>OY978525.1:112910017-113510017 GCA_963854835.1 Megamerina dolium
AGTAATTTTGGTTGACATACAATTTACACAAAACTATCCAATTTAAACGTACAATTTAGTAACGACGGTTAAGCGGTTTTCCGTTGATTGTTTGTACACAATAATAAATTTAATAAAAAGCATTTAGTTGTATGCAATGTTGCTGTTGTTACTAGGCGCAAAGATAAATAAAATAGAGATAATGAATTACTTTCGGTAATTACAATTTATACAAAACATTATGAAAATAAAATGTATTATATTATGGGAGCTTTACTGTAATTGTTATTATTATTATTTTTTTTTTTTTGTTTGCTTGCATTTAATTATTAGCAAATGCTATTTCATCAAAGATCAGCCGACCACCACCGCAATATCACCTCGTATTCTCACACGAATCAAAGTCCATTTTGACGGCGGTAATATTCTGATTAATGAATTATTTTTTTCGCTTATTTTGCCTTCTAGCAAAAATACAGTACACTACCAGAAATTCTTAATTCTAGTCTATTCGACAAATAGATTTTTTTAGCTTACATATTAAACTACACGAGGGTATAAAATTAAAAATGTTTTTTTTTTATACTTGGATTAATAAGTGCAATTATTTTTGTACCTTGTTCTTGTTGTTATTATTATTGTTTTGTTTGTTTGAATATAAAAATATTGGTATATTTCTCTTGTTCTTCTTCTTAGTTTTTTTCTGTTCAATTCAATATCATGTTTAACACACACGTTGACTGACTGACTGTCTGTGCGAAAAACTAGCAAGTTGCGTTTATTTTCACAAATACACCCATAAGCTCACTCTATTTCTCATTTGTGCTCATAATTTCTTTCTTTTTTTTTATTTTGTACAAAATAATATGATTTGCAATTTCTTTTTTTTTTGTTTTTATTATTACATATATTGTTTTCTTTTTTTTTTTAAAGAATAATTGATTTGAAATATTAAATTATTTTATTACTTCCTCCTATTTTAATTTCAATTATAATTTGTTGTATTTCACAATTTTCTTCTAGTTAGTCTCTTATACGAATATGTAGTTGTTCCGACAAGTGCGATTTTTACACTGAACTTGCGTGCACAGTCGCACCAAATCATATAACAAGCGACACGTTAATCAAATTAACTACTAAATTCATGAAATATACGAGTATATACTAGGCGAATATGAAATACTCATACGTGAGCGCATTGATATAAAATATAAAAAAAAAGAGCGAAATGTACAAGTATTAGTATGCATAATTACAAATATAAAAATAAGCTTTTGTCTCTAAATTTGTTGCTGTATAGTGGTCGGTTTTGCTGTTGTTGATATTATTTTACGAGTACATATGCTAAAGGGTGTTCTTTGTGTACTAAATACCGGCATCGCCTATTTTGAATTTTAATTTTTAAATATTTTCGATATTTTCAACATTTTCCTATATAATTCTTCCAGACAGATAAGAGACAACCTGATGATCGAACACAATTATGCTTACTTATGCTTCTCTATATCTCCGGTGATTCCATAAAGTGGTTAGAGGCACATCATCCAACCAAATTTGATAGAAGACTGTGATCAAATCGAAAGGTGAAGTTTTTTTTTGTATATTTTCAAAATCTTTATTTATTCTTTCAAATTTATTTTGTCCCCTTTCGCTGCAATACATTTATGCCAATGAATTTTCCAGTCATCATAGCACTTGGCAAAGTTCTTTTTCGGAATGGCCTTCAGAGTCTTCTGCAATTTGTCTTTTATCTTCTCAATCGAGTCAAAACGGTGTTAACAGAACGATCTCTTGAGTTTGTTGAATAGCCAAAAGTCACATGTAGCCAAATCAGTGGAATACGATGGTTTCAGAACGATATGTATTGAATTTTTGGCAAATGTTCGCAAAAAAGCAGTGCCGTGTTTCAGTAGCACCACGGTTTTTGGAACCATTCGAGATTAGACTCTTCTCAGGCTCAATTCGTCCTTCAAAATCGCCTGCACCGATCCAAATGATATGCCCAAACTATCAGCTATGTTTCTAAGAGTCAATCGACGATTTTCAAGCACAATTTCTTTGTCTTCCTTGACGTGATGTTCATCAGTCGATGTTTTTGGCCGATTTGACAGCACACTCTGCTCAAAACTCTAGCGGCCAACCTTGAACTTGGTGTACTACGTGTAATCATTCTTTGAAGACATAATGTGATCCCCAAAGGTTTTTTGCACCATTCTCCACGTTTCCGCAACCGAAATTTAATGCAATTTTTTTGTTCAATAAATTCAGACATAGTAAAAATTGCAGAATTCACTTTTAGCATCTCACCAAAGCGAAGCACATCTCAAATACCAATGAATATTTTGACATTAATGCTTAGCACAGATGTCACTAATAGTACTACCAACTTACAAAAAAACAAAAATTTTTACCGATTGGAAAAACCCGCAGTTTAAATTAAAAATGCACCCTTCGATTTGATTACAGTAGTATCCTCGATCAATTCGTTACAACTGATTAGGAATTAATCTAAAAAAAAAAATACCAATCTAAAAAACCTGGGAAGTTAAAATTCAAAATTTAATGACTATAAATGTCTGAGATGTCTTATAAACATTTTGTAAAATGAATTAATATACATTTTTGAAGATGTCTAATTCAATACAATAATGTCGGTAATTTATTAATTTTGATTCTCTTGTTTAATCGAATTTTATTTTATCTAAAACTCAACTACACCGAAAAACACCCTTTACAAACAAATTAAAAAAAAAAGAGGCAAAAATCCACAAAAACAGCTTTTGTTCATAAGAATGATCGAATTATATTGTAAGATCTCCAAGTATAAGTCAAATTTTATTTGATCTAAAACTCAACTACACGAAAAAACACCCTTTACAAATAAATTTAAAAAAAAAAAGAGTCAAAAATCCACAAAAACAGCTTTTGTTCATAAGAATGATCGCATTATATTGTAAAATCACTAAGTATAAGTCAAATTCTATTTGATCTAAAACTCTACTCCACGAAAAAACACCCTTTACAAATAAATTTAAAAAAAAAAGAGTCAAAAATCCACAAAAACAGCTTTTGTTCATAAGAATGATCGAATTATATTGTAAAATCACTAAGTATAAGTCAAATTTTATTTGATCTAAAACTTAACTCCACGAAAAAACACCTTTTACAAATTAATTTAAAAAAAAGAGTCAAAAATCCACAAAAACAGCTTTTGTTCATAAGAATGATCGAATTATATTGTGTGATCTCTAAATATACGTCGACGGGAGCAATTTATATTTTAGCGAGAGCGAATGTGTAAAGAAAACCAACAACAATGACAAAAGAGCAACTAGTAAGAGTAATGATGTGGAGTGCATTATTATTATTGTATCATTTTAGCGTCATCAGCCTCAAGTATTTCTTAATACCAATATTTCTTGTTTATATACATACATACGATCATATGAATGTGTCGTTAATAAAACTGGTTTGTCCTGTAATTTGTTGTCTGTGGAATAATGTTTACTTTTTCATAAGGTAAACGGAGGTGTGTTGTACAAACAATGAATGTCTTATATACTACAATGTAGGTACAAAGTTTCACAAAAAATAAAAAGATTCTCTTCTCAAAACTTAATTTTTTTTCTCCTTATGATTTTAGTTAAATTTTCTCTTATGTGATAAATATTTATGCATGCATATACATAGTAGGCACTTTTACGTATATATACAGTGTACCCATATAAAATTTATTTATTATTAAAGCTTTTGGCATATTGCCATTATATTGTTTACACATTTATTTTTTTTATTATCTCTTACTCTATTACAGTCATCGTACTCACTTGTTTATGTCTATGGGAGTACATACTATGTACGAGTAGTACACATGAGCGAGTATTTTATGTACTCGTATGTATGGTAGACATTTGCATATGGCTATGTTTATGTGCAAGTTCAAATGAACAACACATTTTCAATAATAACTAAGTACATATGTATCAGCTGTCTAGCAGCTGTTGTATGTACTCGTATATGAACCTATATCGATTAGATATTTTTCGATTTAATAAAATTATTAAATTGCAATTTAATTTCAAATTTTTGCCAATGCAAAAAATCACGTATATATTTGTATCAGTCGAAATGATTTTAATCAAATTTAGGTTATAGGTACGAAATGTTGAATTTCAAGAATCATATAGTTAATGTGACCATTTGAACTTTTCCATTCAAAATGTTAATGACTGCTGACTGCTCTAGTAAATGGTGTTGAAACATGACATTTGTCTATTTGGAACTTGTTTTATTCTACTTGTATTGCTTCTGTTTTATTGTATAGGCATTGCTTTCGATAACACAATTTAGCCTCAAGTAAAATTAGTGGTGGTACGACGGTCGTATACATACATGAGTATATATGATATACATAAGAGTCGTCGAAAAAAAAAAAAAACAAACAAATTGTTGTTTTTCATTTTAGTAATGGAAATTTTTAAAAAATTTTCATTAACCATTTGTACAAATGCCTCTATGTAAATATATACATACCTAAGTATTTATTGTATATATACAGACAGAATTAGTCAGTAAGCCAAAAATATTTTAGAATTTGGCAAGGAAATACCGGCGACAGTTATTGAAATGTTTGCGTCAAAATAAACATATATGAATGGAAGAAAATACATATATTTATATATACATACATACATAAATATATCCATATATATATATATCGTATATGAATGTGCCAAAAAATACAAATAAAATAAAATAATAATAATAATAAATAAAAGACAAAATATATTCATAAATAATTCAATAAGAAATATTGCTTGTTGTCTAATTTTGAAATGCGGTATACAAAATATTTTTTTTTTCTTAAAAATAATTACTTTTTCTTATATACATTGAAGTGATCCTTAGATATGGACTTTTGAAGTCACTTAAGTACACACCACCCTGTTTATATATGTAATTCTAACGGTGATTTGCGTTTGAAGCGACAATCAGGTTGAAGCAAGACACATCATACGAAGAGAGACGTTTTTGTAAGTGCAAGAGAGAGAGAGAGAGAGAGAGAGAGAGAGCTACAAAGTGTGACAAGAAAGAGACACAAAGATACTTCGAAAATATAAAGCGTTTGAGTAGCGATTTAAATACCTGTCGAGTTTCTTGAGAAGGGATGAGTTATTATTATTATTATTAACAGACCCTTATGCACTGCGATCAGACGTGATCTATTGTGCAGTCTTTGGGTAACCCTACATTTTCAGGCTTTTAATAAATGTCAGCACTTTGTTGGGTTCATTATTCCACAATTTATATGAAGGCACTTCGCTGTCGTAAGTTGCAGAATCTGCAGACATCAGTGTCAGATAGATTTAACTTCTTTAAGTCATGTCTGAGGCTGCAGTGACCTGTGAAATAATCATAAAGTTTCTTTTTAGATATCCCTTTATTTGCGATTAGGAACTGTTTTACTTAGGGATGAGTTACTTGTGTATATCCACCATCTCAGTGAGACCAATCAGTAGATCCCATAATTTTCGCGAAATACTGCGGAATAAGTCTCCTAACCAACGCATACTAGGTCTTATCGGGAGTACAGTGTGAAATATTTAAGCCTATGCTCATGAAGATATATATAATTATAAAGTTTTCTCGTGTATCCATCTTTTTTTTATATTTCCACAACTTTGTATGGGAGCTACATTAATACGTAGGCATGGAGGAATAATTTCTGCCTATAATACTAATCTACATCTGAAATATGATTGTCTTAGACGAAGTATTTTGTAAGTTATGCAGGTTTTAAAGATTAAGATAGTTCCGCAACTTTGTATGGAAGCTACATTAATTAGTAGGCATGGTTCCCTGGTTTCTCGCAAGTTTATTGCAAATAACAATATTAAACTTCGTGCTGAATATTGTTAATTTTAATTTTAAAACAAATTCCGATGCTTTGTATGGGAGCTCTATAAAAGAGTTGGCGTAGCTTGCAACTTTCTTGTAAATCTAATTATCTTTGCAGTACTAATCCACACCTTAAATATGGTTGTCCTACGCTGAACAGTTTATAAGTTATACGGGTTAATGTTCTTTTTTTATTTCAGTGACGTTGTATGAGAACCACATTATGAAGTGGGCGTGGCTTGCTGATTTCATGCCAGGTTGCCAGGATTTTTTCCCAGGTTGCCAAGTTGCTTTAGGCAAGAAATTGCCGAAGTTATAGCGGTTAAAATTTACAAGAAATTTAGACATTTTGTATGGGAGCTACTATAAACAGTAGGCGTGGCTCGCCCATTTCTTGTTAATCTAGTTATCCTTGCAATACGAATCCAGAACTTAAATATGGCTTTAATTTCCGCGATATTGTGTGGTAGCTACGTTAAGAAATGGGCGTGGTGTGCTTGAAATACATTTGGGTTTTCGAAAGAAATATCCCACGCAAGATCTTCGGACCTATTAACATTGGTAGCGATATTTAATCGACGTAAAGAGGTTCTTGGAAACATGTATTACTTGCCTGGCCACATGATATGATCCGGTTCAGAGGAACAGTTATGCTCGCAGTTATGTGATTACTCTTATGTGAATGAGGTGATACATTGTTACTGAACCAAATGTAAACGACTTGGATAAGTATGCAAATTAGAATTTTATGGGCCGTCATCTGTAGTTGCTCTCAGTATCAGTACGATGAAGGCAAAGGTCGACAGTTGGATAAGAAATCTTTATCTTTCCGGAGATGGGGAAGATTGTCTCCTTTTAAACAAGCAAATGCCTCTTTAAGTTTACCAATTGGCAGTGAAGCAAAATCGGTTCACAGTCTAGGACACAGACAACTCTCAGTTGGTTGACTGCACTAATTGCTGGGCAAGGCAATTTTAGATACCACCTCAGCAAAATGGGTCTTGTTGTTGAAGAGGTCGCTGATATTTGTAGATTATAGAAGGAGTTGGCGACCAGGAGGATATCCATATTGGGTCTATAATTTATTGGCAAACTCGAAATGCGGTCCACAACTCGTAAAGACATTATGTGCAAAAATTAAAAATTTTATAAGTTGCAGAATTAGTACTACAATAATTTGTTACTGGATCGAATTTGATATTGAAAATAGAAAATACATATAATGGACGGTGCTCGAAATATTTTCATTTAAATGAATATTTCAAAATTTACCACTTTCGATTCGCCAAGATAGATGGATCGTAAACATAATGAAATAGGCCATATTCAGGGTTCTCATCGAATCCAATCGTAGTTGAATCAGATTTCGATTCCATAAAATGGTGGTTGATAAAGAATAAACCCGATTACCATGTTAATTTTGTTGATGCATCAGATTTGAATCCGTTGAAAATTTGATTATTAACCCGATGAACTCGATTATGTAAATCGAAGTAAATTTCTTCCTTTTTGAATCGTGATTTCGAAAAAAAAAGTCTGAAATTGCAGTCCTTGGTCCAGACTTCGAAAGTAATCCAAGAGTCCGGAGTCTATTCCGGGGCGGAGACCCGATTGCAGTGAGCAGCTAAGATCTGAGTGGAGCGTCTATCTGAACTGCTACATGCACCGGCTGGCTGATACAAAGTCCGTACGACATCCGTCATCTTTTCGCTTGCTCCAGAAGGCCTACCAGTTTGGCCCCCTCTACACTGTGGATGTACCCCCTTGAGGCTCCCTGGAGCTGGTCGATGTGAACAACAACAACACAATTAACTAACTTACATACCTATTCGTGATTTCGAAATCGTTGTCTCTTACAACAACATTATGTAAATTTCAAGTTCAAAACGGCAAATAATTGTGAAACCAACACAATCCATGTTATATTATACAAAATTGTAGTTACAGAATTTGATTAGAATAATTATTATAGAAATTTAGCTGATCAAGGGTGAATGTGATTGTATCGGTTTCAAGTTTGTACCGAATATAAAAATATGCTTTTTAAATGAAACCGAAACCGAACGATTATGCGTGCTAAGGACATTGCCGGAAGGCATCTCTTCAGAATACATTGGACTGCAGCAAATTTATATGCTTTTTACGAGTTTTGATATAGATCTCTTTCATGTGTTTACACGACTTTTGAAACATGTTCCACTGATACAAGTGCCCTATTTTTACAGACGAAAAGCTGTGTCTGTTAAATTGAAACAAAAAAAAAAAAAGTGTTTTTAAGCGAATCCATTGTATGATTGTATCAAAATAATAAACAATAATTAAATGACAAAACATATTTTCATATTTATTTTTGTATGTGTCTGTACCTACCAACAGAGAGAGAGAGAGAGAGAGAGAGAGAAAGTGATTAAAATAATGAACAAACTTACCAATTAGAAAAACAAAATAAATCATAACACAAATAAATAAAATGTGTATAAATACAAAGTTTTAATAAACAAAACATATTGTCTCTTTTATTGTAATATATATTGTATATGCACTTAGTTCTTAATTTACAATTGTTTACATGATTCCATCCTTTTAGTTATTGGTCTTTTTCTCAATAATGATTTAATAAAATTAGAAATTAAAAGCATAGCTGCGGGAGAAATGTAGGAATAAGTTTGAAAACATATTTTCCACAACTTTTTTCAGTACATAAAAAAATCATATTTTTAAAATTGCTGGCATACAGTTCTTAGATAAATCTAAAATGCATATAATTACAACGTCGTATACTATTTCTGATGAATAAATGTAAATTACATCAAATAAATATATTGAAAGGGAGCATTTTTCCATTTGTATTTATACAATTAAAATTAATACAATAATTTAATGGTATTTGCAAAAAAAAAAAAAAAAAAAACAAATAAAAAATAAAACAAATCAAATTCACATGTCAACTACGCTTTATAAATACATATACTATACGAGAGTTCTAAATATTTGCATTTCCTTTAATAATGTATAGGTATTTACTCGGTTGTTATAATTATTTTACTTTTATTTTGATTCAATTGCCAATTTGGAGACTTTTCGGCACTGATGATGACACATGTTGGTTAATTTTTTGCTGATTTTCGACGTCTAGCATCTGTTATAGCACCCCAAAGTTCAATAATGAAATCATCGGTGAAGCCGAACGATTCCAAATCTGAATTATCAATGGCTTCCGCAAAATCCATTGAATTCGTTTTATTCGCACCCAAATCCCAAATTTGTGTTGCCAACTCTGTATCATTAATGCCCATAAATGCTTCCAAGAGATTATTGATCGCTTCAATGCCCGATTGTGTGGATTCATCGTATTTATCTTCGATCTCAACGTTGCCATTTGCTTTAAATCGTAACGTCTCTTTGCCACTACCATAACTACGTCCGGATGATGATTTCGATTGTGTACGCGGACCGATACCCTGAAAACCGCTCTTCAGCGGCTCAACCAGACGTATTGTAAATGTGGCACCAGTCGGAATATCCTTTAGCATACGTGCAACCTCATAGTGTCGTTTGCCAACCGTACTCACATCGTTCAATTTCTCAATGTGATCACCAATGCAAATATGTTCGATGCGATCGATGACAGAGCCCTCTTTGATACGTTTTATGAATGCATAACCGGCACCATTGTCTGTTATCGTCAAACCGAGCGCATCTTCAGCTTTGATGATTTCAATTTCTTTCGGCCGGCCCTTTCGATGGGCAAATATGAAATCATCCAATCCGATTTGTCCACCCAACAGTTTTGTCATGTCCACCTTGTGTGAGTTGAGCGTACAAAACAATATATCTTCAACGGGTATATCATAACATTCGGCAATTTTCTTATACAGCTCACGTACACTGGCAAAGCCCGTAATCAGACCGGTAGGACTGCCATGCGCCAACTGACAATGGAATATCAATTGAGGCGTTGTATTGGCATTATTATCGGCAGAACGGGCATTTGTATGGGAGCCATTCATGGCGGACTGTTGTTTGCCATTCACTGGCGCATTATTGTTATCATTGTGCGGCACAGCATCGGGCAGTGATGGTTTTGGTGTTTTTCTTGTGAATAGTGGCATTATTATTCTTTCTGTTGCTGTTACTGTTGTTGTTGTTGTTGTTGTTGTTTTATCTGTTTCAATAAAAAGTTGCAATTCAATTTCAAATGGCCGATTGAGTATATGTACATTAGGTAGTCTTACGCGAACAAATTGCTGTTGTTTTCTCATCAAAAAAGAAATTGTCTAGTTTTATTTTAATGATTGTTTAGTGATAATTTTTCGTTAGCTCGAATTTTCCATGAGAAAACATATTTGATTGCGTTATTTTTGGCCAAACAATTGGTCCTAAATAATAGCGATTCAAAATTTCGACTTTCGGTCAGATTTCAGGTTAAAGATAATTGTTATAAAAGACGCTAATCATTTTTTAAATTGAAGCTGTATCAAATGTATTCTATCATGTCCATCTGCTTTAAACCTCCCCTGCACTTGTCCAATATATTGGATAGCAATATTTTTAGAGGGTGCCGTAGCTCAGTAGTTAGAGCAAACTGGCCTTCTGGTCCGTAGGTCGTGGGTTTAATCCCCGACTGCGACAATTTTAATATCGAAAAGATTTTTCTTTCGAACGATACCCACCTGTCGGCAAGCACATGAACACGAAAAACTGATGTCACAAGGATTCTACCGGTCGTAAACGGTTAACGGTTGTTGTTGTTGTAGCAACTTCAATTTGTGTCGTCGTCAGCATGCACAATCTATTGTTCGCTCGTGTCCTCGTAGTGGCGAAGTCCTAGAAATGTAGCCAATTCAAGTGGGTGTGTCCAGAGCTGTACGGGTGTCGAATTTGTGGGGTGCAAGGGCCAATTGAATAGGTGGACTGTGTCGTGCGGTGATTAGCCGCAATCGGGGCATTCGTCCAGTATATTGGGATGAATTCTCGATAGATAATTATTGTGGAACTTACTGTATCCCGACCTGAGCTGCGCCAGGGTGCACCTTGTTTTCCTGGGCAATAATTTTTCCACGTTGGCAACAGGTGGGGGGGTCTTCCGTTAAGGATTTTGTTGGGCTGATGTGCACTAGTCGTAGATTCTACCGCTTCCGCATGCAAGGATTTGGAAGCAGAGGAGTGCGAGTTGTGATCCAGCGAATTATTGTTCGTTAGCCTCGGGGGTAGCGGCGCAAATATAAGAGCGTTGTTGGGGTGCTCTTTTAAGTGGCAGGACCGCGAAAATTGTCTGGCCAGCAACTCGTTGTGTTCTCGGACCTTCAGCAGCTTCGTCTCGTCGTGCAGATGGTCCTCGTGTGACGTAAGGTGGCAGCCAGTGATGGTACGGAGTGGGGAACACTCCGTTGCCAACGTTGAACAATTTCAACGGTTAATGGTTAACATGCGTAACGGTACTGGAAGAGAAGATCGACCAAAAGGCCCTTCAGGGCCTATAAGTGTCACATATTTATGTTAACTTTTTGCGTGTAAAAATATATACTTAATGAAAGTGATTAATGTAAATATTGGGATGCGTTCTTAGATGGTCTGCCAATGCACCGAAGTGCGTAATTTCTGGAAACTGTAATTTCACGTCATATTTTTTCGACCATACAGTAAAGCAATGCATATTTTTTCGTTTTCTTGTTTTTTCATATATTGCGCACAACTACAAATGCACATATATTCATTGTTTGCTAGCCGATTTCATTCAGATTGATATTGTCGCTTTCAGGAAACGCGGTGGGTAAGAATGGTGCACAAGAGGCGTAACGAGTTAAAAGATATATGGTAAGATTCACCTTCCGAATTATTATCACTATATCTGAACTATTTTCAGCATCATCATAAAATAAACCAGGTTTTTTTTTAGTGGGTAACAAACAACAGCAACGTTTGGATGATCGTAAGGTGGTCTAATGTACATATATAAATGCGTATTGTATTATTTTAATATATCAATCTATGCATGTATGTGAGCGTTATTTAATGTTGCTTTTTTTTTTTTTGCCCATGTTAGTCGTCTTGTGTGATATTGATTATTATTGATTTGCATTTAGTTTGACGCTTTGTAAAGCATTTTAAAAATTCACCAGCTTTCGTTTGACACTTGACTACTATATATAGTACATACATAACCACAAGTATTAATCAGATATATTTTTAAAATGTTTTACAATTACGCAAATAATTCCATTCTATTCACAGTACGTTATACCAGCTTATTTAATTACATAGATTACATGCTAAATAGTAGTGAGGTTATGTTCATCAACTTTTACACTTGCATATTATTCATAGTATTTATTTTGTCTGTGAGGGTTAAGTAGTTTAATTTGTGCACTTAATTTATCACCAACACCAAAATTGGATGAAAATATTTGCAAATTTGTTTGAAATTGCTTAAAATGACAATTTGTATTATTTCAATTGAATTCTATATGAAAATGGCTTCAACCTTTAAAATGATGAACTTCTTATCAAGGTAGGTAGTATGTAATTTAATCGACTATATATATATGTATATTTAGAGATAAGATTTCCATGTATTGCGATAAAAATTTCCCATACGTGTAGATGTGACACTTTTCTCCCCGTTAGCACCATCATACGTTTATTACGAAACGATATGAAACGAAGTAACAATCCGCGTACGTTTCAACTGACACTACGTAATGAGTACTAAATTGAAGAAAATAGGTGCAGAATTTGCCAACCCATAATTGTCTGTTGACTAACTACTCACCACATACTTAATAGAATACAAGTGGTGTCGTCGTCGTCGTCGTTGCCGTTGTCGGTGTCGTTATCATCGTTGTATAGTAGTTATAAACAAACATAACTGCAATTTAATATAAATAAATATGTATATGCGTTAAAGTTCAACTTTATTGTATGCATATTAGGGTGAGTCAAATTTATTTTCTAGCAAATAGTTACAGATATTTATATGACTACAGATTACTGCAGTTTTACACTGAATTCAACTATCAATATTTGAAACTGTTTATTAAGTTTTACATTTCTTTAATTTTGTAATAATGTTTGAAGTCTGTGAATAGCAAAATGATGCTCATTCATTATCTCAAACTTAAATTCTATATTGAAAGCATCAACTCGTGATCGCGACGTATCCATGACCGTCTGCATAACATCGCAATTTCACTTAGGTAGCACCAACATTTCATTTTATTCTACGATAGTAATACAATAAGTCATTGAAATGTATATCTAAAAGACAAGTGAAATAGTCCACCTTTGGAATACTTCATAGTTTAGGACCGGCTAGTTCTTTTTTCATATATATATTTTTTTTTTGCAATGGTAAAAACAAAAATTTTACTTGGACAGGTTACTCATGCCTGACTACTTCCTTTAGAAGAAGTACAATTTCTTTCTTTCTCTTTCGGTGGTGTAATTCGCTCACTCGTAGTTTGTTCGAGATAAATATGATTATTTTATCAAAAAGGGATCAGCAATAGTGATGTTACAAAGAAGTTCTTCCATTTGAAATCTGTTAATAATGGGTTATATTTTTTTTAGAGTGAAGGAGTCTCCGATAGTTATAAAACGGTATAGCAGTTATCAAATCTGGCAATATTTATGAACTCATTAAGTTTTGCAATTTCATCATGGAAAGTTTCTTACGAAAATCGTGATTCTGTCATCCAAACTCAAAAATCGCTACAGATCGCTAAACTTATTCAGTGATGAGGCTCTTTTTTGTCTCAATGGGTATGTGAAGAAGACAAAATTGTCGGATTTGGAGTGAAAACACAATCCCCCAGAAATTCTTCAGACGCCATTACATCCATAAAAACATGTTGTTTGGTGCGTTTTATGGGCTGGTAAAATTATTGTTAGAATTATTGGAATTATTTGAATGAAAACACAATCCCCAAGAAATTCTTTAGACGCCATTACATCCATAAAAACTTATTGTTTGGTGCGGTTTATGGGCTAAGGGAATTATTAGTCCATATTTCTTTAAAAATGCAACAGGCAATAACGTAACCTTCAATGACGATCGCTACAGAGTCATCATAACTGACTCTTTAATACCCCAATTGCGCGGTATGCATGTGAAAGAGATCCTGCAAGATCTTGCAATTTACGCCTCTGGGCTATTTTTTTATGGGAATATGTGCAAGGGCTAGTTTATACTGATGAATCAACAATTTTCGATGAATTGCAAGCCAACATTAAGAGAACTATTGCCGAGTTTAGACGCCAATTGCTTGAAAAAGTAACCGAAAATTGGGTTTCTATATTACGCCACGTTCGATTTAGTCGTGGCGGCCATATGCCGCTAATTGCATAACATTCTCCTTTTTTTTTTTATAATTCAGAATATTACATTTTGTATTTTTTTCCGAATTTCAAAGTTAGTTTAGGTTATGTGGCAGCCCTCTCTCTGAGAGGACACACTTAGGCCAGAAAGGCCCATTGTGATACCACCGAGCTTATTTTCCAATACTGTTGTGCATATTAAATTTGGACTGCATTAGAAGGGACCTACTTATATTAGCCGGTTCCGAACGGCAGAACCCTTGTGACATCACTTTAACTTAATTTTGTCACAGAGCTCTTTTAAGAAGCATTTTTGGCAAATTGTTACTGCCGGAAATATTGCCAATTCTTGCCGGCAGGTGGGTACCGTTCGAAAGTAAAATCTTGTCGATATTACATTTTGTTATGCGTATTTTTGTTGTGTTCACTCTAAAAAAAAAACACCCTGTATAAGTCTCACTATTAAAATTTAACTAGATGGGAGAGTTAACGTAAATAGACACGCAGAGTTTATATTAACAAATAGAAAAGAACCCACTAAAAATATTGTTTTGTTATTGTTATTGAATTCGCCTGATACGAACAATTTGACATACCCTAATGCCCATATATATCATGTAGTACGTATGCGAACAAATATTGTAAGAAGATGACTTTTAGGGGATTTCTCTATGATTTTATTTTTTTAAGCTCTCATATTGTAAATAGTTAAGTGTTCACATACAATAAGAGGGCAATCAAATACATATGTTCTTATATGTAAAGTCAAATTATATGCATTGTCACTTGACAATATGAACAATTGTTTTCATTAAATAGTGTGGGCATATGAGGGCATCATTAAGAAGAACATTCATTTCACATTTAGTATGATCTTGGATAAGTTAAAAATCATTAGAAGTTGATTATGTAAATAGAAATCATCATTAACAATTGTAAGTATAGAAGAAATCCTACGTAATAAGTGATGAAATTGTGTAGGCAAACATGCCATATTGCAATTACGATGATCACAAATAATGCCAGCTTATTATGTGTAGAGTATATGAAGTATTCATGCAAATGAAGCAAATCTTGCTTGTAATTTGACACTTTAGTTTATGCAATATCAATCAAGGCGGTGCTGATGGCAGTTGGTTATGTGTTGAAAAAGTAAAAAAAAAAAAAAACTAAGGTACAAAATTGACAACTGACCGGGTGGTATGAAATTTAAAACTTTTTTGCGAAAATTAAATTAAATTAAGATTATGATTTTTATATGTTTCGAACGAAAAACGACAAAAGTTCTACACACAGTTGGTCACAGTTGAATCAGTAGCAATGAAGAGAAACTACACTTGATTTTTCAACTTCTATGCGAATGCTATTACATATTAATTCTTCGTGTCATTTCATAAGCAATTTTAAGCAAATTTTCACATTGTCTTTTAATAGAGTTTGTCGTCCAATATTATGATTGTTTCATTTGTGGTCACTTGCTGAAGATGACACATTTTAGTATTTCTTATACGTTTGACGTTCTGCTATTTTCAGATTATTTACACTATTTTTGATTTGTTTTTTTAAACAATATTCATACATACATAGAATAGTATGTAAACCACCACCACAAACAAAGTCTTATATTTAACATAAACAATTATAAACGTACACTTAATAATTTATGATTTAAAATAAACCGAACCAAATTAAAAATTTTTTTTTATTTATAAATTTTTGACTCATTAAATCAAGTTGTGCTGATTGAATGATAGAATACAAGGTAAAAAAATAGTATAATGTTTCAGATGACAGAGATGAAATGATATTGTTATTTTAGACATAAATCTATGTGTATATCCCTCATGTCAAATATTTGGATATCTTCTGAAACATAAATTCAATGGCGAACATGTTTCGTAAAGAATGCGTAAAAGTACTTTTCAGTTTTTGCTTCCTTTTATTTATTTACTTCCATATTTGATGTGTCAGACATAATTTATTTAATTTGTTCAATGATAAGAATATACTCAAGCTGGCAATGCCTGTATGCAAATGAATCAGCTGTTGAGGCTGGGAAAAATTTTAGTAGGCATATAGGGTAAAGAAGAGTAATATGAACTACTAATATGATCTCCCATCAATCAAGTTAAAGCTTCTCGAATTTTTATTAAATTGATAAAATTTATATATTTTATTTTATTGATATGTTCATAATGTCATTCGATAATTTCACAAATGGGCATCTATGTGTTTGGTGTTATACAATGTTTTTTTTTTTTTTTTAATTTTATTGAAAATTTATTAAATTATTAAATTTGTATAAAAGTATTTCATTTATATGAAAAATTTTTCGGACTAATTTCGTAAAGGTGAATACCTTGTGTAGATACCTAATAAAGAGCTGCGAGAATGTATTTGATTTTCGAATGATCCTCTTTACTCTCAAAACATGTACAATATTTGCAAAGCATATCGAAATAGAATGAGAATGAGTGAGAGTAAAATATTAGGCAAATAGAATACTCCACTCAGTTCTCGTACAAGAAATATTCCATACATTCGTTTTTTCACTTCAAATAAACGAATATTTGAGAGTACTACGAGTATGTTGTACGTTATAATTGTTGTTGCTTTTCATGACAGACACTGGTGATTTGTATTACTGCGTATTGCCGCGTCATGTTGTCTTATCTACTGTATTTTTTTGCTTATATGTACTGTAATGTAACATAGAAAAGCAAAACGAATGTTTAGAGTACTCTCAAATGCTTTACTTCCATTCGCAAATGTTGAGATTCTACTCATTTTATGAAAACGAAACATACACTCCATTCAATTCTATTTCTATTTTATTCATTCTAATTCGTATTTGCTTCGAGAGAGAATGAATGAGAGATTCTATTCTAAGATTAATCGAGTGTTTTGAAGATGCAAATGAATACATTCCTGCAGCACTCTAATACCTAATAACATTAATAAAACCAAATTAAAAAATAATAAATATAAATTCGGTAGGAGCGGAAAAATCACAAACTCCAATATATCAACCGACCGACTACGTAATTTTTAGTGGTATTTTTGCATCTAAGTAGTGCATAGCCAATGCTGGTCTTATTAAAATTATTCATATTCATTACTCATTCATTACTATTATTCATAAAATACTAGTTGACAAATTTGATCTCATTTTAAACTTAATGGCGGTAAATAAAAAATTAATTATTTCAATCTTGAAAAAAAAACTATGATTACTTTTTTCTAGGGCTGTGCGATTTATCAGTTAATTGAAAAATCTGATTAATCAAAATAGAGATTATTCGATTAATCAGAATTTGTTACTTTTAGCATTTCTTTATTTTTCAAATTTTCTTTAGAAATAAAAATTTCAATGGCATTCTTACATTCACAATCATAGAAAACTGTATGTCTTCTTTGTTTGTGAAAAAATATTTCAAATATTTTGAATCTTTTATTCGATCAATCAATCTGCTTAATCTGCTTAATCAAAACCTGACTATTCGAATAATTTGTTATTTGATTAATCGAATAATTGATTAATAAGAATTTTAATTAATAAGATTGTTCCATTCAACGATTAATAGCAGATACCAACTTTTTACAAATGAACATATTAGGCCATTTAAATATGAAACATATTGTCAGCTGATGAATTTTCTACATCAGCATCATTATCTCAGCGCACCGTTAAGGATTTATATAAAATTTGTACAGATTTCAATATTTCGCTATTGGCATCGAGAAGTTTTTTCTCGACTATACGTAATTATTTCATAAACACTTCATAAAAATGATTCTACCTCTGTATTATTGGATCATGGAAAGATTCGATAAATTTAACAGTTATTTTTTTCCGAGTTCGAAGTAGTCAAGGGCAAAATATTGTCGTAGAAGTGTTTTCGGTATACCTGTTATCGGCAGGACTTCCCCAAAAAGTGGCCTGGATACTTTTTCTATTTCGAACTTTTTTAAACAAAATGACAATTGCTTTTATTTTGGTCTAAAAAATATTAGGTCAAGTTTACCTGTTATTATTGGACTATATAAATAAAAGTCTGGATTTTTAATTTATTATTGGACTTTCAGTAAGAATGTAAATGGCGGATTAGATAAGAAAATGATTCTTCCTCTGTATTATTGGATCATGGAAAGATCAGATCAATTTAACAGTTATTTTTTTTCCGAGACCGAAAAAGACCAGGGCAAAATATTGTCGTGGAAGAGTTTTCGGTATACCTGTTATCCTCAGGACCTACCCTAAAAGAGGTCTTGATTTATTTTTGGAGCTATTTAAACAAAATGGCGTCAAAAATATTAGGTTAAGTTTAAATGTTATTATTGGTCTAAAAAAATAAAAATCTGAATTTTTGAGTTATTATTGGACTTTCAGTAAGAAAGTAAAAGGCAGATCGGATGAGAACATGATTTTACCTTTGTATTATTGGATAATGGAAAGATCAGATCACTTTAACAGTTATTTTTTTCCGAGATCGAAAAAGTCAAGGGAAAAGTACTGGGGTAGAAGCGTTTTTGGTATCCCTGTTATTCTCAGGACTTCCTCCACAAGAGGTCTGGATAATTTTTGTTTTTCGAACAATATGACAAGGGCTTTTACTTTGGCCTAAAAATGTTAGGTCAAGTTTAACCGTTATTATTGGCCTAGAAAAATAAAAGTCTAGATTTTTCAATTATTATTGGACTTTTTCTTTCAAAAAACTCCGGAAATAGCTTTTTTTCCAAAGGCTTTTATTTTAAAAGATGGGTCCTTGGGAAAGATGCCATTATTTTCTCACAAATTTTTTAACACTATAAAATAACGGAAATATTTAAATTTGCGACTGAAACATTCCATAGTTTACTGTATCGTTTGGTTTTAGAGTTTGATTACTGAGTGCTGAGTGCTGGTTTACACTTTGGTTTCAAATATCAATATTTTTCTCTAAGATAAAACGGGTTATTATACTGAATCTTACTACATTTGTATAAATGCATACAGAATCAAATTTTAAAAATAAAAAAGTGCAAATAAATAATTAAATTAAATATAAACAAATCAAAAAAAGCGTCTAGTTTTCATAGAGCTATATCGAAGGTCTTATTGAGAAGAAAAAACGAAACGAAAATATATAAACCAGTTTCTTATGATAAACAAAATTGAAAACTAATTCACTTAAATAAATACGTTTGCAGAACGTAGCTATTGCCATTTCAATAACTGGCTAATACCAATCCAATTTATTGGTAAATAATAACTTTCCATTTTTTGGACCGGTTTCACACAATCTTAATGATGTGCACACATATGGAGTGCTACATATGTGTTATAAAGTATACATAGTATGAACATGCGGTATAAAAAAGCATGCGAAGTATTTGTTGCAATAGCAAATTTAGACGAGTAATTTTTAAACTGTAAATCGGATGTTGATAATAAAAGCAGCTTTTCTTAAAACAATCATCATTCCATGTTCTTTGGATGTGCTTAACCTTAAATGTGTACGAAGTTAAACATTTTTATGCAATTATAAATAATAGTAGGTAGGAATTGAAAACACTTTCGCGTAGCAAAAATTTTAAATAATTGGCAGTAAAGATCAGAATTAACCATTTCATCTGGTTGCAATATAAAATTTCTTTCCAATCCCACCAAACATTCAACACAACCTTAAAAAAAAATTAATAAATAAATATGTGGCACTTAAAGCCCCAAAGGGCTTATTGGCCGAGCTTCTCTTCCATTACTGTTGTGCGTCTTAAATTTGGACAGTATTAGAAGGGACCTACTTTTTTTAGCCGGTTCCGAACGGCAGAACACTTGTGACATCACTTTTTCTGAGCTTTGTCACAGAGTTCTTTAAGAAACTTTTTCATGGCAAGTTGTTACTGTCGGAAGAATTGCCAATTGCTTGCCGACAGGTGGGTACACCATTCGAAAGAAAAATCTTATCGATATTAAATTTGTTATGCATCAGCCGGGGATTGAACCACGACCTACAGATCAGAAGGCGAACACACTAACCACTGAGCTACGGCACCCACACAACCTTGTTTGCTGTTAATACAGGCTTTGAAGTCGTTTGTGAAGGATCACCGGGCTTTGATCATGATCGTTTGCATTGGATATTCTCATAATAAATCCATCTTTCATCGCCCGCAATGATTCGCCTCAAAAATGGATCAATTTCATTGGGTTTAAACATCTTTTCGCTGCTAACAATGCTATCAATCAAATTTCTTTGCGTTACTTCATGTAGCATACAAATATGAGCATTTTTGCGTAGCCTGCTCTTTTTAGTTGATTCTAAATTGTCAATTAGTTGATATTTAGTGCCTCCGCTATCTCCTGACAGCTTGCGTGTCGGTCTTGTTCCATCAGTTTCAAAATTTCATCGAATTTTTCAGTGACTGGCTGACCACAGCGAGGTGCATCTTTGACATCGAAATTTTTGGAACGAAATTGAGCAAATCACTCCTGGTTCCGGCGTTCACTCACAGAATTCTCATCGTAAACTGTACAAAACTTTTGGCATGTTTTTGCAGCGGTTTTACCTTTTTTTGGTCGTAAAAAAGCATCACATAGCGTATTGATTGATAGATATTGGACTCATTTTCACAGATGGCCGCTTCCCTGATTGTCCGATATATGGGCATCAACACAGAATCTAGTAACAGAAAACCGTGGAGACTATTTAAATTATCCAATATTTGTCAGACAACAAATGCTTTGGCATAACCGCAAAAGAAATTGGTACGAGGGTGGTCCCAGAACTATCCGACCTGATATATAGATGGCGACAGTAGTTTGAAAAAAAAAATTACTTAAGTGAAAAGTTGCAACTTTATAAAACACATGTTTTAAGTTTCACGTTGTATAGTATTTTTTTTTTGGAGCCATCGAAAGTTAACGACCTCAGTGAATTTGTAAACATGGAAAAAATTGGTCACCGTTATATAATTCGATACTTTCATTTGAGAGGTCTCAGTCCAACGAATATTAAAGCCGAACTAGATTCTACTATAGGGGGAGTCTGTTCCTTCGTTTACGATCATAAAATATTGGGTGGCAGAGTTTAAACGAGGTCGTACAAGCTGTCAAGACGAGCACCGTACTGGTCGACCAATTGAGGTGACCACGCCAGAAACAGTTAAGAAAATCCACAAAATGGTATTAGATGATCACCGGCTGAAGGTGCGAGAGCTAGGTGAAATTACAGGCATTTCAAAAAGTACTACACATGGTATTTTGACCGAAAATTTGGAGCTGTGTGCAAGATGGGTGCCGCGTTTGCTCACAATAGAACAAAAACAACGTCGTGAAGATGTTTCTATAGAGTGTTTGGCGATGTTTCACAGTAATAAAGCCGAGTTTTTGCGTCGATTCGTAACCTTGGATGAGACATGGGTCCACGACTTCACACCTGAGACAAAGGGGCAGTCAATACAGAGGACTGAGAGCGGAGAATCCTGTCCAAAGAAGGCGAAGGCAGTCCCATCTGCAGGCAAGGTTATGGCGTCTGTTTTTTGGGATGCACATGGGATAAATTTTATTGATTATCTTCAAAAAGGAAAAACAATCAACGGCGGCGAGCATTATGCTAATTTTTTGCAGCGTTTAAGTGATGAAATTAAAGAAAAAAGGCCGCATTTGGCTAAAAAGAAAGTGTTGTTTCATCAAGACAATGCACTAGTTTACACATCCGCTATTGCGATGGCCAGAAACAATGAGTTAAAGCTCGAATTGCTTCAGCACGCACCTTATTCGCCAGATTTAGTTCCTTCGGATTATTTTCTATTTCCAAATTTGAAAAAATGGCTTGCTGGTAAAAGATTTGCAAACAATTAAGAGGTGGAATTTGCTGTAGATGGCTATTTTAATGAGCTAGACAGTTCATACTATAAACAGGGTATCGAAGCTATAGAATATCGCTGGGAAAAGTGTATAGAGCTAAAAGGAGATTATGTTGAGAAATAAAGAAAAATGTTCCCAAATTTGTTGTGTTTTCTATGTTAGGTTGGGTAGTTCTGAGACCGCCCTCGTATTTGTTTTAAAGAGGATTTCCATGAAGTGAATAATTAATCATTGCTGCTTTCAAGTAATATGTGGTAATGGCCATGAAAATGAAAAATATCAAAACAAATTTGTATATCTTCATATCTATTAGAAAATTCAAAGTTCATTTAAGAAAAATTTAGTATAATCCGGAAAAACTCTTTCAAGGCTTGCTGCCTATTTCTACCAATAATATTCTAATATTGCAGTGGAAATGTATTTAGAAATACGAAGTGAATAACCTCATATATAAAAACGTAATCATTGTACATTATATGTATTGTTTTATGTATTTAAATTAATATGTATATATTACGTTGATGCATACACGTGTATACACATATGTAGATATACATACATATATCATACATATGAAAATTTATAGAGCGAGCCCCTTTCTTATGGCCAATTTAAATATAATCAATATATTATAAATGTCGCATTATGAGGAAAACAAATAAATAATACCGGCTGGCTGGCTATCGTATGAAAATAACAATCATATTCAAGGTCAGAACAGTAAAAAGCGCGTGAGGATTAATAATGAAAAAATAAAAATTAATAAAGACGAAAAAATTTAGGTATATGCAGATACATACATATGTACGCTAAGTATGCATATAATAAATTAAAAAAAAAAGAGGAGAAGAAATAAACAAAAAAAAAATCATGAAATAAAATATAATACATTTAAAAATCTACAGTTGAAAGACAAATTTATTTTCGAAATCAAGATATAGTATAACAGCAAAATATCATATATTTGTATTTGGCATGCACACCTCCGTACATACATATGTATTCATGTATGTAGATACATAAAAACATATTTGCATAATTCAGATCATTGTTTGTCATTTGAGTTTTTGCTAAAATTTCAATTTCAATGATATGCGGATACAATATCACAAACTTGAATGAGTTGACAAGACATACAGACAGATATACTTGCGAAGAGACTACAACTAATTCATATATACATATTTCTTGTTTTTTATAAAAACAGAACAAGACAAGAAAAAACAAAAAATTTATAAAATTAAAATCAAATAAAAAACATAAAAGCTCAATGGGTTGTTGTTTTGATACTTATTATATATTTACTGCACGTATGTAATTTGCTTGTACAAATACTATGTCAACAAATGAGCGACGTGATAACCAGCAAGTAATATTAATCGTATTGATGAAGGAAAAAGTTCGTTCCTCTTTCACTATTTGTAACACATTCACTATGTATGTAGTCAATTTTCATAACTTTAACCTTAATCAGGCATCTGGCAATGCTGAAGCGAGTATAAAACCTGATGCCTTGATATGGGAGCCCAATGCAGATATCCAAAATGATAAATATTATTATTGGAATAAGCAATGAATCCAAGGACAAAAGTGTATTTGACTGATTTTAAATATTTTGACAAAGTTTGGCACCCAACACTTAAGGTCCTATGGTCGAAAGGTATGGACTGAGCGATCAATGGGACTAACCTCAGAACTTGGTTGAAATTTTGTTCCTTTATAACTTCTTTAATATGTACATTATATGGGAAAACTATATTTCATTTACATTTACCTAAAGTTGCCTTTGAAATAGGCTTGACCAAAAACTATTCCTCATATTTATGAAAAAAAAAAGAGATTTAATAAAGCTATTTTCTATAATGTGCCTACTTTTCAATTTTGCCCTAGAAAAAGCCACTAGGGAATCTGCAGTCAACACGAAGGGGACCTTTTTATTCAAATCCGTCCAAATTCTGGCATATGCGGATGACATCGATATTATTGCGACCTCTCTACCAAGCTTATAGCCTAGACAGACGGCAGCGTTAATCCGGATTAACGGCGCACTTAATCCGAATAAAATATTATCCCGACAGACGGCAGTATTGTAGGTTAAGTAAACAGCTGATTGCTGTTTTATTAGGTCTGCTCACTTATATTACTATCACTATCAATTTCTGTCATTTGTCACTCTCGATATGAGCAAATCTACAAGATGTCCGCGAACTGAAAACTATCAGAAACTTGTAAATTGATATTCACAGTTCGTAATTGACAGCTGGATTTATTTGTTCGCCAACGCTTTTCATGTCGAAAACTGTTAACAATTGTTGAAAGTTTTTTGTTAGCGAACACACCTATTGTTTTGTAAGTTGGATCGAGAAAAAATTCACAATAGAAAATAGCTGTTGCTTTTCAGCAGTGTTGTCATCGAAAATTCCTCTTTAATTTTGAGAATTAACTCGTAGAGCTAATGCGGATTAGCTGCAGTTAATGCCCGAGTTAATTTGAATTAACTCGTTTATCCAGATTAACGCTGCCGTCTGTCAGAGCTGTTAAAGTAAGAGAATATAAAAGCTGGTGCTAGAAACATCGAGCTGCTAATAAACGAAACTCAAGCTAAGGTACTCGTCTGAACAACATCGGACTCTATCAGAAAAAAGCTGGGTGACAAATCTCGCAATAGGTTTGTATAATTTCGATGTTGTCAGTGACTTTAAATATTTTGGAGTTAATATCAACAACAACAACAACAACAACCTGTCATCAGAAATTAGCCAAAGAATACTGTCAGCAAATCGCTGCTATTTCTCGCTATGTAACCACCTCAAGAGCCGCCAGCTTATCCGGAACGCTAAGATTTCCCTATACCGGCTGCTAATAATACCCTGTCTGGTATACGGAAGTGAATCATGGGTCGTCAGTGAAGCAGATGAGCCGAGGTTGCTGGTTTTTTGAGAGGAAAATTCTGCAAATTCTATTTGGAAAATGCTACACGAGACGAAGAAAGGGGCGTCCACGCCTGAGATGGATAGATGGAGTTGTTGTTGTTGTTGTAGAAGCAATTATACGGAAATGTTAATTGGTGCCATTATTGGCAATGGTGTTGTTGTTTGCGTCGGTGTTGGCGTTGGTATCGTTGTTGTTGTTGATGTCAGTGATGCCGTTGGCATTGGTGCTGTTATCATTTACTACCTCATTCAGCGGCATATTGAGGAAGCTTGACGATGACGACGCCAACTCCCTGAATATCGCAGCGTGGAGATTGCAGGCGCGGGATCGTGAAAATCGGAGATTAATACTGCAGCAGACGAAGATTCGACCTGGATTGTCCAGTCGATAATGATGATGATAATTTTCTGTAATGGGTGCCATAGCTCAGTGGTTTGGTGCGTTTGGCCTTCTGATCAGTAGGTCGTGGGTTCAAATACCAACTGAAACACAACTTTAATACCGAAAGCAATTAGCAATTCCTGTAGCAGTAAAAATTTGCCATGGAAAAGCATCTAAGAGCCCTGTGATGACACCTCGCAAATAGTGATGTCACAAGGGTTCTGCCGTTCGGAATCGGCTAATATAATCAGGTCTCTTTTAAGACTGTCCAAAATTTAGGGCGCACAACAGCACTGGAAGAGAAAATCAGCAAATTTGGGGCCCATAAGTGCCACATATTTATTTATTTTTAATTTTCTATAATGGAATTATTATTGTTTGCAAACAGAATGATCATTTTTTCATCACAACCCCATTCATCATACAAGTGTGTGTGTTGAATTGAAAGAATTAGAGAAGAAATGCGAGAATTTCCTAGATTCCTCTAATAAATATCTGTTTGTTCTTTATGTATATTATTAAATTATGCTTTTTCTAAACTGGCTCGTGTTGTTTACAATTTACTTTGAATTTTATTCGCATGTTCTTATATGACGGACAATTATTAGTAATAATATTATTTATAATTAAATATTCATAAGCATGTTAAGTAAATGAACTTGCATACTTGCAAGTCACTACGTTGTTAGTAAATAATTGTATTGTTTTATGAACATATACATATGTCAAAATGTATATATGTATTGAGAAATAATATCAAAGAATAGGAGCGCATTAATAAAAAATAAAAATATAATAAATACTCAAAAAGACGTACTTTGTGATTCTGATTACCCTGATTCTGGTTGCATGGTTATATGTAGGAAGATTATGAAAAAAGAGCATAATTTTCATAAAAAAAAATATCTTAAAGTCGGCCGGGCCGACCCATTTATACCCTACACATAGAGGTATTTAAAAGCTTATTGTGTTCAGCAGTTTTAGAGTATGCGAGGGTTGCCTTTTATATTTTTTTAAAAAGTATGAAAATGCATTTGGTTATCATCAAAAATGGTTTTATTGTTTTTCAAAGTATTCTCCATGAATATTAATCATGCATGCGCTCAAACCAATTGTCGACTTTTGCCACTTTTGCCACTCTGACCGAGACTCCTCGAAAACATGGCTTTTGTTGGGTTCGACTCGTCTTGGAAGACCCACACGGTTGATTGCTGTTTTGTTTCAAGCTCATACGCATATATCCATGATTCGTCACAAGTCACGATTTTATAAACGTCTTTCGAAGCATAGCGTTTTTCCTCAAGGCAAAACCGGCCTTGAGACTACGGGAACTATCTCTTCTAGCCACAAATTCATGGGGGCACTATGCTATCCTAGAAAAGTTTCCATTCATCCCTAGGACAACTGACTTGTGGTTCGGTGGAACTGCAAGTGAAAAAGCCATTCACCACGATCTTCCCTTCAAGAGAAGACTGGGATGGCAAAATAGATTGTACCGGTAAGGTCGTCATATATACAGATGGATCTAAACTACGGAAGCAAGTGGGAGGGGATGTCTATTCTAAGGGGCTAAGCACCTATTCCTATTCCTATTCCAATATTGAGTGTAACTGCAAGGCGGATGAATTGGCAAGGCAAGGTACGACAATGCCGCTCTACCAGGACAAGGCGTTGGTCCCAATACCATTGACAACTTGAAAGTTACTAGTAGATAGGTTTATCAATGATGTCGCTAACACGCGCTGGAGACAAACCCCTAACGGTTTAACTTGTAGGCTAACGTGGCCGGAATGGAGCTTAAGTCGAACTAAGCTAATTTTGAAATTGTAATAGAATAACAATTGGGGTTCTAACAGGCCATTGTCTTATTGGTCGGCACGCAAATAGACTAGGGGCACTATTGTAGAAGCTGTCAGGACGTTGAAGAGGAAGAAACCGTAGAAGACCTTCTGTGCGGGTGCATGGCTCTGTGCAGGAGGAGGTTCAATACCCACGGAAGTTGCAAATATAAAACTAACAAAGATTATTTCGTTCGTTAAATCCACAGAATGGTTTAGAGAGGACCCAGTGGGATAAGGATAAGTTTCAGTGGTATCATAATGGGCCTTCAGGACAGCCACTCTAGCTACCTACCTACCTAAATATCATGTAGGCATATAGCAGCTAAGTTGCATAAACTCCTAATACAAATCTATTAAATCTTAGAATTTATAAATTGTTTTTAAAATTACTTTTGATAACAAATATTTCAAATTTTAACAAAGCATTCATTCCTAATTATGGTTAATATTTTCATATTTTTCGTATTTTTTTTTTAGTTAGAAATATTCCATTCTTAAAGTTTCCAATTCAATTTCATTGAATATTTTGAGCAACACAATTAAAAAACGCTGATATCATATTTACATAAAGTGATTAAAGTGATATTAGTCACGCGTCGTACAGTGTATATAGGTTAACGTCACTATGACGGTATTACTCATATGTAGAGGGTATGCATTCTCGCATATATTCTCAAAGTATGTGACGAAAACAAAATATGGTTCACATTTAATAGAAGCTTTGTACAGGGTATTTCAACAAGACGTGTCAAGTGGCGTTACCGAACGATGTTGAATGACTTTTTTTTTAAGCCTGACATTAGACGATGTTTATTTTCGGCAGGACGGCGCCACATGCCATCCAACTGATGAAACAATAACTTTATTGCATTAAAAATTTCCTAGAAGTGTGATTTCTCGAAGTGGAGACTTTAGGTGGGCGCCCAGATCGTGTGACTTAACACTACTAGACTTTTTTCTATGAGGCTACGTTAAAGATAAAGTCTACGCTAATGCTCCAGCAAATATTGAAGCAGTCAAAGACAATGTTAGAGCTATTTTTCGTAAGATTCAACCGCAATTATGCGAAAATATGATGAAAAACATATGTCAGATATTGTGTTCCATTACTAACCTTAGAGTTTGTACAGGGTGATTTTTGGCAGCTCAGCTGTTTTTGTGTAACATGTTACTGTCAAACATGTTCAGTTTGGTCTATAATTTAACCATGAATCATCTTATAAACAAACAACGCTTACAGATTATCAAAAATTCATGCTCGGTTAAGAAAGTGCATCGTGCACTTCTTCCATTTTATGGTCAGATTGGGTGACCTTCTGAGGTGGCTATTCGGAAACTTGTGACTAAATTTTGCACCATTTTTACAATATTGGACATTAAACTACCAACACGCATACTTAGAGTGCGGACACAGGAAAATATCGCAGCTGTATCCGCCAGTGTTGCTGATGACCGTGAATTATCGATTCGGCGCCGTTCGCAGCAATTGGGGCTCTGTTACTCCACTACGTCGAAAATTTTGCGGAAGGATTTGGGTGTAAAACCTTTGAAAATACAGCTGAATGAATACAGCAAGAATTGAAGCCACACGACCTACCACAAAGGTTAACCTTTGGTGAATGGGCGCTGACAAAGTTGGATGAAGATCCACTTTTTTATCGGAAAATTGTGTTCAGCGACGAAGCTCATTGCTGGTTGAATGGATTTATTATTAAGGCTATGAAGCACCGCGACCTGGAGATCTTTTGTGCAGGATTGAATGGATAAGTGAACAATCCAATTGGAATGATGGTGGCATCATTGGACCGTACTTTTTTAAAGCCGACGAAGGTAAGAACGTTACTGTGAATGGCGAGCGTTACCGTGCGATGATTACAAACTTTTTTTTGCCCAAAATGGAAGAGCTGGACTTGGCTGACATGTGGTTTCAACAAGACGGTGCCACATGACACACAGCACGTGAAACAATGTCCCGAATGAGAGGCGAGTTCGGTGAACATTTTATTTCACGTTTGGGGCCACTCAGTTGACCGCCTAGATCGTGCGATTTAACGCCTTTAGATTATTTTTTGTGGGCCTAAGTTAAGGCTCATGTCGATAGCGACAAGTACGCGACGATTGACGCACTGGAAGCCAATATTGAAGAATTTATTTGTGAGATACCGGCCGATATGTTGGAGAGAGTATGCCTGTCGCCCTGTGACAGGCATCACCCTGTACTTTGTATTAAAATGAAATTATCAGCTCTTGTCAAAAAATATTGCGTTTTTTTTTTTTTATAAATTTACAATGACACCTCTCATTGAACGACGCTGTATATCATTGTTTTGTTTTTAAGAGTAAACAACTTTCGAACACAAAAAAAAATGCTTTTGTAAATGGTGTACGTGCAAAATATTTGTATATGTATTACATGTGTATTACAACAATACTCATAGCTACAACAACAAAGAGCACGAACATTCACATAAAAATATGTCGCATTGCTGCTTCCGCGATCATGTTTTGCTGATTTTAATATGATTGGCTGAAAGATGTGGGCTTGTCAGTGACGACGTTTGGACCGTGAAACATTTTTAAATATTGCTTTATTTTATGTACATACATATGTACGAGTATATAAAGTTTCTTAGAAGTGCTTATTAGTAAATGTATGCGTGGCTGTGGTTATGGATATTACTTAGTTAAATATGCACTTTTTTTATATATAACGAAATGTTGTTGTTGTTGATGCTGTTCTTCTGTTTATTCATAAACACAAATATATTGCAGCATTTTATGTATTTGTCGTTCTATGACACAAATAAAAATAACAACAACAACAATATCAATAACAAAAGTGTGATTAAGTAATACAAACTTACTCGTACAATTTAAGTACCGACCCAAACAAATAATTGTTGTTGATCTGTTGTTGTTTGTTATGACTGTTACGTATTCTTAATGATTTGTTTATCGTATTGAAAAAAATATGAGCCACCCTATATTGAAGAATGAAAAATGGAGAACAAAAATTTTGAATTAATACTTGTAAACAAATATAAATGAAAACAGCACGTGTATTAAATTTTTTTTTTTACTCCTGTTGATTTGACGATTAGATTCAGTTGCAAATGAAACGCCATTATTTCGTTCATAAGTACTTAGTATCGTTTGTATGAAGACTTACGCAGTAACCAATGAAAGTGTAAAAGATTAATATTTTAATACGTACCTACGATGACGGTCCCAGAATTACCCGACCTAACACCCGAAAACAACAAATTTGGGAAAATTGTTCGTTATTTCTCAACATAAACTCCTTTTAGCTCTACATACTTTTCCCAACGATATTCTATAGCTTCGATACCCTGCTTATAGTATGAACTGTCTAGCTCATTAAAATAGTCATCTACCGCAGACTTCACCTTTGCATTTTTTGCAAATCTTCTACCACCAAGCCATTTTTTTTTAAATTTGAAAATAGAAAATAACCCGAAGGAGCTAAATCTGGCGAATAAGGTGCGTGCTGAAGCAATACGAGCTTTAAATCATTGATTTGGGGCATCGCAATAGCAGATGTGTGAACTGGTGCATTGTCTTGATGAAACAACACTTTCTTTTGCGCCAAATGCGGCCTTTTTTCTTTAATTTCATCACTTAAACGCTGCAAAAAATTAGCATAATACTCGCCGCCGTTGGTTGTTTTTCCTTTTTGAAGATAATCAATAAAAATTATCCCACGTGCATCCCAAAAAAACAGACGCCACAACCTTGCCTGAAGATGGAACTGTCTTTGCCTTCTTTCCTCAGTCCATTGTTTTGACTGCTCCTTTATCTCAGGTGTGAAGTGGTGGACCCATGTCTCATCCATGGTGACGAATCGACGTTAAAACAAGGCTTTATTACTGTGAAACATCGCCAAACACTCTATAGAAACATCTTCACGATGTTGTTTTTGTTCTATTGTGAGCAAACGCGGCACCCATCTTGCACACAGCTCCAAATTTTCGGTCAAAATACCATGTGTAGTACTTTTTGAAATGCCTGTAATTTCACCTAGCTCACGCACCTTCAGCCGGTGATCATCCAATACCATTTTGTGGATTTTCTTAACCGTTTCTGGTGTGGCCACCTCAATTGGTCGACCACTACGGTGTTCGTCTTGGCAGCTCGTACGACCTCGTTTAAATTCTGTCACCCAATATTTTATGATCGTAAACGAGGGAGCAGACTACCCCAGAGTAGAATCTAGTTCGGCTTTAATATTCGTTGGACTGAGACCTTTACAAATTCACTGAGGTCGTTAACTTTCGATGGCTCCAAAAAAAATATTAATCAACGTGGCGCCATGAAACTTAAAACATATCAGTTTTATAAGTTTGCCACTTTTCACCAAAGTAATTTTTTTCAAACTACTGCCGCCATCTATATGTCAGGTCGGGTAGTTCTGGGACCGCCCCATATTTTACTAGTAATAAGTTATAACGCTATTACAATTAGTACATCAGAACAACAAGTGGATAACGACAAAAGCGTGCTTGAGGTGTTTTTTTTTTTTACCAGAATTATAGTACTATTGTTGTTCTTTACTGTACGATATGCATGAGTAATAGCGTATTGTGTATTGTTTACCATCGAATGCATTGCACAATTTACGCATTAAATTCGCACTATATACATAGCTAGTACGTAAACCTATAATAGCGAATGTATAGTTGCGGTTGTTGTTGTTGTTTACATTTATTTATAATTAATTTTTATTTTGCGCATGATAAACACATATTTTAGTAGTAGATATGCAAAAAGAAATGCAATGTAATAAGGAAATATTTATGTGATTAATTACTTTATTTATCACTAATACTTATAAACAAGATATAAGTGCTATTGGTGTAATAAATATATTAAATTTCAAGTTTTATGAATTGTAATTATATATATTTATATTCTGATAAACACCCTGGGAGGGAATTTTATTGAAAAAATAAATACTCTTCAAAAACTGTCATGAAGGTTAAGGTGCTCGACATGTTTTGCATCGAAATACAAATAATTAGGTCGATTGAATATTAAATGTATAAATGTAATCAAATTTAAGGTGATAACTATTCTGACAAATTCCCCATTAAAAAATCTGTCAAAAAGCCGATACTAAATTTAAGTGGGAACTTAATTTTGACTATGAATATGCGCCATTAACTGAGACTGAGAGTAATATTTTCAGACCCTGTCATTAGACCCTTCATCAACAGTTCTGTGGGATAGTGGGTGCCGTAGCTGATCGGTTGGTCGTGGGTTCAATCCCCGGTTGAAGCATAACAAACGAACGTTACCACCTGTCGGCAGTAATTAGCAATTTTGCCGGCATTAACAATTTCCCAAAAATGCTTCTTAAAAGAGCTTTGTGACAAAACTCAGTTAAAGTGATGTCACAAAGGGTTCTGCCGTTTGGAACCGGCTAATATAAGTAGGTCTCTTTTAATGCTGTCCAAATTTAACACGCACAACAATGTTGGAAAAGAAGCTTGGTGGTATCACACTGGGTCTTTCTGGCCTAAATATGTCCTCTCAGAGAGAGGGGAGCCACAATAACCTAAAAAAAACTTTGTGCCAATAAAACGATATAGATGCTAAATTTCCTAAGCAGATTTGATTTCATTTTTATTTTATATAATTTCAATTGAATAATGAGTCAATTGATAAATAGTGAAATATTTTTGTCGCAAAATTTTTCCTTTTCGTTTTCTTCATAATTATAATATTTTCGACGTTTAAATAAGTAGATCGATAAGTAACATCTCTGTACAGTAGAAAAAATAAAAGTAATTGGCAATGCTGAATTTAGCGAGTATGCTAAAATTTTTAGCGTCTATAATTATACTCGTTAAAGTTAGCAGATTTCTTGTTGTTTTGCCATGTATTTATCGGTGCTAGCTAAGTACGAGTGTCGAATAAAACACGGCAAAATTTTTTATTTCAAAAGAATATTTCAAAAACAAGTAAAATTTCTGATTAATCGGATAATTTGAATATTGATTAATCGAACAACTGATTAACTGAGTACACCCTTAATTAAAATGTGAACGATTTATTTAAAGAAAAGTATTTTTCATAATTTAAAGATATCACGATTGGATACAATACATCTGCATAAAATCCCGTCGTGTACTGAAATTGAGTACAAATTGCATAAAATCGTATTCCTTATGGCCGAATCGCCGAGAGCCCACAAAGAATGGCGTTTACAGTTATTTAAAATGTGGATTTCCTTTGAAAAGTGAATAATTTGTTGAACACGGACTTGAAGGAAGCTCCAGAGATATAGAAAACAGTTCGTGCTTGTCTTCCATGTTGCTGGGCATCCCAACAGAGACTTAATGTTGCGAGAGCCGCCACCACGAAAATTACGCAAGAATGTGCAGTCATACATCGAAGAACTGGCGGATATTGTAACAGACGACCCAGCGGACTACAGGTTGGCGTTGAGGTCTGTTCACAGTGGAATGGTGGAGGAAGTGACTACGATCTAGCACGACATTGTGCTAGGGGGCAATACCCATCTCTGACAGGAAGCGGGGGTTGCAGCGAGCGACCAGAGCCAATCTCGCAAATCTTAGATCTGGCTGGTCCCACATGCTGGCCCATTATCGCGCTCGCTTGTATCCCGAGGTTCCGGACATTTGTCCACATTGCGATACTGGCCCGCACACCTCTTCGCAAATCCTACGGACCAGTTCGTTGAGGCGCTATAGACTCTCCGTATTCCTGCTGCTACAACAACAACATCAACAACATATAGAAAACCATAGTCGATTTGAGTTCTTGGTCTGTATGACACCTAATTGATTCGTACGATAACTTGAACAAATATGGAGATATTTCGACGAAATTTCAAATTTCTGATATTTAGAAGATAAACCCTCTGGTCTGGTGGTGTTTTCGCAAGGTAACGTGTCTAACTGCCTCAACCGGGTGGGGCTAGCGTAATCCTTGTTGAACTCATCGCAAGTCAACTCACTGGCTGTGATGTAGTTTGATCTGAGCGCTATGTGATGATATCTTTATTGTTAATGAGGGGTAGTCATATAGCTTGCTCTGCTTACTATGTAACGGCGCTTTCATTATTATTAATGGGGGCCCTCCATGTGGCGACCACCGGGCAACGTCTTCCTGACACCCGCTGGGAGGCGGCTGAAGTGAGTGGCGAAAATCTCCTCGGAACCCGCTGGAGGACGACGCAGAAGAGGAAGACCAAACCTCAGGTGGAAAGACCAAGTACTGGAGAACCTGACGGCGCTTGGAATTTCTAACTGGCGCCAGCTAGCGAAGAACAGAGATGGCTGGCGAAGCATGTTATTTTCGGCCTAAATCGATATTCGGTTGTTATGGCCACATAAGTAAGTAAGAAGATAAACCCACTCATAACATTCTTTCTCTCACCCTTTCTCCAAACCAAAAATAGAAATGATGTTTCTACAATTTAGTTAGAAATGTGTTTCTGAAAAATGAAATATTAAAACGTTATTTATCAAGTGACGTTATCATGTCAAATAATGATTAAATAGCTAGTTATAAAAAAAATATTATTTTTATATACTACATATATACTATATGTTATATATGTACATGTGTATGAATGAAACGCATACATATGTACATGAACTCTCTTAGAACACCTTTAAGAGAATAACTATAATTTCGTGTATACAAAAAGCTTTCACATTTACCGATACAAAGTAAAAGCTCAACATCGAAAACCATCCAGTATATATTTGTAATAGTATTTGTGTTTAACTCATGACTAGGTCAATTTTTGATTCCTACGTAATTTATAATGATGATATGCATGTACTTTTGTGATCGTAATCAACCATTTCCAGCTAAGCGGGCATTTAATCGTACGATTTTGCGATCGAATAAATTACGAGAGAATAAATTGTAGATGTTTTTGTATATCATTAATAAACTGTACTACTATATAGCTGTGTTGGTTTTCCAAAATTTTGACCAAAAATGTGTCTTATAGTTCAGCAATGAACATACGATATTATCACCTGATTTTTTGTATCGTGACGTTATGGAACAGATAATGAAATTTCTCATTTGTATGCGCTAAGGTGGGTCAACGAGAAAAGTTTCAAAAGTCCAATGAAACTTAACTTTGAGAGTATATCGACACCATATATATTATCTTCTTGACTAAAAATAGTTCAAAATGGTTAAAAACTAGGTCTGGTTTGGCTAGTGAACTCAGTAACTCAGAGCTGTATCTCTCTAATTTGTTATTTTTTTGTTTATTTATCGAATTGAAACTGTTAAAAATTCTAGAAACTTTCGTCTTTAGAGTATTTTATTCCTTTTTAAATCATAGGCTATTTTGACACTGACAGTTCTTTTCCGTTCGAAGCCAGTAATTATTAATCCTCCATGAAACGAAATTAATTGCTTTATGCTCGAGTAACTTTGGGAAATATTGCAAACTTACAACTAAAAATTCGTGACATTGGGTTGCTAACGAACAACATGTACGGGTAACGTGGACGCACCGTACGTGCGTGTGGCTGCTATGGCCGAGGGGGTGCAACTCAACATCGACTTGTCCTTGATCTTAATATTACCACAATTACCGACTTTTTGTGTACTAAAATTAAAGGCATCAACTTGGACGAGCTTTAGTTTCAGTAGGATTGCGCGCCATATTACACAGCCCATCAATAAATCGACATTTTTAGCAAAGAGTCCGGTAAACTTGTCATCAACTGTCTTGGAGATGTCAATTGGTCGCCTTGGAGAGTTAATATGACCCGTAGTATTTTGCGCCTTACGATTTGGCGAAACAGTTTTTTGTAGGGCATTGTGAAAGTTCATTCTAATGTGGACAATACAGAAACGATTAAAGTCCATGAGTCCCAGCAGTTTATGAGGTGAATGTGACCAACCCAAAAAACCTTTGCAATGACCTTTTGGGCTTACATATCGCATTTGGCCTCATTCCTTTGGTCTGTTGTGTTGTGGTAAATCCAAATTTCACCCAAGTTTATGAAACCGCTTAAAAACTCGTTCGAATTGTGATTGAACGTTGTCAAAGACTCATTTGAAGTTGTCAAATTATTGCGTTTGTTGGTATTTGTCAAAATGTGAAAGATATTTCAATATAATGTTTTTTTTACTGAACTTAACACTTTGATCCATGTAATAAGCCTATAGCCTTTTCCAGTTCGCGCACCTTCACTCGCTGATCATTTAATATCATACAATGGATTTTATAGACTATATTTGGTGTGGTGAACTCAGTTGGGCGACCAGAATATAAGTAATTCAGTGCCGCATATACATAACATCGTACTGGGCGAACGGTCGTCGTCAAACAACAGACTGCAAACAACAGCTTCCCTAGAGCCTGGAGTCTGCTGGAGCCACATTAGCACAATTAAGATCTGGGTGCATGCACAAGTTGACTGATGCCATTCCAGACCCTGTCCTGTGTACCAGTAAAGTTCGCAAGATACTCGACATCTGTTCGGCTGCCCAAAAAGGTCCAGCCGGACGGGACCCTGCCGCACTATGGACGCACCCTCTGGAGACTTTTTTGAACTGGTTGATGTAATCAACAATTCAACTAACTAGCATGTATGCCTATTCGTGATTATGGACTATTTTCTGTTAAAACAACAACAACCAGAACGTAAGGCATGGCTCGGACTGATTCGACTGCACCGAAATTGTGTTTACAAGCGGTGGATGATTCCAACCGATGGTGATGGTGGTCCCCATAATAACTTTCAAGATTTTGTTTAGCTTGCATGATGGGGTTTTCGCGCAATAAAATAGTACTTTATGAGCACAGGAACTATTTGACAGATCTGCCTGAATATTTCGGTGAAAATTTAACCACTAGAAAATTATGACAAAATCTGATTCATTCGGAAAAATATTGCAATTGGGAATATTTGGCGAAATGACAAGAGCTTGACTAGAAGTTGCCAGTTTTAAAAGCAATTTTGATCAAACGTGTAATTGACAAATTTTCAGTGTCATATAACCATATTTGTCATTATTTGAATCAAAAGAAAATTTGATGATCTAATTTGTTCTTAAAATTTGTTTGTCAATCAATGTAAACTTAGCTTTATTCAGTTTGAATATTCAAAATTTTGTCGGTCAATGGATAGATACTCGTATGTAGACATATTGAATATTTGAAGTAATGTTGAAGAATAGAAATAAATTACAAAAGAACGAAAACGTGATGATTTTCATGATATTATATTGTTATGTAAATTATAATCTTCGCGAGAGTGTGATTGAATGAATATCTATATATATATAGTTAGTACTATAGAGAATTTTTTTTTTTCGATTTCAATGAAAACAATTTATACTGTTATGTGGTCATTCATGAGCGTAAAAGAAAAAAAAAATTTTGTTAATAAAATTATTATAATCATATCTAAATAATAAAATATGTAGATGTAAAACTGCGATAGAAAAATGCATTTAAATTTCGATTCACACTTGCCCTTCCGTTTATACAATAAATTATTACGATAAACTAGACAAATTAGTGTATAACATTTCTTTAAGAATATATGCTAGTATTTATGTATATATTTATTATACAGGGTGTTTTTTTTAGCAACTTTCTTTTTGACAACACTGTTTTTGACAGCTCAGCTGTTTTCGAGTAACATATTACTGTCAAAACTGGTTCAGTTAGGTCTATAATTTAACCATGAATCGACTTACAAACAAACAACGCTAGCAGATTATTGAATTTCATTATCAAAATTCATGCTCGGTTGAGAAAGTGCATTGTGCTATTCTTATCTTATGACTAAATTTCGCACCATTTTTACATTATTGGACATGAAACCACCAACACGCATACTTGGAGTGCGGACAGAAGAAAATATGTATAGCAGCTGTATGACCGTGAATTATCGATTCGGCGCAGTTCGTAGCAATTGGGCCTCTGTTACTCCACTACGTGGACAATTTTTGCGGAAGGATTTGGATGTAAAACCTTTTAAAATACAGCTGGTGCAAGAATTGAAGCCACACGATCTACCATAACGGCTAACTCTTGGTAAATGGGCGCTTGCAAAGTTGGATGAAGATCCGCTTTTTTATCGGAAAATTGTGTTAAGCGAAAAAACTAATTTCTGGTTGAATGGATACGTGAACAATCAAAATTGCCGTATTTGGTGTGGCAGCCAGAAACATTGTAAGAACTGCCAATGCATCCCGAAAAATGCACTGTTTGGTGTGGATTATGCGCCGGTGGCATCATTGGACCGTACTTTTTCAAAGACGACGAAGGCAGGAACTTTACTGTGAATGGCGAGGGCTACCGTGAGAAGATTACGAACTTTTTTTTTTGCCCAAAATGGAAGAGCTAGACTTGGCTGACATGTGGTTTCAACAAGACGGTGCTACATGCCACACAGTACGCGAAACAATGGCCCGAATGAGAGGCAAGTTCGGTGAACATTTTATTTCACAGTTGGGGCCGGTCAATTGGCTGCCTAGATTGTGCGATTTAACGCCTTTAGGCTATTTTTTGTGGGGCTATGTTAAGGTTCATGTCTATAGCGACAAGTCTGCAGCGGTTGACGCACTGGAAGCCAATATTGAAGAATTTATTCGTGAGATACCGGGCGATATGTTTGAGAGAATATGGCAAAATTGGACCCAGCGTATGAACCATTTGAGGCGCAGCCGCGATCAACATTTACATGAAATCATCTTTAAACTCAAATAAAGATTTCATACATTTCTCTAAATTTTATGTGTTTTTAAATTAATCAAACCTGAAGGCTCTAAAAAAATCATGCTGTAATATAAAATATACACTAAATAACTACTTGTTAGATCAAGTTGGCTAATTTGTTCATGTAAACTTCATGGTAAAATAATTTTCTTGTCTTTAAAATACATATTATTAACGGCTCAATTAGAAAAAAAAACATTGTCTTGCACATCATGTGCACACATTTATTACAATAAAAAAATTTTTTTTTATAAAAATATTTTATTTGGATTTTTGATTTAAATACGAGTATGCCGTATGTTGTGATCTCTTATAATCAATATCCAAAATCATAATATATTAATAATTCCAGAATTACATCCGACCATATTTAAATAAGAAAATTTTCCTTTAAGTGGACATCTTGAATAAAATTATGCATTGTTAAGTGATTACTAGATGTGGATCGTAAAATATGATTGTATTATAACTGGATAGTATACAGAGTTTGTACTAAGAGAGTGTACTAAAAAGAGTACTAAAACTATTTAATAGAATTTATTGATTTGAATACAATTTTTTTTTAATATTCTAAAAACAATTGGCTAAGCAAAACCGTATAGGGTGATATAAAAAAACTTTTTGTGCAAATATGAATCGGACTAAAAGAGAGAGTACATTGCATTTAGTTTCACAAATACCAAAAAATGTATACAATCTTCTTATATCGAAATCTGACAACCGATTATATTCTAAAGTCTAATTTAAGACGAAATTTCTGCTTTGCTAACTTTGCTCTATTATTTATATAAACAAAGAAGAGATTCACATAAAACGTATAAAATTTACTCAAACAATGAAAATTATCAACATAATAACTACTTAATAATCCATTTCTCGAAAAGAATGTCACGCAAATTATTTTTTTTATAAATTGTTCAACTTCCGCAGTTCCATTTAACAATAAAAATTGAAGTAAGTACACATACATACATATATTTACATGTAGAAAAAAAAAAAACAAATAGAAAGTATAAGAGTTGAATAATTATCATTTACAGAGCTGAGTGAGTGTGCAACAGAAATGAAAAAGTTGTACATGAAATGTTGAAGTAAATAAGAATTGTTCAATAAATTACTACGTATAAATACAAGAATTGTAATCTTGTTAATATTTTCCTAATTTTAAATTTAAATCTCTATAAAATACTCTATAATAGTACATTATAGCATTTATTTTTGTGGCAATATACAATACAACAAAACAATACGAATATATTTGTGTAGCGAAGAATTTGTATAAAGCAATAACAAAATGACTGAGGAATAAGCAAATAAATAAATAAACAAATAAAGGGTGTTTCTTTTAGGAGCTTGAGCACTTTGAACCAACATAAAAGAAAGAAATATTAGTGGTAGTTAATTTTTTTTCATTTTAATCTGTTAGATAATTTAATGCCATTTATTTTTTTAAATATGATTTCGGGCATATATCAATCACGGCTATATGCTCCATTCGATCAGTCCCATTTTTGAGCACTTTTTCCAATAAATCTGCTCGTATTTGTTGTTGTTGTTGACAACGATTTCGAAATCACGAATATTCATGTAAATCAGTTTGAGTGTTATTGTACCCATCGACCAGCTCCAGGAAGACGGCAGCCTTCAGAGGGTGCGTCCACAGTGCAGAGGGGAACAAACTGGTAGACCTTCTGGAGCAGGCGAAAAAATGACGGGTGTCGTGCGGGCTCTGCTGGCATCGCGGGCATCTGTCTGGAATTGTATCAGCCAGCCGGTGCATGTAGCAGTTCAGATAGACACTCCATCCAGATTTTAGCTGCGCCAAGTTGGCACGAACGGATCTAGGGAGATGATGTTCGCAGTCTGCTATGGGCGACGATGTTATGAGCGTGACCCTCGATGGCCGCCTCCACCGCGCAGTGAATTCAGAGCCGCCCTATGCGTACTAGAGCTCAAATCATCGAGCAGGTGACTCACATGCCCACCAAATGAGCGTATGCCATCACGGACGTTACGCGGGGGAGGGGCAGGAAAGAACAAATTGGCCGTATTTCGTCAATGGTGGCTTGAATATGGGCTTTCAACGCTTCAAGAGCCTCCTTACATAGCAGGTTGAAAAGTGGTCAAGAGGTGTTAAATCGCACAAACGAGGAGGCAAATTAACATGACCGCCTCTGGAAAGAAAATTGCCGCCAAATTGATTTTGCAATAACTCGATTGTTGCACACGCTCTATGGTATGTAGCCTCATGTTGTTAAAACCAAATGTCGTCTATGTCGTTAGCTGATGAGTTCGTGGAAACAAAGTCAGTTAGCATGGCTGGATAACGCTCTCCATTCACCGTAAGAGCAGCTTCTTCCTCTTTTCGAAAGAAATAAGGACCCATGAAGGCGCCAGCCTGTAAACCATACCAAACAATGAATTTTAATGAATGCAATGGTGATTCAATGGCAAATTTTTACTGCATAGAAATGTCAACACAGTTTGTCAATGCTCATCTGTCAAATCATAAATATTTCTATCGAAAAATCTCTTGCAGCAAAAAAAAAAACACCCGTTGAAAGCGTTGTTCGATTCTTGATGAAATGGCAAATTTTTACTGCATAGAAATGTCAACACAGTTTGACAATTCTCAACTGTCAAATCATAAATATTCCTATCGAAAAATCTCTTGCAGCCAGAAAAAACACCCATTACAAAGAATAAAACGCCAATGTTTGCATCAATGAAAAGGTACCGTAGAGCAATAAGGCAGGTGCATGATGTAAAATACAACAACAAATGAATAAACAATTTGAATTGAGGGGGATCTCAAAAATGTTTCACGCTGTGGTAGTTTTTGAATATTCTGTTTTGCATATATTCGTATATTATATGTAGTTGTACATTTACATAATAATATTTATGACTAAAATTTATCGATATAGGTAGGTATAACTTTTTACTAACATCCATACGGGTACATCATACACACAACATGCATCAGTATTTTATATAAGAACGTATGCCCTTGTGCGTAGGTACAAGTATAGGTATGCTTTGTCTTAAAACAAATTTTTGATATTGTTCATAATAAATTGTTCAACTTGTCATTGGTTAGCATTCTTGTTGTTACTTTTGTTTGCTTCGCTCTGTATTAATATTAACACGTGCTAACAATAAATTTGTTCATTTGACCTGACTTAAGAGTGGTATGTGGTAAGAAAAAAATGTAGGTTGTGAGTATATAATTATTTTTTCGTGTTTATAATTTATACTGTCCTACGGAAGATGAACAATTTATTTCGAAAATCAAATTTTATTTATTTTTTTTTTTCGTATTTTTGAACGATATATTTGTGTTGGTAAAACCCCCAAAATAATCGATTGTATTGTAAGTTCATGGTTACGACATGGGTACACATATATATGCAATGTATTATTGTATTTTTTATTCTTCAATTAACAAAATTTCTTAATTCTTGTCTTTTTTATTGTTTATTCATTTGATGTTGGTCGACAATTGGTTTTGAAATGGGTCAACAATTCTATTACGCTTGCAAACAAAAACCAAAAAAGAATAAAAATATCGAAATACATATGTACATCAAAAACAAAAATAGCTATGAAAAACAAGAACAATAACATTATGTAGGGGAAATATTTGTAAGTTGGAACAACATAAACTATATAAACAACAGCAAAAGTGGTAATGCAGTTTAAGTTCATTCGAACTAATTTTGAAATAATATTTCAAATATAAACATAAAGAAATATTTTATAAATAAACAAGGAAAATGTATTATTTAAACATATTTCTAGTGGTTTTTTTTAAACAATTTTACGCTACGGACCAAATTATTAACATATTTGTGAATTTTGGCAGCATTTAACTTTAATATTGTTGTTGTTGTGGCAGCAAAAATACGGTTTTTCTTTGTTTTGTTCCCGTACAAAGCATTTCCGTATTTTCATGAGCTGACCTTGGACCTTGGTCGACCACGCGGTCTAGTGCTTCCGGGACGTAGACCCGTCCATTCTTGGGAAGCTAATTTTAATGTTCTTGTGTAACAGTTTGCCAATCTCTTTAGGTTTCTAATGATGCCTATATATCATTAAAATTATTTAGTTTACAACCAAATTTTATGCTCCAATAATAATACTCCAACCTATGGACATTTCTCCTAGAAATGTTTATACCTAAACGTATATGTAATAATTATATAGATATAAATATGCCAAAATATGATTATATAGGTATGTGTACCTATAACATAATAATACTTGGCAAAAACGTAAATGAATATATAATTTCAAACAAAGCGAATATATAAAATAAGAAGAAAAATCAACACACAATCACCTATGACTCATAACCGACGTTTTTAAATATTAACTATTTTTGGGGAAAAATCAATTCGAAAGAAACTACACTACAATTGTAATATAAAAATTAAACATATTCTATGCAAATGCCAATGCATAGTAATAAAAATAAACATAGTAAAAACAAAAAATTGTCTCATAGAAAAATCCACACCCTATTGTTGTGAACAACCCCTGTTACCAGGCGTATCCCCATATCATATGAACTATATATTATATATATATATGTAAAGTCAATTGCGACTGGAAACTGAAAGAAAGAAAAACAAAAAATCAAAAATATATTATAAACGAATTGGTATCTAAAATGAAATGTCATGACACCGGTTTCTGCAAATAACTCGTTGTATTTTTATACGTTTAATAGTTCACGGCATTTTAAAAGAGCGAAAAAATGCCAAAATTGCACAAAATACGATACAACTATAGCAACATGATGGAATTATCATCGAATTTCTGTACTTATGAATAAAATATGCAAAAGCCATTAGCTACAGTGTATGCAAATGGAGGAAAAACAAAAAGTAGCAGCAATAATGCTATGGTAACAACAATTGATTCATTTCCGCAACGTGAGAGCGGACCACTGGCCCATCTCATCAAGTACACAGCAGGTACAATGAACACAATATGAAATAATTGCAAATTGTAAAAATACAAAATGTGCATTCATTTGCCAGTATGTATGTGTATGTATATATAATTATAATTGAGCAACCAGACTGATAAATATGTAATATGCAAAATTATACTTAGCGGAAGGGGAATTCTTAGTCATACAAATTATTGAATAATTGAATGTGTACATATAGTATATCTTTACAACAATTTAAATCCTTTGGAATGTTAATATTTTTTAAAATCACATTCTTCTCTACATATTTAATTATCAAGCAAATGTCATTAGAGTTCGTATTGATATACATATGTACAATTTTTATATTCAAATTGGAGAATGTAGTTACCTAACATCATATTTTTCTCAATGGAAATATGTAACGAGGTACACTTTACAGCAGGTGATAAATGCGGCATACCATCTTATGTAAAATTTGTAACACAAGTACCTAATTGTATATTGATTTTTACGTTTATGTTTGTCTACTTTCTCAAAAACTGATCTATATACGATGCAATTTAAATAATATAGCATTTTATTTACAAATTGTGATCCATGAATATATACATATGAATGTGAGTATAAGTGGAAAAAAAAAATTGTGCAAAAATGTTCAAAAACCAAATAAATAAATTAAGGCTATTTACAATTGCTTTGTTTCCCTTTAGTGTGTGCAAATTGCCATTTGGATAGTGGGTATGTAAATTATAAGAAAGTGCATATTAACAAAAATGTGTAACAAAAAGAGAATAGTCGATAAGTAATTATTTACAGAAAACACTTACGGAAACGATATAGTAATTGTATCAATACGATCGAATATTGTTAACTGCAAATCCAGGGGAAATTAAATGAAATGAATACAATTGGATACAGAGAACTCGTCTATATGATGATGGCGGTGTATTGACCGCTGTTGTGAGGCAGGTTCTCCGGCTTTTCTTGACTTATTTTTTTTTTTTGCTTTTCGTTTTCTTCTTTCACTAAACTAAACCGTTTAATATTGCATTTAAGCTGACAAATACAGCATACAGGTTTCCATCATTGGTAGCAAATTTTACTTTTCTCTACAATTATTACGCACACACAAATATGCATATACGCACTTTTCATTTATATGGAAAGTGGATTTTCCAATGGAGACAGTATTGCAAAGAAAATTGATCAAATTTGAAACAATATTAATGCACAACTTTTATAGAAATATTTTAATATTCATCAATTCATATAGATGTATATAAAACAGCTAGGTAGGGGACCGGGGGAGGACCCTTCTATTTTAAATATTAACTCACAATTATCGCTTCAATTCTATCTGCAATGAATTGGCACTCACAAAAACACACTTTCGTTGGCTACCATCATCACTAATCTATATAAACGATATCAAATAATATTTATCGACTACGATGTTTAAACTTTCGCTCAATATACGGCACGGCGGCTCCTCTTTGCAACTATGTACTACAACTACTCCGTTCCGTGTGCTTTTCCACATTGACAACAACGATGATGACGATAGCACGAATTGATGTTTGCCTCTTTCGTTTTACACATTATTTCCTTCACACGTTTGCTTTAATATTTTATTCGTGATTCCACTTGGGGTTCTCATATGGTCTTTCTTGTACGCGGAGTTGTGTTAATTTTGTTGTATGCGATGATGGTATTATTGTTTTTGTGAAAGTGCATCAGCTGGAACGTGGGAATTGTAAATGTCACAAATTATCTTTTCGTATTGGATATGGTATTAAGCGTGCGCGTGAAAGAGATAAATAAATGCCACATGATGATTAGTTTTAGAAATACTATGTTGCCAGATGGTTGTTTTAAACATTTTTAAACGTATAGGAATTTATATATGAGATTTTCTAAATCTTTATAAAAACAACATCATATCGATTTGCAACTTGGAGATGATATATTTTGCTAGTAACTTTAAATTTACAAAATTTTACAATATTCATAAATATTACAGTGGGGCCCTGTTACGTACAAGTCATTATTGGTATTTTATTTACTAGTTCAATTGAAATTTTGGCGTTGTGCAAGAGGAACTCTTATGAAGTTGTTTACATCGATTTATAACTGTGGCCGAAGCTTGAATATATTACTGCATTCCTGAAAGTAAAGTACAGTCCATGACATTGTGGGGAATTAATTGGGCAATATGTACTTTTGCAAATCACACGTTAAAGTTTGTGGCTTTCAGTCAGTCTGCTGGACATAATAAAATACGTGTATTTACATATTAAAATACAATTATATTAATTGCATTTAATACATACTTAAAGTAACCAAAATAGCTGGAGTTAAGTACCTACATGCTGAACTTACGAATTGAATAAGAATCGGCACAAGTTCCTTTTATAGGCATTTAATTGTACATATAATGAGTATATAAGGAAATTATAATTTATAATTATGCACTATTTTCTTTTATTAAAAATAAATACTTGTGGGCATAATGTTAGACATAATGTGCCAGTAGTACATCTTTAATAATGTTATTGTATGTATAAAAATTTTTGTATATGCTTTTCGTTTTTTTTTTTTCTCATCTAATATATATTGCAAAACGTAATTTTAAACATATACATAATCTACCTAACGTTCAGAATAATTTTGTAAATAAAAAAAATAAAAAAAGAATTTAAAAACAAAACGAAATCAATTACTTGGATGTTATGGCAAAAATAAATCAAAGGCACAACTAATGAGAAATTTAAGAATTAAAGAAATAAAGTTTATGTAATTTGTATGTGAGATAATATTCTAACAATACACTAGTGTAGTGGTTCGCCTTCTTTTTTTTTAACAAAGTTTATAAAAAATATATGTAGGGATATAAAAATATAGAACACCAAAATAGAAGTAAATAAAATTACGTTTTCAGAATTAAGAGAAGTTAACAAAATTATGGGATGAAAACCACAACAATATTTAATTCACACAATTTTTGATGGCATTTGAAGGCTCTTGTCATCATCTTCGCCATCCTCATCGTCTACATCATCTTCATCTTCAGCATCTTCCTCATCTTCTTCATCTTCTGGCTCAATTTGTTCCTCCAATGTCTCAAGTTTTTGACTCTTCAAACGTAGTTCGAAAACCTCGCTAATGGCTTCGCGGAAGCACAGAAAATTATAATCTATGACACCTTGACGATTGAAATTCTCTTCACGTAGTATACAAACAAGAGCTAAAAATTTGTTCACTTCACGCAAGTACAATATGGTATTGTTGTTCAATTTTATAAGACTAGAGCTTTCGTTATCGAATGCCATTTCCTCGGAGCTGTATCGATTACAACGACAAAAATATTATAAAAATAATAAAGGAATATAGTATTTACATTACAATTCTTTACCTGTAAATACTAGATAAGTCTATGACAACATCTATCATATCGCAACACAGTTCATAACTTTGCATATCCACTGGTGAACAATCTGTAGCAATATAAATTTTTGAAACAACATCAAAGAGGAATGCCTTCTCTATTCCAGAATTCTAAGAGAATCATTTATTTTAATAAGGACGCCATTATGATAGTTTTAGTGCAATGCTTACCGAAATAAAAATATTCAACAAATTCTCTAGAGTTGGCAATTGTGGTATTAGCTTTTGCACAACTTTTGAAAATGCTTCAAATATCGAATGGTCGTAAATGGAAGTCAAATGGAAACTCAAATGTATTTGATCTAGTCCTGCATCGCTTAAATCACCTGACGCTCTTTGATGAATATCACGTTGCGATTCCATTTTAGAGTCATCGCTTATGCCGTCGACCTGCATACAATTAATATGAATTTTAAATTTAAAATTAATGCACATAATTACATAAAAGTAGATTACAACGCTTGCTACTACATACTATATATAGTCTACGAGCTTATCGGTTGTGTTAACAAAAATGAGAACAATAAGCAACATTTATCAAACACATATGCATATGCTATTTTCCCAGCAACATTAACTGATAAGCCAACACCCCCTTAAATATAATTTTGCAACAGAAAATTTCACCTTACCTTATGTATGAAAACATCAAATTTGATGCGCGGATTTACTTTGTACGCTTTTATGACAGTATTTTTGAATTTGGTCAATGCTTCATTGTAGTCATCTTTCGCATCGATGACAAACACCAATGCTCCACATCCGCCGAATATCATGTCTGAGTCAAATGTAGGATCAATAAAATCAATCTGTCCGGGAAAATCCCATATCTGAAACTGTACAAAGCTGGAATTGTTAATGTCGTCCTTAACAATCTTGCTCGTCGACTCCAAGAAAAGGGTCTCATTTGGTGACATCTTATGGAAGACCACCTTCTGTATTGAACTTTTGCCTGAACGTCGCAATCCCATCAATAGAATGCGCGGTTTTGACTCACTGCTACCTTCGATACATTGTGTCTCTAAGCCATCTTGATCGAATGCCCCATAACCGAAATCTTTTGGGAACGTGTCCACATGGTAATCATCGTCCTCGTAACTCTGTGGATTTAAGTAGAACAAAGTGTTTCGTTTAAAACAGGGTGTTTCCAGTATATTGCGTCTTACCATTTTGTGCTGCGTTTTCAAAACGCCTCATTTACGTTTATACATTCAAGATCCCACAATATTATCTCGAGTTTGTTCTTTTGAATTGCGTTGGTGTTTTGTTTTAATAGTATTTACCAACTTCTTTTTTTTTTGCTAAACAAATAACCACTCTACAAACTTTATAATCGCAAATCAGCTGATTGCGGGAGTGTCAAAAATGTGACCTCCCGCTGTCAAACTATCTCATGGTTTTCGTAGCACGCAGCTTTTTGTATGGTCAGCTGTTTGTTTTGCAATGTGACATTTGGCAATTTGTGCGGCTACAAAGATTTGGAATTGGTGTATATGAAATAAGTAAGCTAAGTCCAATTAAACTATAGGAAAAGCATGTCTTCACGAGCATTACTATTACTGGGACAGTGTATGCCATGCATAAAGAAGAATGCTTCCAAGATACGTATACGCCGTATGGAGCTGGACACAAATTTGAATATGGTGAGAGCAATTGTATTTTAGTGTACCAGTTGTGACTATTTTCAATATTACAGTATTTTAAAAAAGACGAATTCATATTTGCACATGACCCGGCGAAGGTGTGTAAAACGGGTGATGTAGTACTGATACGTGAATTGCCTGAACGCTTGACACGCCTGATAACACATAAAGTGGAAGAGGTTGTCTATCCTTTGGGTGATGTAACAGATCCGATTAGTGGCAAGAAGGTTGTCGTAGGTAAATATCGAGATGATATCGAGGAAGCAAATCGTCTCTATGGCAAATCAGAGAATGCATTCGACTATGACAAAGCTCCACCACGTGGACGTCTAGAGGGAACGAGAGATTTCACACATGGCGAAACGTATATAAAATATCACGAAGATGGCACAGATCAACCATTTGCTGTTTAAAAGTGTGTGCGAATGTTTGTAGATATTATAGGAGAAATAAAATATGCTTAATGTCATTGTTTTGTTGAGTTCAAGTTAATTTAGGCAGTGGATGGAAAAACGACAAAAGAAACAGTTTATCAATATTTGGAAACGTTGACATAGATCAACCATTTGCATTTTAACGTATGTTCTAATTTTTACATATATTAATTTGGGTCCTAATTGTGGGTAAAATAAAAACTTCTTATTGTTACTGTTTTGTTGAATTCAAGTAATTTTATTCATGGAAAACTCTGTGAAACAGTTTCTCAACATCATTTCACCTCAATCAATAAAACTGCACAAAAAAAAAAAAAAAAAACAAACAGAATATCTTGTCCTAAATATTTTATTAAAATTTAAATAATAACATCTTTTTAGTAGTTAAGTTTTAGCAGTGGATAAGTATAATTTATACGTAACTAGAAGCACGTTTAATTTTGTCTTTACGCTATCCTCTTACGTCTCTATTTACATTTGTTCCATTTTCTATACTTGTATAAATGATCATAAGTATGTATTTGCTTTAGTTGTTTTTGTTCTTCATACTATAAATTTAAATTAAAAAAAAAAACAATAAAATTAACATATACATATTCAGTGTCATCTAGTGTATTTAGTTGTCTCTGGGAGATTCAATAATTGTATATCGATTCAACAGTAATTCCATTAAAAAAATTAGGTTGTCTCTTGTCTCATTCTCAGTGTGGTTATTGTTTTCGTCTCAAGTAGCCACTATTCACAATCTCTTATAATTCTAAAATTGTACTGAAATATAGTATTTGCTTCATGCGCTCTTTCATGACATATATTCTTCTGCAAAAGAAGAAGATGAAATATAAGAAGTTGTACGATTTGAAAGGAATACAAATACTAATGAATAGATTGATATTACCTTTTCCAGATCGTTAGTAGCGCGCAATGCCAAATCTCTGACAAAGAATCCTCTAGTTGGAATATTCAAAAAAAGTATTGAGGTGCCTTGTCGTTGTTGTAGAATGCTACCACTTTGTTGAAATTCGTTCGGAGAGTTTACAATATATTTTCCATTTTGTCTTGTATGTTCCTCATTACTGCATATTGTCCAGATCAGTGGTGTAGCAGAACTATGAAAATGAATATTTGATAAAAAAAAAAAAATTATCTAATAATCTGTATATAACTGACAGTGCTGGTAGTAAATTTACCTTAAATGCAATTCGATATTTGTTTCTTTGAAAAATCTTGATAACGGTACGATATAGGTAAGATTCAACGATTGTCCAATATTTGGACAATATTCTTCTAGGCCAAGAGTTTTATTGAGACCATCTGCTATAATAAAATTTGATATTTTCCAACAATTTGAATTTGGTGGTAGATGAGCTTCGACTGATAAACTTGGTGTTAATGGAGAATCATTCTGATTGCCGAATTTTGGATCAGCATTTAAATGTTCATCCGAAGATGGATGAGCGTCAATTGTTTCTATAGTATCGGCGGTATTATCTGTGGATTGTGATTGTTGTTGTTGTTGTTGTTGCTGTAGCTGTTCAGTTGAAGAGAATTGCTTGGAAATGGTTGCATGTGAAGATTTACCATTTATTATTGCACTTGTGTTGCGAGTATTAGCCAATGATGATATATCTTCAATATTTGATGATTGAGGATCATTCAAGTCTTCACCTGATACTTCGTCTTCATCAGAATCGGAATCGTCATCATGGATACGGACATCCTGATCTTGTTCTTGATGTATATCACCATTTTCTATTTCACTTTTTGATTGCACAATCGGTATGGTATGCCGACTTTGTGCTGACAGTTGATTGGAATCCTCAAAACATACAGACTGTTTGAATGGGTGAGTAAAGAATTTTAATTAAATCGTACTGGTTGAGACTGCTTTATGCGAAAGAGAACGACCTGCATAGGCCGGTAGTATATTTCAAATGATGATGAATGGCAAATATTTAATGAATACCACAAATTCCATGCACAGCCAATCGCCATCACTGGAGTAATACTGCCGGCTTATATAGGTATAGTACTCAGAATTCCGGAGGTCACTCCGTAATAAAAATACACGTGAAAATGTACCTGACAATTTGATATATCATCGCGTGTGCTCTGTTCCACACATTGTACTGGTGCACCAAATGTCTCCGCTAGCAATGTTCTACGTGTTAACCATGAAACGCTACGCTGCATTGCCGATCTTCGCCCCAACGCTGATTCTCGCGCTCCATCGAATTCGAAACCGAAAATAGCAGTTATGGGATTGTCTGCTGCTGATTCATTGGTACTGCTTAAATTCTGCAAATCAAAGGCATCAGCATTATCCGAAGAATTATCTAGACCAGCATGACCACCACCACCACTTTTGTTCGATATCGGCGCCGTATCAACGGAATAATTCTTTTGTGTATTCTCTGTGCCAATTTTGTTCGTGGTTAGTGCGTGCGTTGACGTTGGCGGTGAGACAGCTTTGTACACGTTATATATTCCCGGATTTGCGCCATTCAATTTTGGGCTATTCACCGAAACTGTGATATCGGCTACACCAATGATATTACTGCTGGCTGTACTCACAATGGGATCAGCAATTACATGCTCGGCCAATTTCAATGTTATGTCTGTGTCGCCATTTTCAACAAGAAGACTGGCTTCCTGCGCTGCATCATTCAAAGAGGTTGCCAACTTTGAGGTCGCCGTTTTACTTGATGCTGAAGCGACCTTCTTAGCCACATGCTGTGAATCAATATCGATGGAGTTATTTTCAAAATCTTGTGGCAATGGTATAGAATCGGCAACTTTTTCGGAAGACGTTTCCGTAATATTTGCGGACTCTTCGTCGGCCGTCAATGGGGTATTATTGAAATTTGAGCCAGTGCCAGAATGTGTGTTGGCGCCATGGTTAATTTGTTTCAATCCGGTATGAGATGTTGCTGCCGCTCTTATTACGGTTTGCGGTAATGGCCACTTTGACTTATTCTTACTGGATATAGTTTTGTTGAGACGTATGTGTGGTGGTGCCGAAGTTGTGATTCTGTAGGGCGCTTGTAGTGGTTGTAGATTTACAATGGGTTTTTCCATAACAACCGTCAGTTCGTCATTGCGTCCGTGTGTGGTGTAAATCTCTGTACTGCCATTGTAACTGTAATTATACCTTAATTTGCTACTATTTGTGGAGGGTGTTCGTATTGTGGAGCTATCAAATAGAAAGTTTGGCCAATACGATGAGTGTGTTTTGTTCGCACTGAGCATATGAATATTGTGCAGTTGCATTAAGCTTCGCTCCTGGTCGCTGATTAGTACCGAATCATGGCCAAATAGATGGCCATTATTTAGCGCCTGTAAACGCTCCAATTGCTTGTGATTATGATGTTGTCTATTATGCTCCACAAAGTACAACGTGGATACAGCAGCGAGGCTGTAACAAAAAAAAAAACATATTTTTACGTATCATATTAAAGCGTTTTACAATGCAAAACTTACCAAGCTGCCATCACAATCACTAACATCAATATTATAGCCTGTAATGTACGATTGGAGCACATTTCGTAGCCATCTTGCAAGGAATTCTTCTTTCCGAGATGATCTCCTATACTCTTCTGTTCACATTCTTTGGCTCGAATAAGCCGATTATTCAAACGTTCCAGATGTTCGATGCGAGTTTCTAAGGAACCTGTTACCTTACAAAGCTCTTTGACAGCACCTATATTTTCCATTAATATACGATCCTATTGCGGTTGTATGATTTATTTAAAGTTAGCCAGATTGTACAATTATAAATTTCATGCCGTGGAGATACTAACCTTATTAACCAATAAAAAGTTTTCAATAACATTACCATTTGGCAATACAATACTGCCAGCCTCTTGTACAGCGTCGGGTATAATTTCACGCACCTCCTGTGCAATAACACCCGTATCGACTATCTCTTCAGCATCACTTTCACTGGCTCGTCGCAATCCCGAATGCACGGCAAACTGTGGTTCATAGCGATATCGTACGATACGGATCTTTTGTAAGTTTCGCAACTGCACCGATGTATCCAGTTCGCCAATCTCTTGTTTTGCACGACTATCACTGGGCTGTACAATATGGCCGGATACTTTGAGATTACCGTGAACTACGAGACTCTCATCGGGTCTATCGGTATTTATGCCAACACGTCCAGCATGGAAAATGGAGTCTTGTGTGAGACCGCGTTGCCAACAGAGATCAACATCCGATTCAAATTGTCCAGGATTAGATGCGCGAACTATTATACGCTCGCTACCCTGACTTATGACCGGAAAGTTACCGGACGTGGTATGAACATGTAGACCAACAACGAGTTGAAAGTAACGTTGCTCCGGATTGGGTCGGCCCTTTTTGCGCATATTATTATTGGTTGTCTCGGAGAAGTGCAATCGGCCCACAGTAATTTTACTAACAATGTGGCTTTGGAGATCGATTCTAAACGGTTAGCATAATGAAGTATCGTCAATGATTAAAATATATAAATGTTGTAAAAACCAACTTTGAACTTACGGGACTGGGTAGAATGGTTTTTTGGAGCGATCTGATTGGCTTTGTTCTACTCGGATGGTTTGATTGGGCGCTTCCAATTTGACGCCGTAAAAATGTAAATGGAAGGATTTGATTTTCTCAAGGCCGGACGGTGTTTTCACGAATTTCGCATCGCCCTGTAGACGTGCATGGCAAGTTATTTGGAAATGATTTTTTTTCTGGCACACAAACGCATCGTCAGAGACAGAGAAATTGAAGCCTTTATCTGCGTCGACGCGATAGTATACAACGGCAATATCTTGCAAGCTTTGATCGCAAAGTTTATGCCAATTTTGCGGTTGGAACGGACTGAAACGTATACATGGTGTAAGTGCGTTGCCATCTGCGTTCTCGCCATTGTTATTCTGACTGCCATCTATGCTTGTGTCTGGATTCGAGTTGACAATGGATAAGGCTGGCGATAATGAGGCAGCAGAGTGTGCCGGAGTACTACTAATATCATGGTGTTGTGTGGGTAAGCTAATGCTGACCGGTGATGTGGGACTGCCGCTGACTTTCTGCTGGTGTGGGCTCATTGCAAGGCCAGGATCCGGTTTGATATTTGTATATTCGGGACAGTCCAGTTGTGTTGACATCTTTCGCTTGCGTGACGCCGAATGATGTACGGGTGTGGAGGGTGCCGATGTCCTATGAACTGCTGGACTTGTGCCAACAACTTGCACCCGTGGTGCATCTGTTATCGATGTCATAATGCCGGCGGGTGATTGATGCTCTGCTGTTGACATAGATGAAATATTCTGATAACTCGTGGCAGCATAGAGACCACTCGAAACATTCTCGTATGTCATTATAATGTTAGTGTTATTGTTGGTGGTGTTGATGTTTGTGTACAGCAGCTGATTTGTGGGTATTTCAATTTGCGTATCATTGGGATTATTGTGAGTGTTGTTGTTCGTTGCAATGGCCTGGGTCAAGCCTGTGGGATTCATTAGCAAGCTGGCCTCATGCTTTACACGTATACTATTGCTGCCACTGTTGTCATCGTGCGCAGCACTCGAGTGAAGGTGGTTGTGTTGGTTATGGTGGTGTGTGGTGTTCAAGTGATTTTGGTGATTGTGTGTAAAATTAGATTGATTGTGTTGTTGCTGTTGATGATGCTGCGACAGCAGCGGTTGGTGTAATGGTGGTGCTGTTGTATATTGTGGTTGCATATGCAACTCGTGCAATGCGCTAGTCTGATGTATCGCTGGCAAGTCATTGTAAATGTCGCGTGATGTTAACGTTAATCCATGTACATCTTGTAATGGGCTGTATGGGGGCTCCGAACCCGAATCCGGCGGACTCTCCGGCAAATGTGCTGTATGATTTTGGCTATGGGCAATTGATGTTGCATTTGTTGGTGTTGCAATTGGTGTCGTTGTTAGACTGATACGCGACAATATTGTATTGGTGATTGGTAAATTCGTGTCATCTGTCGATGTCGCAGCTATTGCTGGTGATGATGATGCTGATATTGATGATGATGATGTTGATGCTGGCGATAACGACGATGATGGTGCTATTATCGGCGGCGATTCCGCCTTGGCATTGCAACCAGCTATACTATTTGCATGATTTGTGTTGTTGGTGTCATCGCCGACAGCAGCTGCAACCTGCATAAATTGTTCCAAATGACCAAAATCGAGTGCCTCATTGTCGATGCCACCAATAAAATCGGATCGACCTGATCGAAACATAAGAATAATGCATACGTAATTATTTAAATGCCTGTGATATTGTGACTATTTGTACTGATAAAGACCACATGTATAGTTAGCGCTTAAATACGTACAAAGGTCAACACATGGATTTCATATTTTCATATAAAAATATGAGTCGATTGCACGCTTTAAATTTGGATTTTTATCTTTTTGTGAGTGTTTTTATTTTTTTTTCAAATACTTTTCTAATATTGTATTAATTTATGTAGGTATGTATGTAGGTCATCATTATGGATATACAATGGCTCATATATAACGTATGTACATGCATGTGAATGGAATATGGGCGTGTACGTTTGAGCTTATACATGTTTATTGCGGTGGAAAAAAGTACCGGACAGTTGGTATTATGTACCATAACGGCAGAACTATTGGATACAACTGGCAATGCTATAATGTGTTGGATATCGGAATTTACGAAGCACAATTCGGATCATTTTGCTATTTTAAAACAATAAATAACACTAGTTATTGTGTTGACTTGCTGTGCATAATAGCCTATACAGACGACAGCGTTAATCCGGATTAACGGCCCACTTAATCCGAATAAAATACTAACCTGACAGACGACAGTATGCGGATTAACTAAACAGCTGATTGCTGCTTTATTAGGTCTGTTCACTTACATTACTATCGCTATCAATTTCTGTCATCTGTCACTCTCGATGTGAGACAGTCTAAAAGAAGTACGTGAACTGAAAACTATTAGAAAATTGACATTCACAGTTCGTAACTGACAGCTGGATTTATTTGTTCGCCAACGCTTGTCATGTCGAAAACTGTTAACAATTGTTGAAAGTTTTTTATAAGCGAACACACCTATTGTTTTGTAAGTTGGATCGAGAAAAATTTATAATAGAAATTTTTCAACAGTGTTCCCATCGAAAATTGCCCTAATCCTCTTTAATTTTGAGAATTAACTCGTTGAGTTGATCCGGATTAGCTGCAGTTAATGCCCGAGTTAATTCGAATTAAATCGTTAATCCGGATTAACGTTGCCGTCTGTCAGTGCTATAAGATCACCAGTTCGAGTTCCGATTCGGCCAACCCAATAATATGATATTTTCAGAAAGGTAGCAATTTATCCTTTGAAATGGAGCATATCTATTGTTGTTGTTGTTGTTGTTGTAGCAGCAAAAATACGGAAATGCTTTATTTTATTTGTGGGTGCCGTAGCTCAGTGGTTAGTGTGTTCGCCTTCTGATCTGTAGGTCGTGGTTCAATACCCGGCTGATGCATAACAAATTTAATATCGAAAAGATTTTTCTTTCGAACGGTACCCACTTGTCGGCAAGCAATTGGCAATTCTTCCGACAGTAACAACTTGCCATGAAAAAGCTTCTAAAAAGAACTCTGTGACAAAGCTCAGAAAAAGTGATGTCACAAGTGTTCTGCCGTTCGGAACCGGCTGAAATAAGTAGATCCCTTCTAATACTGTCCAAATTTAAGACGCACAACAGTAATGGAAGAGAAGCTCGGCCAATGAGCCTTTTGGGGCTTTAAGTGCCACATATTTTTTTTTTTTAGCAATTTATCTTTTGAAATGGAGCATATCTATTGTTGTTGTTGTTGTAGCAATTAAAATACGGAAATGTTTTGTTTTGATCTCCTACAAAGCATTTCCGTATGAGGTGAATGGATCTTGGTCGACCACGTGGTCGCAAAGCCGGCGTTGGACCTATAAGGGTTATTTTTCTAGCGCCCGGCCAAAGGCCGGCTATCAAGAAAGACTATTATCTAAAAATCTGATGGTCGCGAAGCCGACGTCGGGCCTATAAGGGTTATTTTTTGCGCCCGGTCGAAAGCCGGCTATCAAGAAACACTTTTATCTAAGAATGCTGATGGACTAAAATGCACTAAATTTGAAGACATGCAGGTAATTCTATCGAAAGCCATCCATATTGGAAAAATTTCATGAAGTATCAATTTAAAAAATATATTAAAAATATATAACCATTTTCTAAAAATATGTTTTACATACCATTGACAAGGTAATTGTATGGCCTTGAATATGTTTCTAAATTTTCTATAGGTCAATAGTGATTGTTTTGGAAAAAAAATTTGGTTTTTGAAGAAAGAAAGTTTTTTTATCATAACTTTGAAAATATTCAAAATAGGTTATAAATGTTACATATTACTGAAAAGGTATTAAAAAGACCTTGTATTGTAAGAAAAATTACGGATTTATTGAGTAGTTTTGATCGCAAATTTGAACTTTGACCTTAAGCCACGCTTTATATGGGCGTGAGCTAGAAACAATTTTTAGTTTTTTATATTCGCAATAATAGGCTCGATATCAAACACTTTTTCTTCTTCTTTCTTTCCTTTAATTGGGCTATTTCGCACTTATGCCATAAATTGTATGTATTTCGTTAAATGAAATCCACTATAAATATGAAAAGGGCCCAATACTTTTGCACCATATATACTAAAATATATCAATTTATATATATATTATATATGTATGTCAAAATTTGACGAGTATTTAAAATACTCATCTTATGGAAAATGAAATTATATGACATTATTCCATTATCAGCGTCATCATCGTCATCGACGACATTAGACCGTGTATTATTAATTCGTTAGCTAAATGGAATTGTTTGATCAATAAAATGTTGACAACACAAGAAGTTAGCATGCCGAAAAGTGATACATACATATATGTTTATGCATACATATTCACATATAGAGAAATACCCACTCTTGTAATTTAATTGTTCATTTGAATATCAGTAAATTTTATTAAATTACCATTAATTGTTTTTGGATATTCCATTTGATATTAATTACAATATAGTTTTCACAATATTGTATTCTTTTGATTTAATATTTTAAAACTTCTATGAAACTTCACTTTCAACACTTTCAGACTCCTTTCTGCAAACGAACTACTTTCGGTGAACAGACTTCAAACGTAACTGCAGTTTAATAATGTAATTGTTGTTTTTTTTTGGGAGAAAAAATCAACGTTTCTTCTTCTTTTTTGGTTTGTTATATCTTTAATAATTGTAGTAAAAAAAAAAAAACATTGAATTTATGCGCATGAAATATCATCATTATTCCATATGTTGGATACACATACTAATAATAATTATCTAATGTGCGACTGAGAAACGCGGTTGATGCACTTTACAAATGGCTAAGCACCAGTGAAAATATCTACAATACATACATAAAAAAAAAATATGAAATGCAAAGAAAAAAAAAAACGAATTTTATTATTATCGTGCCGGCATGTAATTAAATTTATAAAAATTTTGTTTTCGCTTATGCATCTTAGGTTTTTGAAACGATTTAAATGATTTTTCCATTGGCGAATATACAGCAGCACAAACTTTGGTAATGAAAATTACGTTCTTTTTTTTTTTTTTTTTTTTTGTGCTATATTAGATAATCGTTATATTTGCACTTGATCGAAGCGCTATGATTGTTTAGTAATAAAAAACACTATAATCCAGCATTGGTATAATAGCGCTTGTAATAACAATAATAAAATTATATATGTATATATGTACATTTTACATACACACACCCATATACAATATATATGGTTAAGCACAAAAAAAAAGTAAATTATTGTATGAAAATATAAAATGTTTCTTCAATGATTTTTTTTTTAATTTCAAAGTTAAACAAACTGTTGTCATCGCTGGTTGAATGTCTCCGATTACTCAAGCATATTTTGTTTATTATTATTATTATTATGATTGCAACTTCTTCGTTTGACTATTTTTACAATTGTTTCTACTACCTATTGTAGGTAGTAAAACAGTTTAATGCTCGTTTTTAGAAATATGTTGTATAAAAGAAATTGTTTGTCTAATGCTTCCTCTTCTTTTCTAGGTGTGTGCTTTAGATATTTTTTCAAATGATTTAATTGATACAGTGGTAAATGATTTCACTTTTTTTTTTTCTTTCTTATAATAATTATATAGGCTTATATGTATATACAATATTTTATGCGCTGTAGCTCTATGAGTTTTTTAAGTAGACTGGCGCAAAAAAATTTCTGAAAATTTCTACATCATAATGTTTGCAAAATGAGAAAATTAATTTATATGCATATCTAAAAAAAAAAAAAATTCACAATTATTGATCAAACTTTGCTTATGGCAAGCATAAGCGACAAAACAAATACGAACGCATGCACTCGTATGTATTTGATATATAAGGTAAGTGCCCTAAATAAGGTCGTATAAATTTGATGAGAGAGAGCTATACGAAAAGAGCAAATCTTCAATTAAATCACATACATATTTATTAAATAAATTATAAAGACACATTCCTTAATGTTAAGAAGGCTAAGGTTTTGGTTCCTCTAACATTGATTGATTGCATTTAATAATTTGGTTTAGGTCTTGACTTGTAGATAGAATGATAATTTCCAAGAAAACTAGGAAATATGAAGCCACGATGAATTAATTTTTAGCAACGATTTCTGTCGAATGTAAGTAGAACTTGAACACATAATTTGAATTACTTCATTCATTACTTCGGCATTGCCTGTCGAATCAAAATGACAAGATCTCTTTGGTATTGGACTAGAGGCTAGAGGCTTTTTATATCGTATAGCGTTATACGATATAAAAACCGAATACCACTGAGAGTAGGCATTATTGGTGCCTATGGTGGTACGAATATACATGGTGTGACAATTATGTATTAAGACTGCCTCTAGAAAACACAATTAAGCCACAATATCTGCTAATTTTTCGGTATATTTATTCGAAATATTCTCCTCCTGATTCAATACACTTGTTACATCGATTTAATAGTGATTCAAACGCGTGTTCCACCTCATTTTTCGGAATTGCCTTCAGTGCCCTCGTCGAAGTCCGTCGAATGATCTGAATGTCATCAAAAAAGCATCCTTTCAACTTCAATTTCAATTTTGGGAACAAAAAGAAGTCACACGGTGCCAAATCAGGTGAATACGGCGAGTGATTCAACACTCAGACCTGATTCTGAGCAAAAAATTGACGAACAATGAGTGCTGTGTGACTTTTTTCTATCTTTGCTCCATGTTAAAATTTCAACATCAAACGAACACGTGTTTTGTAAAATGAATGTCAATAAACATTAAATGTCAATCAAATGCCATGAAATTTTGACAGTTAGTCGATGAAGGAAGGAAGGAAGCTTCAAAACGCATGTGCTCACACATAGATGACGCGCTTGGTTGCTGAGATATGGTTCGAGTCTTAATACATATTTGTCGCACCTTGTATATTATTATTAGTTGGTTGGTTACAGCACCTCATCCTTATCCTATGTCACACAATAAGCATTCAATGCTGTATTGCCACCAGAGTCCATAGTAAAATTAGGGCGATTTTTAAGAGATTTTCTACTAAAATAATTGTACTAAAAACTGATAAAAGCTAATTTGATATCAGACGGCTTGAGAAAGATCGCACAGAATTCTTTTCGTGGCCATTAATAGTCAATGTTGTAGAGTGGTATAGAATATGCCAAGATATATTGTCATTTAGTCGACTAAACAGCCTCTTCAGATAGATACATTTTATGAGCGAGTATGAGAGTCTTATAAAGAATCTGCAAGTAATTTTAAGCCAAATTTGTTAAAAATAGTGTCACTGAAAGCTGTGTTTGGTTTGTTGAAGTCTTCGGCACACCAATAATGTTGTTTCAGAATGAGTTCTTGTAGCTTTTTATGCATTCCTTTACGAACGAGCAGGCGGAATACCATATGATCCCAAAGAACAGTTTTGGACTGATATTATGAAGTGCAGGGCCCATTCTAAATAGTTCGTCTGCAATCTTATTACATATTTTTGAGCATCGTTAAATGTTTAAATATGTTTTTTCGGCGACTAAATAGTCTCTTCAGATAGATAAATTTTATCAGAGTGTATGAGAGTCTTATAAAGAGCCTGTAAGTAATTTTAAGCCAGGTTTGTTGTAAATAGTGTCACTGAAAGTTCTTGTAGCTTTTTATGCAATCCTGTACGAACGAGCAGGCGGAAGACCACATCACAGCACAGTTTTGGACTAATATTATGAAGTGCAGAGCTCATTCTGAATACGTCGTCTGCAATCTCATTGCATACTTCTGATCATCGTTAAATGTTTAAATATGATCTTTCTATGCAATTTTTGACACTAAGGGTATTCTTATCTTAGAGCACGACTATTATAAATATACTATTTAACAAAGTGGTCATATTGGAAGCATATTCTCATATAGGTCACCTACCTTATACGTATGTTTATATATATATGTATATCTATATTTATATACAAATTTACATATATAAGTATTTACCTACAGGTATAGGCACGTTTAATGGTTCTTAGCTCTAGAGAAAATTGTATATGAATTAGTTGGGGTTGTCCTATTTCATTCTTAAATCATAGGAGGTTTTTATTTTTTAGTTTTACATACAATATTGTAAATATAATAGGTGTACAAATTAAAACTTATCGAGTCGTTTTCGCACAACTTCAATTTTCAGGAATCGCCGCTACCGCCAAATAGGGCTGCATTGATGATCTCAATAAATGGTAGTAGGACGGTGTCGAGTCAAGACAATACGCCGCATATTGGAAAACTTCCCAGCCCAAGGAAAATATTAGTCCCTTGTTAGGTTTACGGTATGTGGGCCAGCATTGAACAGGTTCTAGAAGCTCATAATAAATGGGTCCTCTACAATTCCGTCAGACACATAATTTCGCTTTCTTGTATGAGTTTTTGAGGGATACCTAGAATTAACCCAAGCTTTTCTATTGATACGATTGTCGTCTAAATTTTAACAAAAAGTTTCTTTTGGAAACTGTTTACCACGTAATCAGTATATTTGCTTTTTCTCAGGATATAAGGAAGGTAAGGACCGCTCTTATGTACATATTGAAAGAAAAAAAAAGTTTGTTAACAAAAATCTGTTGCTTAGAAGCAAATTAAGTTGAAGTCCCTACCAATCATCATTTTATATTTCATTATTACAATATAATGTGATACAATAAATGTATAATAAATTATATTGTTTAGAAGTTTCCATCATTTATTATTGTATTTTCCAGTGGAAAGCAGCAATAATTACTGCTTGAAAAATGATATTTAATAACCAATAATAACCATATGAATTAGCTAACCCAAATTATAAATGTGGAATTCAACAAATTAATGAGTTTAACTTTATCATAACATATGTGACTTATATGACTTACCTAGATCTGAAAATATTGGATCAGAAAGAAAGTCCATATCCATAGATTGTTAACAAAAAATGTTTTTGTCTCTTTTGGTACATCCTTCTATATTGTACGATGTACTTTAGCTGCCAAAAAAAAAAAAAGAAGAGTGGGTTGTGTTGTTTTAATTTTTTGTTTAATTAAATCACAGAGATCATTTTAATTGCTAGCATTGTATTATATGTGGAATACTTGTATTCATGATGAATATATGTACATATAATATTGAATTTAAATGTTAATGAATGTGGAGTAGACGAATGATATTCATACAGTACTCACTAGTACTCCGAATTTGATGCAAATAACACATTTTTATACGTACTTATTTATTCGATAATAATTAGCCGGATAGAACTGATTAAATTACATACGGACATATACAATAGTAGTTGCTCAAGTTTTTTTTTTATTACTTAAGAAATCCGATAGTAAAAAAATTCTATTACATTTTAACAAATATATGTTCATAATAATACTACAACAAATGTATGTATATAGTTGTATTATATACAAAAAAAAAAAAAATCCACAACATTCAGATGTAAATACATGCATTCAGTATAAAAATAATTGCAATTACTTGCATTATTGCATTATTGTATCTGTGATACAAAGGAACACATACAGATCTATATGTGTGTTTAAGTACAACACTCTGTGCTCTTATCAAAAATAATGTAAAACTTCCGATGAGTGAATTTACACCCATTTACTTCCACTTTGATATTTCACTATGACATATGTGTATACTTTTTTTTTTTTTAGAAAAAATAGTATGTATTGTTATATTAATACTATGCAACAACAATGTCAATAACAATTGGAATTACACAATGAAAGAAAAAAAAAAAAACGTCATAAAATGTCGTTTTGTATTTAAAAGAAAATTAATTTATTTCATTTTATAACACTTAACTACACGCTTTGAATAGAAAGAAGAAGAAGAAGAATAATGACAAAATTATGAGAATAGATTTTAAGTATGATTAACATAAAAAAAACCATTTTGAAAATCTAATGAAAACTATTTTCATGATAAAACTATATGATAAAGAACATTTTCAGTAATTTCTAAAAAGTATAGAATTACTTAAATAATAAAAGTTTATTCCTTTTTAGTGTGTTATATCATAAAATCGAAAATTTTTAAAAAACTTTAGAATATACACTAAAATAAAAATGCTTGTCCTAACATATGGGGCCGAAGCTTGGACGATTTCCACCTCAGAGAAAAGGACTTCCGCAGGACTTTTCTCTAAGGATCTTTGGACCTACTTGCATTAGTGGCGAGTATTGAATAAGGTACAGCCATGAGCTGTATGAACTGTATGCCGACACCGACGTAGTAAAGCACATTAAAATACAGCGGCTACGCTGCCTAGGTTATGTCGAGCGAATGGAAGAACACACTCCGGCTAAGAAGGTGTTATATTCGGAACCCGCTGGACGCAGAAAAGGCAGACCTAACCTCCGGTGGAAAGACCAAGTACCGGGGAACTTGTCAGCTCTTGCAATTTCTAACTGTCGCGCTAGCGAAGAAAAGAGTTGGCCGGTGAAGCATGTTAGATTCGACCTAAATCGATTTTCGGTTGTAATGGCCACATAAGTAAGTAAGTAAGTAAAATTAAAATCGTATTGAATTAATGTGAATATCATATTATTTTCCAGAAAGACATATTATTTTAATGATGTTCTGTTAAATCGGTTGCTTAATTGAAGTTAAAAAATAAAAATCATTAAAAATCACAGGATTCGAACCTGTGTCTCAAAGTTGCAAAGCTAGCTATCAACCGTAGTGCCACACAGTTTGCGATACTATTATTAAATTGCGATAAATTTATTATAAAATTCTATTACTTAAAAAAAAGGAAATACATTTGTGGCACTTACAAGCCTCGAAGGGCTCTTTGGTCGAGCTTCTCTTCTATTATTGTTGAGCGTGTTACAGTTTGGACAGTATTATTTAGGCAGAACCTTTACGACATAACTTTTTTTTTTAGCTTTGTCACAGCGTTCTTTTCATTGGCAAATTGTTATTGCCGGAAGAATTGCCAAATGCTTGCCGACAGGTGGGTAACGTTCGAAAGGAAACTCTTTTCTATATTAAATTTTTTATGCTTCAGCCGAGGATTGAACCCACGACCTACAGATAGAAGGGCAACACACTAAGCACTGAACTACGGCACCCACATGATTAATTCTATTAATTCACTAGGGAAAAAAGTATCAAAGTAGGTCTGTGCAACATTTTCAGATTATCATGTGATGTTGATGGTTTCAACATGATATGGACACAAAGTTTCAAAACACTGAATAAAAGTGAAAATCATCACCTCAAGTTAAATAAAAAAAAAAAATCACACAAGCTTATCCACTAAGAAACAATTACAAAAAGTTTGGTTAGAATTCGTCGAATTGGTCCAGAATATCGCAATCCTGACCACGATGAAACACAGTTGCAAAATTGGTTTGGTACCATAAGCTGTTCAAAAAATAAGTAATATTCCTGAGGTCTATAAATATGAATCGATTCTTTGAGAAAGCCCTCATATCCAAAACTCCCCATTTTACAAATGTACAAAAAGTACAAAAAGTTTCCAAAAACTGTTCCATACTACATAGTTTGTTTGTACTGAATTATGACTAGAACTAGAATTACACCGAACTAGTAGCTGGATAAAATTAAAACTTTGTGTTGCGTTTTTTTTTTGGAAAAAATAATTGGTTTTTCTTCAAGAATATTCAAGGATAAATTAAAAAAATTATTTTTTATAATTTTTCCTCCAGAAAAATTTGAAAGTAGGACCTTTGCTCAACTGCTATGAATGTTCTATTTGGTTTGATCTCGATATAATTATACTTCATGAAGTTGAAAAAAAAATATATTTTTGTTTTTTTTTTTTGTTGTGAAAAAAGGTATGATGTAGTGAAAATCGATTTCTCAAAAATTTGACGTGACACCGCCCTCTGGTGGGTATAGATCAATTCAGTAGGTTTGCCCCTAGCCGACAGAATTTTCTAGAACGTTGATAAAAAATTGCATGCCAAAAACTAGAACGTGTCGCAAGTGATCGGAATAGAAGAACATCTGAGATTTGAAAAATTCCTCATAAATTCTTGATAATTACTTCAACTTTAATTGGCTAACAAGAACAATGTATAAGTACCGCACAAATTATAATTATCATTAAAATTCTCAAGCATCGTGATTATGGTGAAAGTGGAACATTTCACATTTACAAAATGAAATTGTAAGGGCATCGTTTATCATTAATTACACGAATTAATGCGAGTAATCTATTAGAAACGTATTTGATCATTTGTTGCAAACATTTGAATCCTTGGTCAGATTTCCCCTATCACCTAGTGTTTTCGACCGGAAGAGGGCAAGTAGGGAGAGCTGGGAAAAAATCCTGATAAATCTTCCAAAAAGTTATCGAAAGTATACTAAATCTCAATTTCGATTTAATTAAATGTAATGGAGACAAAATAAAATGAAATTTGCTACTTTTTTTGTATGTATTGAATTGATTCATAGCGATTTTTGTGGCTATTTGCAGTTTTATGACGCACTATACTTAGTAAAATTGAACGTGTAGCTAAAATTGTAAGAAATATATACATAACATATGTATGCATTTAGATCTATAAAAGTATATATTGTAGATAGTATCAAAACAAAGTCAGAAATTAAGCAAAATTATGAAAAAATGTAGAAATATGTGTGTTTGTATATAGGCACTATAGCAGTCACATCTCTTACGCAAATTGAGCCTAAAGAATGTCATAAAATGGAAGAATCACAACAAAATAGTATACTTGCTATACTTGTATGTTATTGTTAGATAGCCTATTTAAATCTATGTATATTTTTATTCGTATATTGATCAATTAATCTTGCATAGAACGTAAGAACAAATCCCGTTTTCTATGTAAATTGCGGCTAAAAAGAAGTTGCGACTTAACATAACATAGCTATAAGATCATGTATCAAAACTAAAGCAAGTAAACAATGTTACTTCTCAATTTATGCAGATTAATTCTGTGATATGAATATACATAAATAAATACATACGTACATAGTATGTACACATGTATGCACATATAGTAGGCAGATTTAGTAAAAGTAGGCTTTCTTATATTTTCGAATTTCTACATACATCTATTGTATGAGTATGAGCATAGTTAGACTGTTGTGAAGCACGCAAGAATAATATTAATAATACATACATAAGTACATATTCTACATATAGTACAGTTATAGTAATAACACATAGATATATATAGTAATAAATAAATAAACAAACAAAATAAAATAAATTAATATAAATGTGACAAATCGGAGTGTATTCATATAATAGAAATATTAGGCTCTATGCATGCACATACACTTTTTTTTATATGACTTTTGTAATTGAATTAGCATTTCTTTACTTAGTAAGAACACACACACACACACACACTCACACAAAAATATATGTATGTACATATGAGTATAATGATGTTGTGCATCATAATAAATATGTAGGTATGGAGCAGATGTATGTACAAAAATCTAAATCATGTAATTTAATTAAAGTAATTTCAAGTAAGAATTAGATGTGAATATATTGTAGTTATGTAATATAAATTTTTTCTTATAGATTTATTCCTAAATAGAAGATGAAGAAGAAGACGAAGAATAAACAAGATGGCGAAATTAATAGCATGTCGTTGCAAATGTGCAGTTGTTTCACTATCACTTATTATTAATTCTTATAGTGAATAAAAATTAATGACAATTAAAAAAAAATCACTATTATTCTTATATGTCTTAAATTTGTTTTTTTTTTTTGACTAGTCAATTTATTATTTATTACCAGTTTGAATTTTTTTCTTTTTTCTTATTTTTTTTTTTTTTTGCCTTGGTACTTTTTAACTATCCATTTATATAAAGCGTGTTTTTTTAGGGTGTCATAATTTTGAATTGATAGAAAACATAATAATAAAATTGTGTCGATTTTACTGCATACCATGAAAAGATGATATTTTTAGTGTTAACAAACAGCACTTTTGACGGAGCAAACGTTTTGGAGATCATGCGTAGCACAACTCTAACTAGTTATCTTGGCATAAGTAATCAAATCAAAAGTGAAAATGTCACTCTAAGAACATAGATCATACTCTACAATAGTTGAGGAAAGATCTCTCCCTAATAGCCCTGACATACGTCAGCGTTAATCCGAATTAACGATTTAATTCGAACGATTTAATACGTAAATTAACTCTACGAGTTAATTTCCAAAATTAAAGAGGATTAGGGCAATTTTCGATGGCAACATTGCTAAAAAATTGTGAATTTTTCTTGATCCAACTTACAAAACAATAGGTGTGTTCGCTTTTTTCAAAAATTGTTAAGAGTTTTCGACATGAAAAGCATTGGCGAACAAATAAATCCAGCTGTCAATTACGAACTGTGAATGCCAATTTACAAGTTTCTGATAGTTTTTAGTTCAAGTACCTCTTGTAGATTTTCTCATATCGACAGTGACAGTTGACAGAAATTGATAGTGATAGTAAGTAAGTGAGCAGACCTAATAAAACAGCAATCAGCCGTTTAGTTAATCCGCAATACTGCCGTCTGTCAGGTTAGTATTTTATTCGGATTAAGTGCGTCGTTAATCCGGATAAGGTGATATGCTTCGAATTATCGAGGGAAAAATTCTTCGCTACATCCTATTTGCTTTGGCAACGAGGACCATGATCTGTATGGCGGCATTGACACAGTTAAGCGCATTCAAATCTCCGTAATTTTATGCCACTTAGAGTGAATATGATTTCAGGCATACATATATCAGAGTTTATGGGTCTACTTTGTCAAGTATTTCTCTAATACTGTCGATTATTCGCATAGGCGAAGACATTAATGGACCGTCAAAAAAATCGATTAGAAAAGTCAAATCACATTATTAAAGTGACCATTTGTTAGGCATATTTTGTGATACAATTGGTATGTCGGGTACCGCAGCTCTGTGGTTAGTGTGTTGGCCATCTGATATGTAGGTCGTGGGTTCAATCCTCGGCTGAAGCAAAACAAATTTAATATCGAAAAGATTTTGCTTTCGAACGGTACCTACCTGTCGGCAAGCAATTGGCAATTCATCCGGCAGTAATAATTTGCCATGAAAAAACTTCTGAAAGAATTATGTGACAAAGCTCAGAAAAAAGTGATGTCGCAAAAGTTCTGCCATTCGGAACCGGCTAAAATAAGTAGTTTCTTTCTAGTAGTGTCCAAAATTTAACACGCACAACAGTAATGGAAGAGATGCTCGGCAAAAGAGCCCTTGGGGGCTTTAAGTGCCACATATTTATTTTGTTTAAATTTGTTCGTCGGACGATTTCTTCAGTTTATTGGTACATTGTATGCAATATGCAATATTTCGGAAGAAGAATCGATTTCACACAATACCAACTGTAATCTTATACTTTGTTTATCCACAGTGCCGATATAAGTATTATTCACTAGCTGGCATGAAGACTAAAATCTATTTAGTATTGTATCGCTCAATAATCCATAAATACGACGCATTATGTCTCGATCATAAAATGCGTAATGCTATTTTTTCGTTTCGACAACAGAACCATGCCATACCATACCACTTTTCTTATTTAAAAGTTTTTAATTTTTGGACGGCATTCTTAAAAAAAAACACCCTCTATATAATCATTGGCTCAACTAGATTTCACAATTGTTTTTTGTCTATTTGAAATAATAATAATAATAATAATAATAATAATATTTCATAATAACATAATAATTACCTTTTTCTGTTATTAAGTAAGTATTGTTACTATCAAAAAATATTTGAATAATTTTATAGATAAATATTGGTAAATAATTTAAATGAAAAGGCACGAGTATTCCTTGAATATTATTTCAAATTGACATTTTTATTTCTATTATTATTAGTATTATTATTATTATTATTATTGTTATTATTATTATTTGTACTTTTTTCTCTAAGTTTTATACTTGTGTCCAGGTATAGTCTTCGTCGTTGTCGTCGTCGTAGTTGTTGTCGTTGTTGTATTATTAAGTTTAGATTTTTTAAAAATTTAATTTAAATAAATTTCGACACGTTATCAGTGAGTTTGTGCTCTCAAAACGAAACTCAACCTTTTGACAAAAGCTGCATACCTACAACGAATTAACTAGATACTAAAAGAGCACAATACGTATCTTCTATACAAATACTCATACTTGTAGCACCACACACACACACACACGCACACAAAATTGTTATTGTATGAATGTATAGGTTATGATAGAAAAACACGCTTAGAGTAGCAGTGTTGTTGTTGTATTGGTTTTTTTTTTTTATTCATATGCATACATTTATTAAATTTACGTGTGGCTCTCTGTCTCTGTCAAAGCTTCTTCTTATTTGTTTGGTATTTTTTGCTTTTGCTCTTTTTGTATTAATACTTGTTTTATTGTGAGTATTTTAAAGTTTACATACATAAGAGTATATAGTCCAGTTAATTAGTTGTTTGCTATTGTGAAAGGAGACAACAATAGCAAAAGGAGTATCACAAAAAAAAAAAAAAACAAAACAAAACAAAAAACCCGAAACCTTAAGAACGTCAAATTGAGCAAAAATCTATTTTATAGATGAGAGTGAAAGATAGAAAGAAAGCGAGAGAGAGAGAGAGAGAGATAGTGCACGAGAGAAGGTGATGTTAATGGTAGAATAATTATTCTTTTATGATTAAATATTAATTAAATACAAAATATTATATGGAAATATGATAATTAAAATTAAAGCCACTTTTTGAGCGTTCTTTTTTTTGTCTTTTTTTCTTCTTTCTGCAATTCTATTCTTTTTAATTTATTTACAATAATCAAGGAAATATTATACAAACATTGACGAGCTAAGCCAATATTAATGCCGTAAGTACTATCGTATTAAGAAGAAACAGGATATTGTTATCAAGCAGACATATTCATCCAATGCCTATATATAGTGAAAAGAGAAGCTAATAGACTCTTCAGAGATTTCAACATTAATAAATGTTGGGAAAATTGAAAACCTTATTCCAAATAAATTTTAGTGTGTTGTTAATAATAAATGATTTGAATTTTGTGAACGCACAACCAATTATATAGTTTAGAATTCACAAAAAAAAAAAAAACAAAAACAAAAAACAAATGGGGAAACCCCATAATTATAGAACATAAATTGTAGTTCCAATTGAAGTAGATTCTATGAATTGGTTTAAAATTCCAAACTATTATTTTGATGTCACAAGGGTTCTGCCGTTCGGATCCGGCTAAAATAAGTAGGTCCCTTCTAATACTGTCCAAATTTAACACGCACAACAGCAGTGGAAGAGAAGCTCGGCCAATGAGCCCTTCGGGGCTTTTAGTGCCACATATATATATATATATATATATATATATATATATATATATATATATATATATATATATATATTATTTTGTATTTTCTATGTTGAAATGTTTCTTATGCTGCATAAGGTGAACTATGGTTATTATTTTCAAAAATTGAATTTTCAATGAAAATCGAACAATAATCACATGATTATAATCTAACTGTTGTGTTATTTTAAAGTTAGTGTTGTTGATTGCGGTGGCTCAGCCACAAATAATTATTTACTTTAGGTCATAATTGGCACTATTGCATCATTTTAAAATCATTTTATTAGCGAACCGGAATCTATTTGTAGTTTTCCACTGAACCCAGTTTGAATAATTTAGACATCTTAATAGATTCTTCCGATTGAAGAAAGTGGCTGTGGAAAAATTAATATGAGCTGCTGATCTACGACATAATGGCACTATCTTCAACAAAAAGTGTCATGCTTTTGGCGTATGCCGATAGGTTAGGTTAGGTTAGGTTATTGTGGCTGCCCTTTCTCTGAGAGGATACACTTAGGCCAGAAAGGCCCATTGTGATACCACCGAGCTTCTCTTCTAATACTGTTGTGCGTGTTAAATTTGGACAGCATTAGAAGGGACCTGCTTATATTAGTCGGTTCCGAACGGCAGAACCCTTGTGACATCACTTTAACTTAGTTTTGTTACAGAGCTCTTTTAAGAAGCATTTTTGGCAAATTGTTATTGCCGGAAAAATTGCCAATACTTGCCGACAGGTGCGTACCGTTCGAAAGAAAAATCTTTTCGATATTAAATTTTATTATACTTCAGCCGGGGACTGAACCTACGACCTACAGATCAGAAGGTCAACGCTCTAACCTCTGAGCTACGGCACCAACTTCAATGCCGATGATATTGATATAATCGGCTCAAATACGCGAGTAGAAGGACAGTCGAAGTACCTAGTGTCAACAAACAACTAGTCTCGGCATCTTGGATACGCTACTCTTGATAACGCAATATCTTTGGATCTCTTTGCGTTGGTGGCGAGTATCGAATAAAGTACAACCATGCGCTGTGTGCCGACACCGACATAGTAAAGCACATCAAAATTTAGCGACTGGCTAGGTCATGCCGAGAGAATGGAAGAATACGTTCCAGCTAAGAAGGTGCTATATTCGGAACCCGCTAGTGGACGGCGCAGAATATGCAGATCTAACCACAAAGACCAAGTACTGTAAAACTTGACAGCGCTTGGAATTTCTAACTGGCGCCAGCTTGCTAGAAGGAAAGAGATAGCCGATGAAGCATACTAAATTCGGGCTTAATCGATTTTCGGTTGTAATGGGCACATAAGTAAGTAAATAAGTGATTGGAAAATTAACATTTTGTTTGGCACAAATTTATCGTTCTCATAATATTAATGGTTCACTATATTTGTTAAACTGCGTTTCAATAATTGTAATCATCCTTGAAATTTTTTAAAGTGAAAATATAGATAGTTTTTATCATTAGACACTTTTTAACACATAAATTTGTTTTTTATTTGTGGCACTATAATCATCTTGGAGGAATCATTCAAAGTTATTTTTGTTTCATCCAAAGATGAGCGACGAAATATGAACATTAAAATTTATGATGAACAAGTGGTTCTCTGAGCTAATAACTCATCTAAAGTGAAAGCGTAGTGAAAATTTGAAGTTCATTCATTTTGCGCTCATTCACTATTTATTTCACTATTTGAAAATATCTGAACAAGGATGGTTCTTTGGGATGATTTCACACCGCCTAATTTATTTTTGGAACACTATGGATAAGTTTTGCATACATATTTGGATATCTAAAAGTTATGCGCCAGACTGGTGCTTTGTTTGCTAACAATTGACAACCTTAAAGGAGTGCTTGGCGATTGTTCAATCACAGTCCGATCGAGGTTTAGCTGCATTTCGTAATCGTAGATGAAACTGAGGAATAGTCGAAACAGTGGACTTCTTGTCTTGACTCGAAGCCGAAGAATGCCAATGTGGGTCACTCAGCGAAAAAGGTAATGGCGATCGTTTTTTTCCATGAGAAGCAAAAATTATGGCATTTAGTGAGGAAAATAGTAGATACCTCCCCACCACAGTCCCCTGCGATTATTTACTGTTTTCAAATATGAGAAATGGCTCAGCGATAAGAGATTTGGGTCGAATGAAGAAGACATCATTAAAACAAACGCTTATATCGATGGCCTCGATAAATTGTATTATTTGGAGGGCATCAACAAGTTGAAAAAAAATTGAATGAAGTGTATTGAGTTAAAAGCAGATTATGTAGGCTGTACCTTAATTCACTTTTGAGGGACTTTGGGCCCATTCTTTCCATTCGATTTGAACTTTGACACAATCAGTCCAATTTATGATTAGATTTGGCTCAATTTATTCTAACATGCATACTCTTACATATATGTCTTTTTTTAAACTTGTTCTTACTATTTGGTTTTTATTTGTTTCTGATATTATAATACGAAACATTAATTAATATTCATTGCTTGCAACACTGGCCATATTTTGTAGCTGTCAGATATGTAAGTAAGTAAGTAAGTATTTTTTTTTTTTTTTTTGGCGATTATGTTATGTTTTTGTATTCTTCACCTTCTTCTTTCTCTTTTACATTTTGTAGTACCTGGTCGTCCCATCTCCCTCAAAAATACCATAACATCAATAGTATTTTGTTAGCAACAAAAATCTCTCACTAGCTCAATAGCAATTTTTGTAAATTATTCAGTTGTCATTTGTTGCTGTTGTTGTTGTTGTTGTTTTTCAATATTGTTAACACATTCGTACATAAATATATTGATACGTATAGTGTTGTGTGTGTGTGTGTGTGTGTGTGCTCTTTTACTATTTTCTTGTGGCGTTGTTATTATCGGAACCTATCCAACCGGTTAGGTTTTGGGTAACTATCTTTAGAGTTGGGGACAGACAGACTTGAACAGACAGAGCAGTAACCATCAAGAAAAAGAAAAGAGTTGCAAATACTCACTACTGTACACGGTAGTGCTATGGTATGGTATCGTATAGTACGCTACATACTCGTGTATAAGCACCATCATAAGCACATGACACAACAGGTTGAGGCTGTATATAAATAAAATTCATATATATGTATATACATGTATTGGTGAGTAAGTCTACGCAGAAGTATGTAGAAGGCCATTGTTGTGTGCTTTTAAAATGTCGATATACAAATATACGATACATACAACCATATACATATGTATATATATGCATATACATGATTGAAAGCAGGTTAAAATATTGATGTGATCAAGTATAACACAAGAAGGTACCCATTGAGGTGCCACTAAGCAATAGCAACAAATGAAGCTTAAAGATGCGATCTGTGTATTTACATAAATATTCACAGTGACAAGTATGTATTTTTATTTAACTACTTTGCACATATACACATATGTGTCTAAAGGGTGGGCTATCGATTGATTTTTTTTTTTAAATAAATACAACTTTGATATTAGGTCCATTTGCGTACTTTACTAGTAAAATTTCTCTATCAAGAGCGATTCAAGAGCTTAAGAAAAATCTTCTCTAAAAATGAGAACAAAATGAAAAAGTACGTGAACAGAAAATTTGTAAGATTTACTAGTAGATTTTCCAAACTCCTTCAGTTCTGTCACTTGCCAGTAAGAACAGCTGTTTTTTCTATGTGACGAATTCTTACTAATAGAAATATTATCAGTAAAAATTTGCAAGATTTATCACAGAGAGGAAATAATTTGCTCTCTCAATTTCTCCTCTTTTACTGGTATTTGGCGTACGCGAACACATTTATACCTATTATTGTTGTTTTTTTTTTGCAGTCAGAAAAGTGACAGAAACTTAAATGTAGATGCGTTGTACTTAAATGTGTGAAATTCGTTCGCGCCGCTGAACCGAGAGTTTTGCTACTTTATAAATACATCTAATAGCCGAAGCCCATAGACTACTTTGTTCCTTTGCATTAAAGCATATAACTGACAGCGACGGAAAAAACGGTGTAAGTTGGCCCAATCAATACGTTTACGGACAAAAAAGCACCTGTTTCTTTTAAGCGTACTATACAATTTTCGTATTTGTATACATTTAGTGTTTGATTTATATGAAATTATATATTATTTAAATGAAATATGTGCATAGCACTTTTATTATACATTCAATAACTATTTGAACATCCATTTAATGCAATATTTAACAATTTTTTTTTTTTAATTTTATAAGAATTTTTATTGTTAAAATGCAACCCTGTTTGCCTTACGTACGCTAAAGATAAAAGTTGACCATCTTTTATACTTTGCGTTGAAGGACACGGAACTGATTGGGCATCACTTCATACAAATTCATGTATTTTAACTCAGCTGTCAATTGTGTATGACGGATTGGCGTATATAAAATAGTCGAAGGGCTTTGGCTATAATTCTCAATTTACAAGATTTAAATGACGTTGAAATTGAAGCAAAATTTCCATCGGCTTCTTTAATGAGGAATTGAGGGCGGTTTGGTTAATCAATATCATTTTTTGCAATATTGACAGCTATGCTAGCAAGTAAATCTGCATGAATTGACATTCAGAATTTCTATACTTAGTCATGTGGAAGAAAATACACTTTGTGCGAATGATTGCTTGGTGTGTTATTTGAAGCGGTGACATTATGAAGGCATAGTGAGATGCTAATCATGTTCGGGTTTACAGAGTGCCCTCTAGAGTCATGATAAACGATTTATTTTAACACGCTTAGTGCTATAGAAGCCTTTAAAAAATTTAACTTTAGCATACGTTGTGCTAAAGCTAATCAGCCATTTTAGGTATGCGATTTGGGGCCATTGAACTTTTTTTTTTATGTAGGTTGACATTAACAATCATTGTTATGCCGGCAATCCAGCAATGATTCAGGCACTTATGTACGTATATAATATTATTCGATTCCAATTCATTGTATAATGTAACTAACATTGAGTAATTTTGAACGATATTTATTTTATGGTAACTATTTAAAGAATTCACTCACCGATGGACCACATTCTATATGAAGATGATCAGCAACTATCTAATATATAATACAACAATAATAATGACTGTAATAGTAATACAATAGCAGTAAGAAGAGTAACAAAAAATAAGCATTGTATGATAAACCCATACAATAGCAATAACAGCAATCAGAGAAATTTTAAAAAATGCGCATGTGCGTGTGTACGTAGGTATGAAAGTGTATGGATCATATTGTAAAGATTTGAAAAGAGGAAAATTATTGCAGAAGAGTGTGAATATAATCGCAAAAATTGTTGTTTGACTGTAGTCACTGGATTATGTACATAGATATATACTGTATTTAGCTGTATGCGTAATTAAAATTATTAATTTATTTTTAGCATTTTTCATCTTCTTTTCGTTGGCTAATTTTTTTTTTCGCAAATAATTTATATTTCTATGCACATTTTCTTTCGTTGTAAATTCCATTTGTTATTGTAAGCGCTTAAAGCCGCCTTCTATACTTGATAACTTGTTGTTTTGTTGTTTTATTTTTGTAAAATATAAATACATACAAATACTTATAGAATGCGTTTTTTTGTTGTTGTTGAAATTTTTATTAAAATATATCTACTTGTACGAAAATAAATGATGAAATCAATTTCTTTGCGCGCAATTCGCAATTTTCCTTATCAACGATAAATTCGAGTTTTGCTGCTGCTGCTGTTGTTTGTTTGTCGATTCAAATTTTGTGTTTGACGTAGTCGTTTAGCATTGTTGTTTTCCTCGAAATTACGCTCACATTGATATCATCAACATGAATGTATGTTTATATATATACATATGTATATGGATATATGTGCCTATACACTCACACAGTAAAATTCCAGACAGCGTTTTGTTACTCGTGTTGTTGTTGTTGCTGTTGTTGTTTTTATTGCATTATAGATATATGTAATTTTTGTTTTGTTCAATTTATCACTTTATTATAACTCCACAGACACTTACGCACACACACACACAACCACACACGATTCGATTGTTGGGGAAATTTGTTATTAATATTTTTGCATTCTTTTTTTTTTTTTTGTTAGAAAATATTGCTGTTGTTTGTGTTGATTATGTAAAAAAAAAAACAAAAAAAAAAATCTCAAACAAAAAGTAAAAGAAGGTTTTTTTTTGTGTGCTAAAGTGAAAAACGAAACGATAATATCTGATATAAAAGAAATGAAAAATACAAAAATCTAAACGCGTTCGTTTTATTCGCTCACTCGCTAGTTCATTTAAATGCTCGTTCGCTCGTGGTGGCACTATAATATCCAAATCCGTTGGCGTATTGGCAGCAACTAGTCTCACGATTGCTCAAATCAACGATATGTTATAGCGCGCTTGGTGTGAGGCCAGTAAACGCGTTCTGTAGTTGACACATACTCATAATCAGTCAGTCAGTCTCTCTGTGTTTGAAGCGCGGCAGTTGACAAACGACAACAATGGCTACGACAAAGGCTAACTTAACTAAGCCGATGATGACGATGAGACTCTGTAATGATCGGTGTCGTCGGCTACAGCAGTGCCACCAATACAACCATGTGCCATTGTTACAAATCACAGTTGTATGCATGTATGTAGTAGTAGTAGTAGTAGTAGTAGCAGTAGTAGTAGTCGCAGCAGCAGCAGCAGCAATACGATCAATTTGCTGATCCACCGTTGATATATGTAAATCTGGTTCGTTCATCTGGAATAGTTCGTCATTATTAATGCCCACTAAAAACAACAACAACAACAACTATGTACTTACTTAATGCTAAGGCTACGACTACGACAACGATAACGACAATGTCTACTACTAGTATTACTACTACTAGCATATACTAAATAAATATAACAAATACAACAATCAACCAGCACTAGAAACAGTAATGAAAATAACTACACAACGACAATAGTCCGTCTGAGAAAATATCAAGCTTGGTCAAATCATTGAAAGCATTAGGCAGTAGTGGAACGATAACTTGTTATATAGCGTTGATAGAACTGAAGAACTTTTTGTAATATGGCGATATTGAAAGCAGGTGTTGATTGACTAGTTCTTTACTATTAGAGGCGAAATATCCGTAAATAACGAACAATGGTGAACTTACTGACATAATATGGTCTATGTTACCACTGAAATATTAGGAACATTATGACTACTATGAGTACTGATTAGTAAAACAATTTGACTGTTGGTTGCCGTACTCAACAAAATTGAAATTTGACCCATTTTATGGAAATATATTCTTTTCTATATGCAATCAAAATGTAATTGGTTCAAGAATTGCAGTCGGAACAATTCCAAACAGAACCACTTTGTAATCTAAGTATTGTGTTTGGTAATGAAGATCATTTTTAATGAAAAATTTGCCAATTTGGATTGAGAAATGTCTTCGGGAGTTTCAGCAGACTCCAGGTTTGTAACATTGTTGCTTGCTGCAGCCATAATAGGTCCTTGGGTATCTAAAAATGAGATTGGAGCAAGCGTTACAATCAATGGCCTTGGTGTTAGACCTTATATTGCTACCGAAATTGTTGCTTCATTGATATAACTATTTTGTGACAGATTTATGATGCACCAATTACAGCATCGGAAACTATAAAGTCATGTTAATGACGAAATTCGACCAAAATTACTTTAAAAAGTGGTGTTCAAAATTGCACAAATCGAACTTGTCGAGTTGGACGTTTGTTGGAAATTATTTTCAAATCTTGAATGTCATAAAATTCACTTTTAAAGTAAAATGAAAATGGGTTCAAACTTTATTTATTTGTTTTTACATATATCAAATACCTAGTCCGCTAGTTACCGAACTAGTCCAGTCCACAAAGCTAAATCTTCATCTCATTTTCACCGCAGACATGTAACAATAGTAAGTGTTGCTTGTTGTATTTGTGTTCACGCTTTAAATTGAATCAGCAAGTATGTACAAGGTACCTACTCGTATACGTATTTCGAAACTCTCACAATTTACATACCCACATGAGTATTGTTGTTAGTTGCTTAATCTCACTCTCACTCTGTTGCTGATTTGTGTTATTATTTTTGTTTTGGTTTTATAATTTAGTTAAGTGGATTTGTTTAGTTTCGTTGTGGTATGCTTGTAATTCTTATTTAAATATTTATCTTATTGTGTACTAAAAAGAAGTTCATGTGAATTAATGTCGTGCGACAGTGCGTATGAGATGCAACAACAACAAGAAAAACAACAACCACTTGTAACTCCCCCATATTCAAGATGATGATGATGATGATGATATTTAGCATTATAAAGCGCATTACATATAACTGTAATAAATAAAATGATTGCTGTTAATGAATATTATTCCATCAATGTGTCATGGAATTACATTAATGCGAATGATAGATTTGCTTTATTGTACTCATATGTATTATATTGTATATATCATACATACATATGTATGTATGGAAAGGGAAGTAAATTTGTATTTGTTCGTATATATTATGATAATGATAAGTTGATTGTGATATTTAATATTTATTTTAATATTACGATGCTTCAATAGGTATGTGCAATAAATTAAAGTGGGTTGCTCGTGTGAGAAAAACTGGATACATCATGTTGTAGAAACTACTCAACGGATAATTCGATGTAAATTTGCCTAAGAAACCATATGATTCCGCCATATGATTTGCGCAACTATTTTTATACCCTGCATAAAGTAATATGCAAGGTATATTCATTTCGGTGAGATGTTTGTAACCACATGAAGGAATCTCCGATCTCCGGAGATATAGAAAAGTATATATATTCGTGATCAGCGTTGCTTAAATTTTCGATTTAACGATGTCCGTCCGTCACTTAAAGCCCCAAAGGGCTCATTGGCCGAGCTTCTCTTCCATTACTGTTGTGCGTCTTAAATTTGGACAGTATTAGAAGGGACCTACTTATTTTAGCCGGTTCCGAACGTCAGAATACTTGTGATATCACTTTTTCTGAGCTTTGTCACAGAGTTCTTTTAGAAGCTTTTTCATAGCAAGTTGTTACTGTCAGAAGAATTGCCAATTGCTTGCCGACAGGTGGGTACCATTCGAAAGAAAAATCTTATCGATATTAAATTTGTTATACATCAGCCGGGGATTGAACCATGACCTACAGATCAGAAGGCGAACACACTAACCACTGAGCTACGGCACCCACGGATCATAGGTTACTTGTGCTAAATTTCGTCAAAATAGCTCAATATTTGCTCAAGTTATCGTGCGAACCAGTCAGGTGACGGACAGACGGATGGACGGACGGACGGACATCGTTAAATCGAAAATTGAAGCGACATTGATCTCTTCAAACATCTGACCGAAATGTATATTCCTTGCATATTACATTATGCAGGGTATAAAAAGACGACGCTTGTATTCGGAGTTCGCCGCCCTTCGCCACACTCTGCCGTACCTCCGCCGTGCCTCTGCCACACCTCTGACGTGCCTCTGCCACACCTCTGCTGCACCTCTGCCGCCCTTCTGCCGTGCCTCTGCCGCACCTCTGCCGCCCTTCTGTCTGACCAATACTGCAGTCTGTCTAGGCTATTAGGCATGTTATGAGGAAATTAGTTAAATGATGAATAATTGTTTTCACAAATTTTTTCAGTGTAGAATATATCGAAGTCTGAAAATATACATCAAATTTGTTCGCGTACACTACCATCACTTGCTGTCATTAAGAAGAGAGTAAAAACAAATGACACTCTCAATGTGAGAAAATATAGAGAAAGCACGCGAAATTTACAAATTAGTGATGAGTGATTTTACACTACCGATGATTTAATCATCTTGATTGAAAAATCACTATAGTGATTTCTACTGCTACCGCACAATAACAGTGATTAGAGATTTTTGTACTAATATGATATATCGCTGTTAGTGTACAGAAGTAGCGAATTGTGATTTTTTGCTAACAGTGGTGGGTGGTGATTTTTGTAATAATATGATATTTCGCTCTGAATAAAAATCGTAATATCTATTAAAAATCATCATGATTTAAAAATTGCAATCACTCTTTTCACTGATATTGAAAAATAACTATATCGCCCATTCCTATTGCAAATTGACAATCACAGTACATAATTGACAGATGGATTTTGTTTCTATAGGTGATCGGAAAGTGATGGCAAAATTTTACTATCATCTCTCTTAAATTTGTACAATCTCATTTTTGGATTCTCTGTCACATAAATCGAGTATGCGAACGATTTTCTGTCGACAATTGTTAAAAGTTATCAGTTAGTGCGAACAAACCTATCGAAAGCTATAACATGATATTTTTTCTCAAAAATTTCCAGTCCTGTGTTCATATTAAAATTGAAGTATTGCAACTAGGAAGAATATTTAATTTCTTTTTCAGGCACATCGCAATTCCTTATCCCTACAGACTATATATAGCAATATTTTTTTTGTCACAATACGAAAATTTGACATTGATTTTAGATTTATTGCACTTTCGTCAAATTTACTTAGAATTATCCATATATTCGTTTTTTCTTTATTATACGATTTATGTGTAAAATAAATTGACCCGTTCTAACGTACGCGCATTTGTTTATAATGCTGAAACTCAATAGAAATTCTTGGCTTCTTATTGGATGCATCATCCAAACATAGCGCGAGCAATGATTTAGCAATAAATGAAAGGTTTCTCGCCAATACATATACTTGTTATTGTAAATAAATTATGTATACATATATTATGTATTTTTATGTATATAAATATATTATACAGCAACTTAGCACAGTCAACCGTGCAATTATCAATACTGACTATCGGTTTGCTTACCACAGCCGAATGAATCAAAATTTTATCGAAATTCTATAGGGGAAAGTACGACGTAGTTTTAAATTTTCAGTATAAAATACTTAAACATATTTATTCTTTAAAAAAATATATGATTCGGTATTTAAAAAGCACGTGATATATTTAATACTAGCAGAAACCCAAAACGATTGACTTAAAAAACACTTGTTACAGTTCGGTACACAAGATTGATTTACAAATTTCTGTAGAAAAATTTGCATTTGATCAATTGAAGGTTTTAACATTAACATTCGCGGCACTAATAGAAAAAAATATGTTATATAAAGGATTCTACTTACCCAGTAAAACAAGAATGTTTCAAAAAACTTTTAAAAATCAATTTTATACATTTTTTTATTTAAAGAATACGATAGGTTTATAAAATGTTGGCAGGCAAAAGTTCAATACTGAGTTTACCATTTTATCTTGTTCGTATTTGTAGTTTTTCATAGTCTTTACATGTGAAAGACGCCTCAATGTCCCACTCTTTCATTTTTTGTTTTATTTGATAAATTGCTTCTTTTTTGGAATAATAATACGACAGGTATACATCATTATCAATATACAATTTTCGAATGATTGCCAAGTAGATGGAAATCAATTAAAATTGAAAACGGACAAACTAATTTCATCTATTTATCATTAATTATCAATAGTGACTTTATGATAAACAGTCTACCATCAGCATTTGCATCTGATTGTTATTTCAAAGAAATATAATTCCAACTTATACTTAAAATGTGAGTACCGCAACTCAGTTGAATCATTGCCATGAATCGAATAATAAATTTTCTCAAGAGTAATCAATGTTCATCATATTTCAAACTTACAATATTTATTGAGTAACTGATCATAAAGAATTTTATACATTTAATTATAATCAGAAATTGAACGAATTTGTGTGCTTCTTGTGTTTCAACATAAATTAAAATACTTTGTAATTAAATTTGTTGCCGAGGCATTTGCATCACTCCTTCAAACTTACAATATTTATTGAGTAACTGACCATAAAGAATTTTATACATTTAATTATAATCAGAAATTGAACGAATTTGTGTGCTTCTTGTGTTCAACATAAATTAAAATTCTTTGTAATTAAATTTGCTGCTGAGGCATTTGCATTACTCTCCTTAATGGAATTTACAATTTCAAGAAGTACTGCAATAAGAAAGAGTAAAATTCCATATAATTAAAAACTAATTAATATGCATGTACATATGTAAAGCGTAAAACTTACCCTTATGCTCATCGGATGACATTAATAATGTTAATATACCGATTTGATTATTTTTGCTAACTTCAAGTAGTGTTGCTGTTGTTGTTGCCTCATTTTCAGGTAAGTAATAATCATGCAAGATGTATAAGATATCAGTAAGTGTATCTGAGTCAAATCCAGCACCGAGGATTTTACCCAAGTTTGATATTGGAATTGACTAAAATCAAAAAAATGCTTTAATGGTTTATTTTTTCAAATGTTATAATAGTCATACTTTCAAATATTGATACTTTTGCAATTTAGTCAATTCTTTCCAATTTGAATAGAATTGAGCTGTCGAAGTGGGCGCAGGTGGCAATGCTTGCTAATGTAATAAAATATAAAATTAAGAAGTACTTAACGAGAGAACTGATACATTCTAAAATCGAATCACATACACATTCTATAGTTGTGATTGCTGATGTAATATTATTTTTCTCTGGAGATATTGTGGTTTTATTCAATTCTGTTGATATTTCGTTTTTAATTGTTGGGCTTTTTACAGTTTTATTATCTTTAACCGTTTCTTGAGATGTTGCTGGCATTACTGTTTTAGTTAATTCCGACATTTGTGTTTCAGCGACCTTTTTATTATTCACTATCTTGGTTTTATCGGTTATTTCTTCATATGGTCCACAGTTACTATTAAATAGTTTATCAATATCCTCATCGGATATTTGCAAATTTGTATTGTGAAGATTTTTCGTATCTTTGGGACCAACAATATCAGCTATTGGAACACGACGTAAAGGTTTGCTTGAGCGTTTGTACGGCGGCTTCGCAATTGGTAGAATATCAACTGTGTTTTTCTGTAATTCACTAAAGTTGGGGCCAGTCGCAGATTTGGCTATAAAAGTAAGACAATATTTGAGAGCATTAAATTTTGTATTTTTACAGTTACACTTCATACGAACCATTCTTTCTTAGCCTTTCATTGATGCGTTCTAGACTTTTCTTCGCCTCACTATTCTTCGGTTCAATCATTAATACCGTTGTACAATCTTTAAGTGCGTCCATATTATTGCCCAGATATTCATTCGCTTGCATGCGTCGATAATAGGCCTTAACAGCCAAACTATCAATGTCAATGGCACGTTCACAATCTTCAATGCATTCACTGTAGCGCTCTAGTTTCAAAAAGCACAACGCTCGATTACAAAAGAATATGGGATCCTCGGGATATATTTCAATTGCAGCAGTATATGCATTTATGGCATTTTCATGTTCTCCCAATTTGACATATTTATTGCCTAGATCCTTCATTTGATTTGCATCTTTACGTTTCTCCTCATTGGGGTCACATGGTAGCTCACCTTTCTCCGTTGCCGTTTTAGCTAAATATGAAGAAAATCCAAACTTCATGTATGAAACTTTATTGGAATTATGTGAATATTACTACTCACTCTGATTATCGTCCTTAGTTGTAGTGGCAGAATTATTGACATTTTGCGGCTGTTGTTTATTAGTAGCCTGATCTAATACATGACTGCGAACGGGTATTGTCTTTAAATGCTGCATAATTTAATGTAAACTTTATAAATAAATGCACACAAATGTATTACAGCTATTACACATACTAACCTCTGACTGCTCTGCAGCTGGCGATTTCCGATGCAGCTGTTGTTCTTGTTCCTTTATTTCCTTCTCCCAATTATACAAATCATTTAATGTATTTCGAAACTCTTCTGCATTGTGACGTACTTGAGCCTGTGTTTCATAAGATGCTTTCTTTATTTCATCCATACCGGTTATATTGATCAGTATTTTAGTATTGATATGCTATTCTAGAACGGATTTAATTTATTAAGTACACGCTATGTTTGATTTTAAAAGAGACAATTGAAAATGCAAATGTAGAAATGTATGGAATTTTCTGTTGTCATGTCAATGACAAAGAAAGATAATCTTCAGCTGTTTTTGACAGTCAAATATTATCTGACAAGTTATGTTAGATAAATCACATTTGCATTTATTTTACAGATAAAATAAAGCTCGCTTTAATATGGTATTAGATCTAGTTAGCTATACATTTTCACACTTTCTATCATTAATGTGTTTGAACTTTGCTTTCATAATTTTTCAGAAAATATATAAAAAAAAATTGTATATCAAATGAATACAGGTTATTTCGACTTTAGTTTATAATACAGGTATTATATATTTAGCAAATGCAGCAACCATATTTTTAGATCAAATAATGGCGGTATAGGTATTTGAAAAGCGAGTTCTACCAAAGAATGTATTTGTTATTTTCCCTTTTACTTCCTCTTCCTCTTTACATATGTGTTGGTTATTATTATTAACTTCTTTCGAATTCGTGAGCATATATATAAACACCCTTTCTTATTGCTTTACCTTGTACTTTAATATCGGTCTTATTGTATCTGACAGCGTTGGCAGAGAGTTTATGTTATTAGTTTATACGTAAGCAAATAATAGAATTCAATATGTTGATTATGTAAAAATGTTAAGAAATCAAATATAAATAAATATAAATAAATATATACAATAATAGCCGTGTTTTATCTGGCACACCTAGCACCGATAATATAGAACAACAAGAAAGGTGCTGACTATAGACGCCACATATCAAATAAAATTCAAATCAACTTTGTTTAAGAAAATCAACAATTTAAGTCGTTTTATTGGCAAAAAAAATAAATGAATTTTCGAGTAAACCACGCCTTACTTTTCTTACATAACACGTCTAATAGTGTTATGTAAGACATATACAAATAGCTATATGGAGAGTTAAACTGCGTTGTTTATCGTTATCACTTGGTTATTAGTTGAGAATGAAAAAATGTTGCCACCGTGTAGTTTGTAATTTGTTATCGAAAAACAGGCAAATAGAATGATCTGGTCGAGAAAAAAAGAGTATGTCCAGAAAAAAAGAGTATACGTTCATAATTACTCTAAAAACATTTTACCTTTATAGGGGGGACTCGAGAGCATTTGTGTTTTTATATCTTATAATTTAACTCGTGACCAATTCATTTCATTATCGTTTATGTTTTCGATTTAAATATACAATAGGTAACTTCAAAGCAAGCACATTACTTCGTTAGTCCGTTTTGGAACTTTTTTTTGTGTGTATTTTGTTTTTGTAAAATTACCGAATTTTCGAAAATACATAAATAGAAAAAACGTAATGAACTAACGATGATCATGAGCTTCGTGTGAAGTCACCTAACATTTATTATGAAAATACATATTTTTGAATTAATCAGCCTATGGTATATAAAATGAAATTTGAAATTATAAGATAAATTATTCAAATAAAAGAAAAGTGAAAAAAATAATGTACTCTTTTTTTCATTGATCAATGAATTGCACTTCCATACTTTTCAGCATCTAATTGACTCTACAAAATGGCATAAAAAAACAATGGTATTTTAGTTGAGCTAATGGGCGTGAACGATAAATAAAAAAACTCGCTACAATATAACAATTGCCGTACATATATTTAACACCATCTATTTTATGCGTGGTACTTAGGTATGCATATATATACATATGTATATATGTAGGTGTGCTAATGTTTACTGACACTTGAATTAAATCCTGATTTAGCATTTTGTTATCTTCCCAGCAAAAACAAAAAGTTATGAAATAAAGCTTGAAATTGACGACCTTCTGATTGAGGATCATAGATTATTATCACCTTCACACCACGCATATTAGTATGCAACAATAATAACAATAATAATAACAAGAAGAAATAACAACAACAACAATGTTAAATGCAACAAATTTAAAAATGGTTGTTAATGTTTGATGATGAGATTATCATGAGTTGATACCATACCTGTGTATATGCGAAAGAATACCACGCAAGTTATTTAAATGAACGCATTTTGAATGCGAACGTTTGAGTGTGTATTCATGGTGCATATACATATAGTGTACAATATATTATTTTAATGACAGCAATCAATTGTCACTGCTGTTGTTGCACTTCTTGTATGTTGTACATTGCCATTTTTGTAAAGTCTGCATAAGTTGTACTGCAAACACACAATACAACATAAAATGTATTCATCATAACAATGTTATGAAGCCTTTGAAAACGTTTGTAATGTGCATATACAGGGTAACAGTAATAAAGTCAAGAAAATATTGTTAATTTTTCCCCAGAATATACTTACATTAACATATCCAATGTATCAATATCGAGGTTCTATTCATCCTTGTTGTGTATGTTCGATTCAGGTAAGATATAGAGTTATAATGTGTCTGGCAGTAGACCTGGTAAGTTTACCATTAATCAAAGACTTTCTAAGAGTGTATTAGCTATCTCAACGACCAGCAAGTGATCAGATACCGAAGCAGGTGCCAGAAGTGTTTACAAAAATATGAAAGACAACTCTTCTAGCTGGATCATTCTCTGAAAAAGTAGCGCCCATAGAAATTATCACACTTGGTTTTCACTATAATATTTTTATTTTTATTGAAATTGCAATAAAATTTCTTTGAACGGGCATGTGATGACTTCTCAATTGACATTTGTGTTTATATACGAGTATATCATTAGAATTACTTTGATATTAACTTTAGTTTATTCCATTACGAATACACAGATCAATTCAAATATACTTACGATATATACACGTGCATTCCTATATACATATACAATAGCAAAGGTATGCTTGTGTTGACCCAAAAACTCTGACATTCAGTTCCGCACCTATCAAGTGGCATATATCATTCATTCAATCATTCAATCGTTTCAATGATCATACAATTGTATTGGTCGAAGTGGCACGTTTCGACAATCAACTCAATATCGATTTTATTTTCTTACTTGGTATTTTGTTTTTGTTTTTGTTAACATATTGTAAAACTAAGTACATACTCGTACATACATACATCTACATATTTTGTGAAGAAATCCAAAATGGAATTATTTTTCCTTAACAATGGCATAGCAGCAGAGTAGCCAACCCAACAACAACAACAAAATGAAGAAACAAAAATACAAAAAAATAAGTTTTACTTAAAACCTATAATTTTCAAGATAATTTTATATATTTTTTGAAAAATAAATTTTTTTCTTCCAGTAAATTAGAATTAAAACATGCAACTTTTAAAACAAAAGAAGGTAAAAGAAAAAAAAAATACACTTATATACGAAAATCGTACATGGGTTTTATGCATTTGGTGCTGTTCATTGTTTTTTTTTTAATGCGCCAAACGCACGCAATTTTCTAAGTCGCAACTTTTGATCGGTTGGTTGATATAATTTCTTCTCACAAGCTATGGGTCAAGTTCAGTTGCCAAATATTTTGCACAAATGAAAAAACAAAAAAAGAAATTAACAATTCAGCAATTTAATGCAGTGATTACGCAAACGAAAACAACAACAAGACAAAACCAATTTGGTTTTTCTTGGTTTACTTAGTTTGGTTTGGTTCAACCAAATTTCAGAAAGAGCATAATTATGGGTAATTTTAAAAGGAACATGCGTTCTTCCATTTAAATTTGGTACATTTTTTTTTTTTGTTCTCCCATATTTTGTTTGTGTTCATTTTTCTTTTAATGCATTTTTAAGCTGCGCGCCATATTTTGTTATTTTGAAGTCAACTTATTCCCGGAATATGTATTGTTGTACATTCGTATATGTAAAGATGCGTGTATGAACAAGTCCTGCATATGGACCGATGGTGGTGGTGATGGTTGAAAATTATATGTTATATCAACAGGATATGTATGAATTACATACAGACAAATATTGCAACACACACACATATGCTCGTCTAAAAAAAAATTCCCACAAATCCACAAATATCTACGATTAAACCTTTTAAAAAATAAAATAATATATATACAAATTTTATAAAAATATTATCATCATGTAAAATGAATATTAAAACCGTACACAACAATGAGTGGAAGCAAGCAGTTTGTTGCTTACACAAACTTTTCCTCAACGTAATCCATACTCAAATTAATGAACCATAAGTGTTGTGTCTAATTGGCTAACCGATAACAAATAGCAACTTCTTGAGGAGATATTTGACCAAATGCTTTCAAAATCCTCTAGCATTTGAAATTATTACCGGCGACTAGAAGTTTGGCTTCCGAATTTGTAAACTTCTTTTACATATCCCTTGCTTCTATTCGTTCAATGTAATGAAGCTACTGAATTCTTTTGAACTAAAATTGTTTGCAATATTGAAAAAATATTGGATTAAGTACGTAATTATTTAATCATTACATTTTTAGCAGGAGCTTCATAATTGCAATTTTATAAACGAGTCATATGATATGATATATTTCAACATGACATGTGTTTTAAATTTTTTAATAGCATATTACGAGAACATTTTATTATTTGACATTCTTTTATTCCTTTTTGAAACTACTTGACCCTAACGTATCCAGGTCTATTTGTCTATTTGAGGTCAGTATTGTTACAGTGTCTTTCAACGAGGGGTATTATTTTAAACCTTCTAAAAAGCAAAATTTTTATGAAAAGAGCTAATAAAATTATTTTAATCTAAAGTACAAACACTAAGGTTAGTTATGAAAGACAATATCTGCCAAATGTCCACCGCCGCGACTCTTCTTGCATATGGCCATTCTTTTGATCAACATTTTTCAACACATTTTCGCATAATTGCGGCTGTATCTCGCGATTAACAGTTTTAATATTGTCTTTGAGTATTTCAAATTTGCTGGAGCATTGCCGTAGACTTTATATTTAACGTAGCGCCAAAGAAAAAGTCGAATGGTGTTAAGTCGCACGATCTCGACGGGTACTCAAAGTCTCCATTTCAAGAAATCACTGGTCCCGGAAATTTTTTACGCAATCGTCCACATCCATAGTATCAATTTCAGGTGAAAAAAAAATCAGTCAACATCGTTCGTTAACGTAATCCATTCAGTGAAATGGTCGCATCAGCATCGTTAAAAAAATATGACTCGACTCAATGACAGCGCCACTCCAAAATCCGCACCAAACTGTTAATCGTTGTGGATGGAGAGGTTGTTTGACTATTTCTCTTGACTTTTCTGAGTCCCATATGTTACAGTTTTGCTTATTCACATACCCAGGCAGATGAAATTGAACCTCATCACTCAGAATAATTTTATTTGAGAAATTATGATCTTCTTCATGCATTATCACCACACAATCAGCGAATGTATGGCAAAATATGGTGCAAAGTGGCTAGGCCCAATTCCTGTGATCGTCTCGAAATGAACAAACCTAGGTTTTCAACCACACTCTCAGTTACAGCTGCATTATTTTCAGTTGACCTAGCCACAGGAGTACGAATTGCAGTCTTTACATCACTAACTTGTCCGAGATGTTTGAATTTATCGATTTATTTCATTATACATAGTTGTGCAAGAAGGCGCTTGATGATGGCCAAAAACAGTACAAACTTTACGAATCGTATTCGAGATATTTTCACTGTTTTGGTAGTGAATTTTAACTATTACAATGTATTGTACGAGCGTGTATCGATCCATATTTGTAAATTTCTAGTTATTCTTTGTCAAATGTCAACGAATGACAGTTGTACATATGTTGACATCTGAAGAAATGTCCGACATATGTTAAATGTTCGGGTTTTTACTGATTGCACATTCTGGGGAATCAGTTATAATAAATATTTTTTTCAGAATTATATATCGATAAAAATTATAATAATTGTTTTTGATCTTTATCTGTTGCTTAGAAATAAAAATGATTTTTAATCATTGCTATAAGAACAGTAAAATCGAGAATGATTTTTATTTTTTGAGTATTATCACTAAAAAATAAATTTTTTACTAAATTTTAATTCCGATTGAAAATTTTTTGGTTAGAAATAAAAATCCATATAGAAAATTAAGTTTAAACTTAAAGATACGAATAATATAGATTTTTCTTACAACTTAACCATACAAAAATCTCTCAAATGACGATGGTAAATTTAAGTTGGTACTTTATTTTTAATTTTTATTTTACTGTTATGTTTGTTATATCCATTTTTTTAGTTTATTCGTAGATGAAAGCGGATAAAAGAATTTTATCGCCATCCTCATGAAAACATCGCGTTTTAACATTTCGTTTGGAAAAATAGTTTATATTTCTATAAAAAAAAATTAATATTTCGATTTTTGTTCTCGATTTAAAATACTGACTTGTGTGATGACTTGAGTTGACTGATTTTGTGTGAAATTCAAAATATATTTTGTTTGGAAATTCATACAGTTTTTATTATTAAATATATGTATATCATTTGCTTACAAAACAAAGTGAAAACAACAAATATGATTAACGATGTGTGTATGAAACACTTTACTAGTTTCACACTCAAACAAATTTCATATCTGTGTGTGTGTGTGTGTGTTGTGTTTATATGAAATTTGCTTACCACATATTGATAGTGTTGCATTTCCTTTTTCCGACGGTGAGTAGGCGCCGTTATCGTTGCCGCCAACTTCATTATATTTAGCTAGGCAAGTTAGTACACGTCATGCAAATGCAAATGACCGCCAGCTAGAGTTCATAATTCATAACTGTTTCTATGTATACATGTATTTATGAGGGTTTAAAGAAAGAGCGAGAGAAAAAAAAAGAAATATTTGATATACGTAGGTATGGCAATAATTCAAATATGTACATTTTGGTTATAGTATTTTTTTGATAGCAAAAAGCATAAAAAGGTGCATCCTGTAAATTGTGCTACGCCCAACATTTGTTTTGTATACCGACTGATGTTATATGTAGCTGTTGGCAAAAAAAAAAAGAAAACAAAATCTAAAAGAAAATATTTCATAAAATTAAAATATATTCAATGTGTCCGAGTGAGTATCCATATTTCTTTTTTTTTTTTAGAGGGGAGATCATAATCATTCTTAAATGATAAGAAAATTTAAAAAAAATAAACTTTTATTATATTTACACACATAAATTTGAATATTTATATGATTATTTGGAAATTTATTGCCAAAAAAGAAATAAAAAATGATATTTACTTAAAATGTTATTTAATATAATGGTAGCATTATATGTAAAACAAACTAATAATAATTTAAATATAGTTTTTCCTTATGCACGACTAAATATAAATTCGAATTCGTAAGAATATTAAATAATTTCAATTACCGAACTCTGGTATTGAATCTGTGGGACATTTAGATTTTGATTTAAAGATCTCAAAAAATTACTAATTACTCTTACAACTAATGCCTCCTTGTTACCAAAGCAAATAATAGAAAATATAAACATTCCTTCTTCTTACAAACGAGTTTTTGCGTCGATTCGTAACCATGGAGACAAAGGATCAGTCAAAACAGTGTACTGAAAGGGGAGACTCGTGTCCAAAGAAGACGAAGACAGTTCCATCTGCAGGCAAAGTTATGGCGTCTGTTTTTTTGGGATGCACGTGGGATGGTTGAAGTGGTGACTCATCCATAAGTCCAAATAGCGCTTACGCACTGTTTTGTTGCACGTGGTATAATTTTTATTAATTATATTCAAAAAGGAAAGTATTATGCTAATTTGTTGTAGCGTTTAAGTGATAAAAATGAAGAAAAAAAGGCCGCATTTGGCGTGTTGTTTCATCAAGACAATGCACCAGTTCACACATCCGCTATTGCGATGGCCAAAATCAATGAGTTAAAGCTCGAATTGCTTTAGCACTCACCTTATTCGCCCCTTCGGATTATTTTCTATTTCCAAATTTGAAAAAATGGCTTGGTGGTAGAAGATTTGCAAACAATAAAGAGGTGGAGTCTGTGGTAGATGGCTATTTTAATGAGCTAGAGAGGTCATACCATAAATAGGGTATCGAAGCTATAGAATATCGCTGGGAAAAGTGTATAAATCTAAAAGGAGATTATGTTGAGAAATAAAGAAAAATTTTCGCAAATTTGTTTTGTTTTCTTTGTTAGGTCGGGTATTTCTGAGACCGCCCTCGTACATTCCGGTGTAATAGTCAAAATTGGCAAGCTTTCTTCGAGGATCGCTTACATTATCTTGTGGAACGTAATTAGTTTTACTGTCTAAATACCGACTTTTCCTATTCAAAACGTTGTTGTGATTATTCCAGTAATCGGTTTCGCCGTGTCAAAATAATCAATGGCAGGTTATTTTGTCATGTGCATCCCAAACAAACTATGTCGCTAAATTCACTTTATGAGAAAAAAAAAAAAAAAAATAAATTCAGAGAGTAATAAAAATTGTTAATGAAGGCATAGGCAAAATATAAGTTGAATTACAAATATGTTAATAAGATGCACCATTGCTACCAAGTTACTGAATAATTTTGAGATGCATTAAAAATGCAATAAACCTGAAAAAACACACACACACACATACAAACAAAGAAAAAATTAAACAAAATTGGTTCTTTTGTGTTGTGAACCCTGAAGCATTTTTATAAAAAAAAATAAAAAAATAAATTAAAAACGACATGTTCTCACAAAATTGCTAACAATGTAGTGTAGCTATATCGTATTGGCATGAAATTAATATTGAAGACAACAATTGGTAATGCAACATCTTTGCACTATGATAGTACATACATTTAAACATATTCTTTAGAAGATGTTGCTTATGGTGACGATAGAATTTTGCTCACAAAATGCGTTCATTTAATCTATTGCCTTGTACGTACTACTCAGATATACAGTGGCTCACAGCTTATTTCGTACAGTGTATATATTTTTATGTAAATGGCTGTAACATCGAAACTAAAAAACTTATCGATAAGTTTTGAATGTAGATGTCTGTGTATGTGTTTAGTAAACCTAATAAGAAAACGGGGAACCCCAAAAATTGTTCTTTTTGTCATGCAAGAGAGAAAAACTATTGATCAGCTGATTTTCAGCTCACATCTTATTTCGTACACAAACTTCAATGTAAGTAAGTTTCATTCTGCCGCGCAGTTACAAAGTTTTTTTGAATTGTATGAGTTTTTGGACCTTTTTAACTATTATAACAATTTTTATTATTCTTATTTTAAATAGTTAAAGTGCTGTAAATTAAACATTTAGCGTTATGGGTCGTCGTACAACGATGGAACAGCGTAAACTGGTAATTAACCATTTTAGGAAAGGTCAGAGTGTGCGAAAAATTGCTGAAATGACAAATTTAAGTGCCTCAACTGTCCAATACATCATTCAACGCTTCATTCGCGAAAATCGGTTGGAGAACAAGGGCAGAGAAGCACCTAATAAGATTTTCAACGCATCAGACGAGCGTTATATTGTACGAAAAATTAAGAAAAATCCAAAGTTATCCACTCCGAAGTTGGCTGCAGAGGTTCAGCGTGAAATAGGAAAATCATCCAGTGCTGAAACTGTCCGACGTGTGCTGCGCAATCATGACTTGAACGGTCGAGTAGCCCGAAAGAAACCATTCATTTCAAAAATGAATATACAACGCCGACTTGACTTCGCCAAAGAGCATATTATTAATACTCCTGCGTTCTGGAATACCGTTATTTTCGCGGATGAGTCTAAGTTTAATATTTTTGGCTCGGACGGAATGTCATATGTTTGGCGTAAAGCTAATACCGAGCTAAACAAGGAGAACCTTAAGCCCACAGTGAAGCATGGTGGCGGTAGCGTGATGGTTTGGGCCTGTATGTCAGCAGCCGGAGTAGGTGAATTGGTTTTTATTGAGGGAACAATGGACAAAATGAAGTACCTCGAGATTCTGAAAAACAATTTACTTCAAAGTGCAGACAAACTGGGTTTGCGGGAAGAATTTCGGTATTACCAAGATAATGACCCAAAACATAAATCTGGGATTGTGCAATCTTGGCTTATTTGAACTGCTCACACTTGATGTCTCCACCACCACAGTCACCTGACATGAATGTGATTGAAAATCTTTAGTCTATTTTGGACAATAAAATAAGAACACACAAGATTTCTAATAAGCAAGACCTAAAGAAGGTACTGATGGAGGAATGGAAAAAAATCACACCCGACATCACTCAAAAATTGGTGGATTCAATGCCAAATAGACTCCAGGCTGTCATTAACGCTAAGGGATGTCAACTAAATATTAAAATCAACTTACTTTGTTTTTAGTTTGAACTTAAAGAGACTGTACGAAATAAGCTGTGACATGAATTTTCCTATTTTTTTCTTATTTTATTTTTTTATAGTGTCAAACACTAAAATTTTGAAAAAGTAAATTTTGAAAAATAAAAAACAAACCTTCCTTTCAAAAATGGCATTTATATTTTGTTCAAATTTTTGCTATATTAGGAATTACGACTGCAGCAATTTTTAAACTGTCACTGTACGAAATAAGCTGGGAGCCACTGTATGTGGTTTTGATGTAGGTATATAACATATTGCCGCCATTGGTTATGTTCGTGTTGATATTGTGTGTGTGGTTGCGTGTGTGTATTGCATGTTTAGTCTTGTTATTGTTGATTGTCGATTAATGTTGTTGCTATTGTTGTTAACATTTTTTTTTCGTTGCTCCTGCAGACACAAATCCACACACACACAAACAATTAAATCATCAAAGTCATTGTTGTTGTTGTTGTGGTTGTTTTTCATAGAGATTTTATTTTTGGTGTTGTTGTTGTTTTTGCAGTTGCTAGTGAAAACTATTTAAAAATTTATAAAATCTTGAAAGTAAGCGACGGCGCATATATAATATTTGAATATTTATTTAAACATATATAAATAAAATCATATTTTTACTACATATACTTGTATGTAGAGGATTGTCGGTTGTGTTAGGACATATTTTGAGCATTTTTTTTTCACAAAAATGCATTTTACTTTTTCAAATGACAACATTTCATTAGTGATGTTCGGTACTCTACAAAAATGTGACATTTTTTACACAAGAAAAGAAGAAACAAAAAAAAAAAAAAATGCTACCCAATCGCAATCAATGATTTTCAAAGCAACATTTTCACGTCAATACTTCAACACACAGGTTAACATTTTTTAGAAATTAATACAATACCCGATTAAAAAGCGGTCTGCGGTACAGCATTGGAAGGCATCTACTTGAGTTAACCGATCTTATAAATTCTTCTGCTTTCCTGAGCTTTGGCATTAAGCCTCATCAAAAGATTTTTTCTTGCGAATTATTATTGTCGGTTAAAACATTTCCAACACGCGCAACAGTAATGGACGAGAAGCTTGGCCAAAGAGCCCTTCGGGGCTTATAAGTGCCACATATATATATACCAGGTGTACAAGCTTAAATCCGCTGTTTGCTCGTAGATGGCGTTAGAGAGCATATTGAACTATTATCGACTGTGCATCCTTTTTTTTATGAGTTCGACATGTGTTTACATCAATTAGTAAACATCATCAGTGATTTCATACAACAACATACATTTTTCCTCGTATGATCATGTCTAGTTTCGTGCCAGAAAAAGAGCATATGCGGGAAGCTTTACTTTTCAATTTGCTTCAATTTGAAGAAATCTGCTGCTGAATCGCATCGAATGCTTGTAGAGGCCTATGGTGACAGTGCGCTATCGGAAACCACTTGCAGAGACTGGTTTCGTCGGTCCAAAGAAGGCCATTTTGACTTGAGTGACAAGAAGCGTGAAAATAGACCCAGAAAATTTGAGGACCATGATTTGCAGGCTCTTTTGGATGAGGACGACACCCAATCGCAAAAAATGCTTGCCGAACAGTTAGGTGTTACTCAACAAGCCATTTTCATACGTTTACGAGCCATGGGGAAGGTTCAAAAGTGGGTACTCCATGAATTGAACGATAGCCAGATGGAGCGGCGCCAAAACACATGCGAAATCTTGCTTGCCAGACAAAAAAGAAAGTCGTTCCTGCATCTTGTGGTGACTTGCGATGAAAAGTGGATATACTTTGAGAATGCTAAACGAAAAAAATCGTGGGTCGATCCCGGCCAACCAGCAACTTCTTTTCCAAGACCAAATCTCTTTGAACGCAAAACGATGCTGTGCTTTTGGTGGGATCAGCAGGGTGTCATCTAATACGAGCTGTTGAAACCTGGTGAAACTGTCAATGCTCACCGCTACCACCAACAATTAGTGAAATTCCGCCATGCTTTGGGTGAAAAAAGGCCTGGTTATGAACAAAGACATGAAAAGCTGATTATTCTCCAAGACAACGCCTCGTCGCACACGTCAAAACTACTTGGACACACTCAATTGGGAGGTGCTACCTCATCCCGCTTATTCACCAGACTTGGCTCCTTCTGACTATCACCTGTTTTCGTCGATGGGTCACGCGCTCGCCGAACAGCACTTCGATTTTTATGAAGACGTCGAAAATGGCTTGACGAGTGGTTTCCCTCCAAAAATGAGGAATTCTTTTGGCATGGTATACACAAATTGCGCGAGAGATGGGAAAAATGTATAGCTAGTGAGGGCAAATACTTTGAATAAATTAATTGTTGGCTTTCTATGCAAAAAAATTTTTTTTTGTACTGAAAAATAGCGGACTTAAGCTTGTACACCTGGTTTATATATATATAATACACTTCCTTCGCTTTACAGCTAATTTTCAAACATAAAAATGGTGCCTCAGTGAAAACCAACACAATTAGCGGTGAACCCAAAACACTCGTCATCCCAAATGAACTGAAAATCTCCTATGTATAAATGTTGTTTTGAACATTTTTTTCAAATCTTGATCACGCACTCAAATTTGACTGACTGACTGACCGAACGATCATTATTCCCACTCTGTTCCAAAACCGACAACCGACAACTGAGGTAGCAGTACATATTGCATAGAAAAAAAAAAAAATACATTCAAGCCAATATATAGTATATTCAACAAAGAGAAGAGAAAAACAAAAATTATGATTTTGAAATGTGTTTTTTTTCTTCTTCTTATACAACTTCCTGCCTTGAGGCTAACAACAATACATACGAATATGTACATATGAACGAGATGTGACCACTTTGTACGTCTTTGTGGCACATTGCATTCGTATGCTGCGTTGCGACTGACAAATGTACTCGTATTGTGTTAAAAATTGCTTGCTACTTTTATTATTCACAATATTTTATTATTTTGATAATTTTGTAGTAGTATTTGTTGTTGTTGTTGTTGTTGCAATTTTTAAAAGTTTTTAACTTGGCGCTGAGTAGCACACAGACAATTCTATAATTATGGGGTTTCCAAGCAGCAGCAGCAGCAGCAACAGCGCCACACAACTGTGTTATGGAGACAAGCTTCTCGAATTCACATTTTGTTTTTAATATAGGGTAATTTTTATAGCATTTTACTTTTTGATATCGATTATTGTAAAAAAAAAATTAATCAACTCTAAAAGGTGTCATTTATGCCCATTATTCATAGAGTAATTCTTTGTAGTTTTGTTGTTGTTGTTGTAACAGACAACGATTTCGAAATCACGAATATGTATGTAAATCAGCTTAAGTTGTTGTTGTTCACATCGACCAGCTCCAGGAAGACAGCAGCCTCCAGGGGGTGCGTCAACAGTGCAGAGGGGGCCAAACTGGTAGCTCTTCGGGGCAGGCGAAAAGATGACGGGTGTCGTACGGGCTTTGTTGGCACCGTGAGCATCGGTCTGGAATTGTATCAGCCAGTCGGTGCATGTAGCAGTTCAGATAGACGCTCCATCCAGATCTTAGCTGCGCCAAAGTGGCACAAGCGTATCTAGGGAGCTGTTGTTCGCAGTCTGCTATTGGCGATGGGCGGCCCCCCAGCACGATGTTATGAGCATGACCCTCTATGGCCGCCTTCACGCAGGTGACTCACATGCCCATCAAATGAGCGTAGGCTACCACGGATGTTACGCGGGGGAGGTTGTTGGGGTGTAATAGAAGGTAGAGTTTTGGTTTTGTTTAAGAGCCGTATGAGTTGATTTGGCCGCCATTTGAGCTTTTGTTCGTCTATCCAAAAGTGCAACATCAGTAATCTACTAAAAGAAATTTTGGCGATATTGAGCTCTCAAATAGACAGCTAGATTGAATGATTTGACATCAGTGTGTAATTTTCTCTCTCGAAGAACGAAAACTACACTCTACAAGTCTCTTATCATGCCTGTCCTAACAGATGGTGCCGAAGCCTGGACAATTTCCACCTCGGATGAGCGAATGCTTGGAGTTTTCGAGAGAATAGTCCTACGCAAGATCTTTGGACCTATTTGCGTTGGTGGCGAGTACCGAATAATGTACAACCATGAGCTGTACGAGCTGTATGCCGATTTTGACATAGTAAAGCGCATCAAAATCCAGCAGCACGCTCCAGCTAAGAAGGAGTTATATTCGGAACCCGCTGGAGGACGATGCAGAAGAGGAAGACCTAACCTCCGGTGGAAAGACCAAATACTGGAGAACCTGACAGCGCTTGGAATTTCTAATGGGCGAAGCATATTATTTTCGGCCTAAATCGATATTCGGTTGTTATGGCCACATAAGTAAGTAAGTAAGTGTAATTTTCAGATAATTCATGCATTTTTGATTTGACGATTTGCAAGCTAATGTTCTTCATATTCATGCCAATACAAGTTGAAGCAATTTCTAAAAATTTCTTGTGCGATTTTTGTTTCAATTCGAAACTATGAAACTCTCAAAATAACACCCTTTATGCATTCAGGATTACTACTGTTGAATGTCGCATTGAGGCGTGGCATTTCGATAAAAATTTCCTTTGTTTATTCCTTTTTCGATTTCGATTTGTGCTCCAGTTGGTTTAACTAGCAGACTGACTGAAATAATTGTTTTAATTGCCCCCCATTGCCAAGTGTCCGAATTGGATCATTGTGATTTTTGTTGTCTTGTCAAAAGAAAATTTTAAAATTTCACAAACAGAATCAACTCAGCCATAACTTGTTTGTGTTAAGCTTTAAATGAATTGCTTATAATTAATAAATTTATAAAGAAAAGAAATCACAAAATAAAAGCAAAAGTGATTTTTGTTTATCACCAAATAGTACCAACAGCAGTAGCAACAGCAGCAGCAGCGAGCATAAGTAATGTTGACCTTGAAAATGTGAAGCTTCTGTCTTATCACTACTTCTATAGGTTGTGAAAACATATTATTGAACTAATTGTTATGTGCCGAAATAGCTCAGTTGGGAGAGCGTTAGACTGAAGATCTAAAGGTCCCCGGTTCAATCCCGGGTTTCGGCAAATATTTTTTTGTTTACATAGTTTACTTAAAATTTCTAAAATTAAAAAACAAAAACATTATTCTTTAATACATATTCTTTTCAAATCACTAACATTTTTTCGATTTTCAAAAGAGAACGTATGCTGGTGTATCCGCTGTATCAATTATATATGTGTTGACGTTAATCAATAATAAATCTTTTAAGGCGCCCATCTAGTATAATAAATTTTGATTGATGTCTGTTCAAATTGATGCTATAAAGATTGAAGCATTTTGTCAATAAGAATGACGATTAAGACAAAAAAAAAAAAAAATTTGAAACTCCTCAGTGAAATCACGTTTGATGAATTCAGCTCGTGCTACACACACTTTAGCTGTTACGGCCTTGCTTTTTTGTTCTAAATGCAATTTTAATTCATTTCAGCTCATCAAATCAAAATTATTTTTGATGCTTTTGTGCCCATTGTTGTTCTTCTAGTTGTTGTTGTTGTTGTTGTTGTTGTTGATAGGTACACATATAAAGTCATGATTTTCAAAATGATGGATTATGTTGGCTACATTTCACGAAAATTCCAAAAAAAAAAAACAATAAACCAAACCAACACATCAAAACTTTGCCGCATTTATGCGTAGCTTAATTACTACAAGATAACACATAAGAAACGAATTTAAGAATAACTGCAAAAACGGTAGATGGAAGGTTGGCTGACCATATTAATATCATCATTGGAAGGGTTCATACATATATATGATGTAGAAATGTTTTTAGCTGATCATTTCCGTTAATGCCGTAGGCAAAATAAGCTATGATCATCTTTTGCAAATGATTTTCGTCTATATGTTTACCACTACACACATACATACATACATATGTATATACATATTTACCTCATTTACCTTTGTTAATTCAACTTGAAATTTCAGTGATATATAATTCAAGGACCACAAATGGCATTACTTTCATCTACATACATATTGTACATGTATCTACTTCACTTTTCTTTCGATACAAATAGCGTCCTAATTCCTGATTATGCTTAGTGCATAGAACAAGACATGCTGTAGTATTTTGTTATTTGAAGCCCTAGGGTGTGGTAAATTTACCCTCCTTTCATACTGAAGGCTTAATTGAGGTGACTAAGCCATTCGATTTGTTGTTGTTGCAAAAAGTCAGGCATCCAAATGCTTTGTATGAGCTCCTCTGTTTACTAAGACGCAACAATATTAAAGCAATGGTTAGTTAAGGTTCAGAATGCTGTATGCTTACGCAGGCTGACTTAAGACCAGGTAAAGATCATTTCGATTTTGCTACAAGAATACAAATTATAGAAGAAAAATGTATTTTTGTTGTTATTCTAGTCTTGTACTACGAAACTTTGCTCTGCTTATAAGCATAGTGTAAGCATAGCATAGTGTAATTATACCCTCCGTTTGAAAGGTGTTTAAAATTTATTTTGAAAGTAACTCTTCTACTTAATTGTTTACAAGATCTTTCACTAATTTCTGAAATATCCAATCACAGCAGAAATTGAGATCATCCAAGGATTAATCTTGGAGCACTTCAAAGCTCATATATTTTGTACCACTTTTTAATATTGTATGTCCTATGAGGGAAAGTCTTCTTTTTGGAGTACTTTCGATTTACTCATTTTGACCTCCTCTTCTGGAGTGAAGAAAAATATTGGTACAAAAGTCAAATATAAAAAATCTCCTTACAGTCGGCTGGGGCCGACCAAACTATACCCTGCATATGTAGATTTGTATATAAAAAGTTTACTCGAATATCCAACTTTTCTTTTATTTCCACTTTTCGAGAAACAATTTTTGCATATACTACTAATTTACACCCGAAATATGGTTGACTTTGACGAAGTAAAAGGATTTTAAGATAATTCCGAGGCTTAGTATGGGAGCTATATAAAAAGTGGGCGTGTCTTACCACTTTCTAGTAAATCCAATTAATTTTTCAATGTTAATCCACACCTTAAATTTGGTGTCCTACGTTGAATAGTTTCTAAGTTATGGTGGTTAACATTTTTGTTTAATTTCCTCAACTTTGTATGGGAGCCCCAATAAGAAGTGGGCGTGGTACGCAGATTTTTCGCCAGATTATTTCCGACTACGATATTAATTTAAGTGTCAATTATGGTTATTGTAGACATAAGATTGCCTAAGTTACAGCTGTTTCAATTTAAAATTTGTATGGGGGCTACGATAAACACTGGGCGTGGTGCGCCCATTTTCTGTGAGCCTAGTTGCTCGTACAATACTAATCCATACCCTAAGTCTCGTTGTCCTAGGCTAAATGGTTTGTAAGCTATGGAGCTTAAAATTTTAGTTTAATTCACTCGACTTTGTATGGGAGACCCATGAAGGAGTGGGCGTGGCACACTGATTTTCTGCCAGATTTTTGCCGACAACGATATTAATTTAAGTGTCAATTATGGTTATTGTAGACATAAGATTGCCTAAGTTACAGCTGTTTCAATTTAAAATTTGTATGGGGGCTACGATAAACACTGGGCGTGGTGCGCCCATTTTCTGTGAGCCTAGTTGCTCGTACAATACTAATCCACACCTTAAATCTCGTTATTCTACGCTGAATAGTTTGCAAGTTATAACCGGTAACATTTTTTTTAATTTCCGCAACTTTGTATGGGAGACCCAAAAAGGAGTGGGCGTAGCACATTGATTTTCTGCCATATTATTTCTGAATGCCGTGTTAATGTAAGTGTCAATTATGGTTATTCTAGAGAGAAGATTGTAGAAGTTACAGCAGTTTCAATTTAAAAGAAGTACAGACACTTTGTATGGGAGCTACGCTAGAAAGTAGGCGTGGCTCACCCACTTTTGGCGAGATTATATAGTAGTATAATATAACTCTATGTGCAAAATATTGTTGTCCCAAGTGGTATATTATGTGAGTTATAGCAAGTTAAAGATTTTGAAAATTTCGAGGTTAGTCGCTTTGAATGCTTGGTGTGGGCGTGGTTATTGACCGATCATGCCCAATATCAATCCCCTCCGTACCCTTGGATCATAGATTACTTATGCCAAATTTTATCGAAATAGCTCAATATTTACTCAAGTTATCGTGCGAACCAGCCAGGTGACAGACAGACGGACGGACGGACGGACGGACGGACGGACATCGTTAAATCGAAAATTTAATCGACGCTGATCACGAATATATATCCATGTCTATATCTCCGGAGATTCCTTCAAGTGGACACAAACATCTGACCGAAATGAATATACCATGCATATTGCATTATGCAGGGTATAAAAAGTACCCGAGTTAAAATCTTACATACTGTTTCATATGGAACAATTTAGAGTCAATCATCAATTGGAAGGCAAACGAATTCGCTTTTTTTGAAAAACAAATGAAAATCGAAATGCTCTATATGGAGTGATCCATGAGACCTCTTTTGAGCAGATCTCATTGTTTTTCTGTTGGAAGTGAAAGTCACTACTATAATTAAATTAAAAAAATTATATCATTAATAGCAAATATAATAAAATGAGCACTATTCGCATTGAAAAGTTTTCCCACTACTAAGTGTAAGTTGCCCATGACTCAAATACCATGTTTGATGCATTCTTCAGAAGTGAAAACTAAGAGCTTGGTAATTCCGATTCAGTCTCTCAGCGTTGATAGAACCTAACTTACTTACTTACTTACTTATGTGGCCATAACAACCGAATATCGATTTACGCCGAATATAACATGATTCGCCAGCCATCTCTGTTCATCGCTAGCTGGCGGAAGTTAGAAATTCTAAGCGCCGTCAGGTTCTCCAGTACTTGGTCTTTCCACCGGAGGTTACGTCTTCCTCTTCTGCGTCGTCCTCCTCCATATGTAAGGACAGGCATGATGAGAGACTTCTAGAGTGTAGTTTTCGTTCTACTACTTCAAAAGCGTAGTTGTCAACAGTGACGTGCTGGTCAAGACGCCGGGACCCTTTGTTTGTTAATACTAGATACTAGACACTAAATCAACTATCTAGTTGATAAAACCTTGTAAGAGAATAATCCGAAGTATTTATGCAGACTTTTTAGCCAGTTGCGCCCGGCTTAAGTTTAGGTGTTGCGATGTGTAACCAATTGACGATTGTATCTTTCACATGAGCTCTGTTCACAAATTCATGTACTTTAGGCATGGTTAGTGCTATTATTTCGACCATCGTTTCTATTAAAAAATTCGCATTGTTGTGGATATATGGGAATTGGAAATTATTATCTATGATCCTTTGTCATTTTTTTGGTTATCTCATAATTTCAGTTGTGGTTTATGGGCAAAATACTTGGCCAAGCGATTTTCAGCGGCTTTTCGGTCGGCCATTCTTTTTACCATTAAGAGAGCTTTGCAGTCACCAAAACCGACACCCAACCAAGTTCAGTCAATTTGTTTCGAGTCATCAAATATGTATGTGGGTTGGCATTGTGATGATGAAACACAACACTTTTTCTATTGGCTAATTCTGGTCACTTTACCTTGATTGCTTTATTCAAGCGGTCAAGTTGACAGCAGTAAAGATCAGAATTAATAATTTCACCAGGTTGTACTAGCTCGTAATAGACAATTCCCTTACAATCCCATCAAACAGTCGACATAACCTTTTGTGCTGTCAATCCAGGCTTTGAACTCATTTGTGAAGGGTCATAGGCCTTTGACCATGATCGTTTGCGTTCGATATTTTCGCATTTAAACAATTTTTCATCGTTCATAATGGATCGCTTCAAAAATGTTTCGATTTCGTTGTGTTTTAACGACGTTTCGCTGCTGGCAATTCAGTCAATCAAATTTCTTAGCGTTAATTCATGTGGTATCCAAATATCTTTATGTAGCCTGATCTTTTTAGATGATTTGAAACTGTCACGTTGTTGATATTTAGTGCTACCACTATCTCTGACAGCTTGCGTGTCGGTTTTGTTCCACCATTTTCAAAATTTCATCGACTTTTTCAATGGCTTACCGACCAGAGCCTTGTGCATTTTTGACATCAAAATTTCCTCAATAGAATCGAGCAAACTATTCCTGGCGTTCCGACGTTCACTCACAGCATTCTCAGCGTAAACCGCACAAAATTTTCGGCATGTTTTTGTAGCGTTTTAACATTTTCTTATAGTAAAAAGGCATCACATAGCATATTTCCTCAGATATTTCACTCATTTTCAAATTAATATAAATTTTCACACGAGCAACGAATTACGGAATGGTATTCACAAGAAATGTTGCCTGAAATGTCATCTTTCAAATACATGTCCGTTTGCCCAATATGTGGGCATCAATACTATCTAGTAACAAAAAATTGGGGAGACAAATTAAATAATTTCTCTTGATGTACGGTAGTAACGTAACCGTTGCATTACTCTCTTCCATTGCCAAATATCCGAAAATATGCATATTTATCTTTTATACAAAAGGCAAAGAAATATCTTGTATTGAAATAACTGTTAGTCTACTTTTACTATATGAATGTATGATTAGATGAAAGATGAAAAATTTGAGTTATGGTATTCATTAATGAACTGTCAAATGTCATGAAACCAGTCTTCAAAATAGCTATTGAAAATATGTTTAGAATTATTTTGCGCGCAACAACAATATCAACAACAGTAATAATGATAATAAATGGCAATAATAAAATGCTAAAATTAATTAATCATACAACTAGTTTTTCTCTACATACCAATATATCATATATGTAAGTTTTAGTTATTTTTGTTTTAACTAAATTTCCGTTTTTTTGTTTTTTTTTTTGGATTTGGAGGGAAAATATTCGTATGTATCCTAATATCTTACATGATACATATGAACCCATGAGCGCTTAACTTAAACGTCAAGTTAATAAAAACTACAATATATACTCGTATAGATGTAATAGAAATAGTTAAAGTAGTCGTATGTAGTAGTAGTTATTGTTGTTGTTGCTATTGTTGTAGCTCAAAGTGTTATTAACATATTATTATGATTGGCATTAGCACTTTTAATTGATGTATATTTGGCAGAGTTGCCGTTTCGATTCATTTGTCATTCAGAAAAGCATATACATATGTGTATGTATGTATGAAATTTGTGTAACTGTGTGTGCAAAAAATAAAAAATGAAAATAACAAAAATTAATACACAAAACAATGTTAAAATTTCATTCAAAACTACAAAATACAAAATTTCTTTAGGCCATAGCTGGTTGTTGATGTGCTTCTCAGTATCTCTGCCTGTCAGTCTCTCTGTCTGTCTGTCTGTTGTCCACCTGATAATTAAGCTAATTCAAAGCATAATGTTGAACACATGTAAGACTCACATGTTCCATATGTACATGTGTATGATTGTGTGTGTGTGTGTGTGCGTGTGCATTAGTAAATAGCTAATAGAGAGTAGAATGCAGGTGCTTGCTTTCTAACCCTAACCAACATTATTGGGGTTAAATTAATTAACACAATATTACGAATAACAGAACATGCCAAAATGTGTTTGTCGTTTTTATTTTGCTCTAATGGTATGTACTATGTATGCATTGTAGATGTTAAATGATGTTTGAATGAATTCAATGAATTCATTTGGAAGAATCCTATTTAGAAGAAAAAAATCATTGATTCTTTTGGAAGGCTGTCATTGAGAGTAACTAAGTTATACATTTATGAGGATGGATTAATAAAATTAGTATACTGAATGGAAAAAAAAGGTCCAAGCTTCTCTTTTGTTAGTTTTAAATTTTGGACACAATTAGAAGGGACCTACTAATTTTGGCTGGTTCCGAACGGCAGAACCCTTGTAACATTACATTTTCTGAGCTCTGTCACAAAGTTCTTTTAGAAGTTTTTCCATGGCAAATTTTTACTGTCGGTAGAATTGCCAATTGCTTGCCGACAGGTGGTGGTTACTGTCCGAAAGAAAAATCTTTTCGATATTAAATTCATACTTCATTCGGGGATTGAACCCACAACCTACAGATCAGAAGGCCAACGGACTAACCACTGAGCTACAGCACGGAATGGAAAACGAATGTACAATATTTCCAACAAATGGCAATTTTTCAGCCAATAAACGCTTGATTGTTCTGGGTAAGAAACTAGGTTAGGTTAGGTTATGTGGCTGCCCTCTCTTTGAGAGGACACACTTAGGCCAGAAATGCCCATTGTGATACCATCGAGCTTCTCTAACAATACTGTTGTGCTGGTTAAATTTTGGATAGCATTAGAAGGGACCTACCTATATTAGCCGGTTCCCAACAGTAGAACTCTTGTTTCATCACTTGAACTTAGTTTTATCACAGAGCTCTGTTCAGAAGCATTTTTGGCAAATTGTTACTGCCGGAAAAATTGCCAATTCTTGTCGGCAAGTGGGTACCGTTCGAAAGAAAAATCTTTTCGATATAAAATTTTGTTATGCTTCAGCCGGGGATTGAACCCACGACTTACAGATAAGAAGGCCAACAAACTAACCACTGAGCTACGGCACCCATCTATAAGAAACTAACTTGAGCCGAAGAGCCTTTAGCGAAATTTTCTGTGCTATGTTATAGCGCTGTATTTTGTTCACAGCACTAATGAGACTAGAACTCACGTACACTGCTAAGGTTCAATGACGCAGAGTTGTAGTTTAGTCCACCATTTTGATGTTAAATAGTATTCATAATATTCAAGAGTCTGTGAGTGCACTTCGCATTTCGATTCTAGCCCTTAGCATTGTATCAACTTTCCGACGGAAGAAAAATAGAGAAATCCATTTTGTCGCTGAATGGCATCTGGATAAAAATATCAGTTGTTCCCTTGCTATTGGCAGCATTACAATGTTCAACAGTAACGGTTTGAGTAATTGAAAAGAAATCTCTTGGAAAACAGAAAGGATTACATGAAACGATTATCCAAGCGTAATCCAGGAATGTAGGTTTAAACTTAATTTCGCTTATTGGTGGAAGAAGTTTAAGTTCACTTGGATTTCCGGATAAAGAAAAGCTGTGAAGATAAATTATGTAATAAGAATTCTATCGTTCAGAATTGGCTAACATTACTTCATTCTTCTTCATTCTTTCTTCTATACACATTTATCATACAAATGAAATAAATTAAATAAGTCAGGGTGTCAATAACCTTTAATAAATTTTTATAACAAGAAATTATTGCAAAAAAAAAAAAGCTGTCGATTTCAATCTATATACTATTTTATTATGATTTATACACTTACTATTATTTCATTACCGCATATTCAAATCGATTCTAAGCCATATTCAGGTGCCGACGGAAGAGTATCTGATGACCAACTAGATATATAATTTCAATTAATTTTTTTTTTTTTTTTGAAGCGAACAAAATATTATTGTGTTGAAAAGTTTTGCAAAATTTTAATTATTATAATAAAACTATAACAAAATTCATGTGCACAAGAACATTAGATAATTATTATTTAAAAGATGATTAACATGAAATTAACTAAGCTCACGTTTTAACACGTATGCATATTATGTACATATAATCATACATTTTTTGCAGTAATAATAAAAGAAAAATGAAAACCGAAATTCACAAATGTAGAAACAAACCAAGAAAGAATAAAGAAAGAAAGAAATAGAAAAAATTGCAAAAAGAAAAAAGAAAATATTTTTGTGCAAAATTATAATTTGACTTTCACCGCCACAGTAAAAATATATATAATTTAGAGAAGGGTTAAAAAAATAGTGTTAAACGAAAACTTAAAAACAAAAACAAAATCAACATAAAACAAAACATTATGTACAACATCTTACAGTATATAATTATAGCTTTACAACAACGTAAAATGAAATACGAATACTACAGAAATAAGTATTAATCAATTAAGAAAATACTCATGTGCTTACAACAGTTTAAAAAGTCGAAAGAAAAAAGAAAAAATACTTTTATTTTAGAATAGATTTAGGGCTAAGTTTCAATTCAATTCAGCATGTAAGCTGTTAATTATCAGATAGAAATATATTTACAATTTGTATTACTACATGAAATGAATAAAATTTATTTAATGCCTAAGCGATTGTGTAAAATAAATTGTTTATTTAAATTTAACGGTACCATGCAATAGAGCTAAGTATTTATTTTGTATATTCGTAGTATTTTATATGAAATCTGCTCTCTTGTCCAAATATTTATACGTTTTTGAGATGCGCTTGTTTTTTTGGCATAAATAATTATGTCTAATATGCATGACTATTGAAAAAGTCGGTACTTAGTCCATATATTTTTGAATGAAATTGGAGACTGAATTCTTCACTATCGACGAGTATGACAGCCATGAAATATGTATTAGTTCAGTGAACTCGAATGTCTTGGTTCATTTACTTTTATATGCAAGCCCCACAGCCTATGCGAATTGAATTCAAATTCACTTTTTTTTTTTTATATAAAATTCAATAATATTTGTGGCTTTTGTACACTTCCATCATATGATAATATTTATTACATACAAGTGTACAATTTGGCCTCAGTTTTTGATTTGATTTCTTTTCCGGGGGTTTAAATCCTTTAACAGTAGGCAATATTCGGCGATTGGAACGATATTAAGTTCTCTTCTATTGTAAATGCCCAGCCCTACGGAAGTGTTAATATTCTGGGTAAGCGAATTGTGGTGATTTTTTGGCCACATCCAGAAAAATGCACTGTTTGATGTGGATTATGAGCCGGTGGCATCATTGGACAGTGCCTTTTCAAACACGATGAAGGCAGGAACGTTCCTGTAAATGGCAAGCGCTACTGTGCGATTATTACAAACTTTTTTTTTGCCCAAAATGGAAGAGCTGGACTTGGCTGACATGTGGTTTCAACAAGACGGTGTCACATGCCACATGTGCGACATATTATTAAAAAGTTATTCATTATTGCCTGGTGGGTTGTAGCAGGAATAACCTCAATTATCGTTCGAATGGATTACTTCAAATCATTCAAATTTGTTGGTTTGGTTTTGTAAACTTTCTATTTGTAATATCTCCATAAGAAAAAATCAAGTGGAATAGTCGGGATACCTTGGAATTATTGGGGAATTTTCGCTGCAATTCTGTCATAACATTGCTGGCTATGTGAGCAGTTGCACCATCTTGTTGAAACCACACAGAGTTGAAATGGATTCTTTTTCGGCGTAGTTCTGGAAAGAAAAACTCTTTCGACATCTTTAAGTAACGGTCTCCATTGACCGTAACAGTAACGCTGTTTTCTTCGAAAAAGTATGGTCCGATAATGCATTTTGATGAAACTGCACACCACACTGTGACGCGAAGTGGAGTATCTTGGGTTAGAATCACTCCATATCCAACAATTTTGTTTGTTATTATCGCCGTTCAAATCAAAATGGGTCTCATCAGATATAAAAATGCAGTTCAAGATGTTTTCGTCCTCTTTCGGAGGAACTTTTTGCGAAATTTCAAGCGAATTGGCAAGTCTGCTGTGTTCAGTTGGCTTATTAGTTGAATTTTATACGGGAATAAGTTAATAATCTTTATGCAAAATCGTGACTGTCTGCTTATATTGATTTGAGAAGATAAGCTAATTTTCGAAACTGTAGGATTGGATTGTATGGCAGCAGCTACAGTAGCTATTGTTTCCTGCGTCCGAACTGATGGTTCGCGATGATAAGGTCTTCTTGCGATTGCCCCACGCTCGGTAAAATTATTCACGAGCCTCATTATAGTTCATGCACAATTCGGTGCACAATCCAAATTCTTGTTTCATTATTCCAATCTTTCATTTTCGTTAAATTTAAAGATGAATCTATTAAAAAAAAAAAAAAAAAAATTAAAGAGATACGAGTATGTTACATAGGAAAAAAGTTAATACGTTTTCTTTTGGTAGCAGCTTTCATCAGCCACACTGTAAGATATTGGTACAAAAGGTACAAAAGAAAGTAATTTCTACATCAAACTGTTACTGTTACTAAATGCTTCCTTTTCCTTTTATTGATGGGGCATGTATTTGATATACAAGAACTTTTTACCTAGGATGTCTTGAAGGCTTGAAGGTTTGAAAGCTTTTGTGAACATTGGTTTTTATAAATATCTGAGTGATGATGCTTTCAACTTTCATCCCTAAGTGTCTTTCAATTTCTTCGAAACTTACATTGTGAAGCCAGACGTACGCAAGATGTGGAGACACATTGTGACTTCACTTCATATGCGATTACATACTGAGTATATAGAGTTCCTTCTGAAGGATATTATAAGGGTGAGCTATATTCATTTTTCTTCTTCTTCTTTTTTTCGTCTTTTCATTTTTAATTTATAACCATATTGCAATAAATATATTGTATATCCGTAGGCGTTTTCAAAGGAAAAAAAAAGAGTATTATTGATTTATGCGTTCATCAATATTATGAAATTCCTCCAATGCAAGATTTTTAGTAAGTCTGTTTATACGTTCGAGTATGTATTCGATCCGTTTACAATCTCAGTCGCAGCCATTCAATGTGATCGCACGCATTTTTAACAATTCACAGATTGATACGTGACGGAATTTGGTATCGGTGATATATGATTTTCCTGTAAGCATATTCACTACTCACACATACATATACTTGCATGTACAGGATACCTACAAATCATATGCCATATATCGTCATCATCATCATCATCATCATCATCATCGATAGCGTAGTTTAATAATTGGTTTTGCAAGGAATGCAAAAAAAAAAAAACAAAACCAAGTATTAAAAGAGTTATTGCTGATGCTGTTTGAACTTTGTCTAAATCAAACTGCTCTTATTTGTTGTTCAATGAATACATGAAGGTACCTAGTGTGGTGTATGAATGAATGGTGATGCATTCATATGAAATGCGTGTGCCATAGCCATAGAGTATCACGTACAAGACTATCAATCGTCCACTGTCATAGGTCTACCGAGGAGATACATGTATGTATCCCCATGCGAGTATAACTAATAATAGGGCTATGATATACGGTAATTTTGTGGATCAGGCAGTTCAAAAACAAAAAAAAAAAAATTCTCAGTTTCAAAATTCAACTTATATGAGCGTACATACGATTGTGTGGTTTTGTGATTTGGGTTTAGTGTTTTCGTTACTACATGATAGTATGATAGTTTAATTGCTGATAATTTCGTTGTTTTAGTTTTTTGTTTTCTCTCACTCGACTTTACCAAAAACAAATTCATATCCAACAATACACAAGTATCAGACTTGTAGTTTATTTGTATATTTTGTTGCTGTAGTACATATATGTTATACGATAGTTATACATGTTGGTTTCCTTTTCTATGCCGTCTCGTATTTGCGCCACAAAATAAACAATGGCTTACAAGTTTTTCGGCCATTTCAAAAAAAAGAAGTATGAGTTTTGATTGTTTGCGTGCTTGAAGACCATCCACATTGGCACGCAAATTTTTGTTTCTCACATTTGGCATAATAGAACAAAACAAAATCACTGCCAATTGTTATAAAATATTTGAAGGAAAACTTTTGCCAATATCTAGAATTTTATTTTCCATAAGAACGCATAAGTGTGTGTATGTTTTCCACAAAAAAAAAATATTGTAAAATTTGTGTTTCCGGCATGCCTACTATACGTATATAGTATATTCCTATGTACAATGCATTGATCCCTATATAAAATTTGTGGCAATCGGTCCAACATACTACTACATGGTGTAGTTAGCTTAGCCTGTAAGAACTTCAAATATATAAAATCGTTGAAAAAGTGTCGGCTGATAAGAACTTGAAAATGTTGTGATTTTTGCCATAACCGCGTTTAAATACCCTTCTATATAATATTTTAACTTTCGAATGGTATTTGCAAGAGGACTTCTAAGTACAATATTTAATAAAATGGGCTTCATAGTTCTCTTATGGCAATATTTGTTGGGTTGAAAATCTAAAATTCTTTAAAAGAATTTCCCCTCAAATTTGATTTAAGCCTCGTTAAGATGATTTGTGTCGCACAGCGCTTTTCGAAGTCTATATATTGGAGCCTTGAATTATTTTTGAGGGATTTTTTTTGCTGTTTTTAAACCTTCATTTAAGTATAAATTGGTGGTCGGCCATTATTCTTTGTAGGGGGAATCACGCAGTGGTTAGTTACCTCTGTGACGTAACTGTTAAGCTAATGGAAGTGCGACTATAACCTCCATGTGGTGACCATTGGTAACACGCTCCTTAGTTAGGTCATGTCTCTTCTGAGGGTGTGGCTAATATAGTCGGGCTAGTAGAGAAAACTCTACACAAACCCTAATACAAGGTGGAACAGTATATGCCAAGGGACGTATGGACTTGAGGCGCTCAGGCAAGGCCCCATTTCAATAAGAGCCTTACTACGCTACCGGGGCACTCGCGTAGTGGACGACTTTCCCCTCTACTCTTGGGAACAAAAAATGAACACAGCTAAATCAACAAAATCCAATGGCAGCCGCAATAGCTCACCAAAAGAGGCTACAGCACCTCAACAGAGAGAGAGAGAGAGAGAGAGAGAGGAAGAGCAGCATACGATTGGCGTGAGCCAAGACGGATTCCACGTCGAAAGAAGTCGCCATGTTTGGAGGCAATCCATGAATCGACTCAATTTTTGACTTCTTCGTAAAAATGGAAATGCTGTTCTTTCAGGACGTGTGTCATCGATCGGAACAAGTGGTAATTGGAAGGAGCAATGTCTGGGCTATAGGGCGGTTAGGGTAGGACTTCAAGTTTCAGCGTTCGTAAGTATGTTTGAAAGACTTCAGCAATATGTGGACGAGCATTGTCATGTTGCAAAATTACTTTGTCATATCTTTCGAGTGATTGTGGCCGTTTTTTCTTCAAAGCTCGACTCAAACGCTCCAATTCTATTCAATAAAGGCCACCGGTGATGGTTTCATTTGGTTTTAGTTGAACATGATAAACAACATCGAGCTTGTCCCAGGAAATACAGATCATAAGCTTGTCACCATGAATATTTCGCTTCGGCGTTGATGTTTATGGTTGGTCGGGCATAACCCATGATTTTTTTCGCATCGGTATTTCGTAATGATTCATCACCGGTGACGATACGATGCAAAAAAAACTCTTTCTTTTTTGCTGTTGAAGCAATTATTCAAACGTGAAAAATCGGCTTCAACTCGTAAGAGACCCAATTTTCTTGCTTTTGAATCATTCCCATGGCTTTTAAACACTTGGGAACGGTTGGCTTCGTCAACCATTAATGATTTTGTCAATTTCTTAATTCATTTGATATGAATCCTTGTCTAATAAAGCTATAAATTCTTCATCATCAAACTTTTTTAGATTGGCTCGAACGCTCTTTGTCTTCAGTGTCGAAATTATCACTTTTAAAACGATAAAACCAGTACTCACATATTTTAATCGATATACAATGTTCTTTGTATATCGATTAATTCCAACAGCAATCGATAACTTCCCGCAAATAAGTATTGTTGGTTTGTTGGTTCAAAGATCGACATGTTTGAGGCAATACAAATTGCTTGCTTACACATTTACAAAATGACAGATACTGAAAGAGAAAGCCTCATAACGACGCTTTAAAATGAATATACCACCTTGATCAAAAAGATCCCAGAATAACCACCGTGTGGCGCTCCCATCATTCCAATTTGAGTTCTGTTTTTTTTTTGTTACCATTACGGGGAACGCGTTTCAGCAGTCGAGAGGAAATAATGGAAAAATCGCAGGAAGCACTGAGATAGATGTACTCTTGGCTATGTAACTTTTGCAAATGACAAGCTATGACACTAAGATTTAGAGGGAATATCAACAACAGATGTACCAACTTAACAAAAAAGAAAACAGAACTCAAATTGGAAAGATGGAAGCACCACACGGTGGTAATTCCGGGAAATTTTTTGATCAAGGTGGTATGTAGTTACAGTATGGTCCGATAGCAATTATACAAGTTACGCCATCTAACGAAAATCCCTCGAAACTAATATTTTTACAAAAATTATCTCCTAAAAAATTTTTTACGAGTAAATGTTTCTGAAAATATTCATGTTTTGTGAACTTCAGGCGGTAGTGAAATTTGGCCAAAAAATTTGAATATATCACAGTGATAGTTAAAGGTGGACCAACGAAATTGCCATGTTATATTTTTCCACTAGCCGTGATTACATTTGGGTTATGTAGCACACACACACATATGTAACTACAATTCCTAATGTTCGGATTACATTCATTGGGGTATGGGGATATACCGAAATTTAAATGTGGGTGTTTGTAGAATGGAAAATAAAAAAGTTAAAACTCTAACATCAACTATATCTAGTGTATACTCTATGTAACCTACGTATGTATGAATATATAAATTTAATATATGCAACGATTATGTATTTTCAACATTCAATCTATGTACGTTTGTTGCAAATGGTTTGCTTGAATTTTTATTTTTTTTTTGTATGGCTTTTCTACATGCTATGCGCCTACATACATGATAACAAATAACCCTCAGTGCAAGTTGACTGTTATTTTTTATTTGTTCTGCTCTTATTTGGTTAAGTTCTTTTTGGCATGCGAATATTTTACACCTTATTCGAAGAACAAAGTAAACTTTTACATGCATATATACATAAAATATACATACATTTTGATATTATACTCGAAGTTTTCATTTTGATTGGATATTTAAGAGTTGCTTTCGTTATTTTTTTCATTTTGCAATTTTAGAAATGGCTATTATAAAAATGCAATTCCTTTACTACTTCTCCTCAGCTTAGTAATACAATTTATAGTATGAAGATGAGTCAGAATAGAGATTTAATATGTATTAAAGTAATTCAAATCCTACAATATCGACTGTGGTTTTTTTTTCATAATTGCTTAATGCTAAAAATATAAATTAATATAATATTTTAATTTTGGAAGCAATCTGTATTCTAACGTGGATAACTTTTCTTTAAAATAAAGTTTAATGGATGTATTGTAATAATATCGCCTATTCTCAAACTAACATATGTATAAAAGAACAGATTAACTGGTAAACTCTGGATCTGTGGGAAATCCAATGGGACCAGAATTAATTATCGGATTAAGGTTAGAAGGTGTTGTTGTTGTTGTGTTGTTCTACAAAACAATAATAATAATAAAAGTGAACAAGAAAGTAGCAGCTCTCCTCCCAGAATTACGAAGAAAGTTGATTACAGGGCATGGGGATAACATATGGCAACCATAGACACTATTTAATTTGCGTCTCCTATTATTTTTGTATTAAATTGAATGTGTTATTTAGCATAGTTAGAATGATCCGATTTATGTTCAATATGCACCGTTTTGTTCGATAACTTGTTGCCATTTTGCAGGTAATTTTATAATACCACTCTCATACAGTCGATATTCACAAGCTTCTCTTGAAGTGAATTTTTCACCAGCAAAATCATTCGCCACAGACAGGAACAGGTAGTAATAATTTGGTGCCAGGTCCGGACTATAAGGTGGATGCATAAGAAGCTCCCAATCAAGCTCCCGGAGCTTCTGGCGAGTCACTATTGATGTGTGTGACCTGGCGTTGTCCTGATGGAACACAATTCCTCTGCAATTGGCCAAAGCTGGCGGCTTCTGGGCGATTGCTTCCTTCAGATGGTCCAATTGTTGACAGTACAGGTCCAAATTAAGAGTTTGGTCGTAGGGGAGCAGCTTATAGCAGATGATTCCCTGCCAATCCCACCAAACATATAGCAAAACCTTCCTGACTCAATCCTGGCTTGGCCACCGTTTGTGCCGGCTCACCGCGATTCGACTACGATCATTTTCGCTTGACGTTGTCGTAAGTGACCCAATTTTCATCACCAGTAACCATCCGCTTCAGAAATGGATCGATTTTGTTGCGATTCAGCAACGATTCGCAGATGGAAATTCGGTCCATGAGGTTTATTTGCGTTAACTCGAGTGGCACCAATATATCGAGCTTCTTTTTGTATCCAACCTTATTTAAATGATTCCAAACTCTTTTTTGTGCAATGTTTAGCTGCTGGGCAATAGAAACAGAGCTTACGTGGTTCATCTTTGACATCTAAATTACCGGAACGGAATCGACGGAAACAAAATTGCACGTGATTGGCTGTTACAGTATCAGAACTATAATGGTGTCTATCTTTGATGCGTGTTCAAACAATACTGAGTCAAGCAATCACAAAACTGCCTGAAAAGTTTATTCAATACGAATCCTATCTTTCTAACGCCATTTAGCGTAACCCGATCGTAACAGAATAGAAATTGGCTTCTGAATAGCAAACCTGAGGTAACACAGCTGCATTTACTCAAGATGAGTAATAAACGCTAAGCTTTCGCATTGGTTTGATGCACCAAACATTTGGTCGTGCGTTTAAAACTCCAGCCTTGCATTTTTTTTTTTATCAATATTCTCATTAAGCTTACAAAACCTTTGAGATTTTGTTTTCAATATTCAAGTGAATACCGATTTGAATATGATAACTCTAATGGTGAACAATCTACACACCTTTTGTGATTGACATGTTCGCGATCGATCGATCGTTATTATATTGCTGATTTTCTCTATAATTTCTAGAGTGAATCTCTTGGTATTTGGATGATCTAGTCGTTTATTATTACAAATATGTTTACTTTTAGGTATGTACGTATTTATATTTTATTCTTGTAACCGAATACTTGTACTTGTTTAAACGTATTTATATATCCTTAAGTATGTACGGATGTACTTATGTTACATATATAATGCGCACCATTCCTACGGAACTACTACATGCACCTATGAATACTTAAATATACATAAATATTATATACACATTACATTGAACGTAGACAACGTCTTATTTGTAAACTGTCTGTACATGTAATTTTTTTTTTGTCGGTTTCATAATTATCCCGCATAGGTGCAAGTTCAAACAAATATTTATTAATTTTAATCTATGCACTTATGTGAGCGTGCGTGAACCTATTTGTGTAAATCGACGATATAACTGCCAAGTGGAAACATATCACTTTACGGAAGGTAAGCGGTATTAATTTTTTCCGAAGAAATATAGCTACCATATTCACATATGCTATAGGAAATTTATTTTATTTTTAACATACATTCCTTCAAAAATGTAGTGGGAATTGGCTAAAGTCCGTTTAAAGGGATTGTCAAACAAATTTATTATGGCACAGTTGGCACAATTGTTCTCTTTATTGACGCTGCATTTGAATTTAATTCAATCATCAAGACCCATTTTAAACGCATTTTCTGGAATCGATCTCAGTTCTCGCCGTGAATATTTTTTAATTTCTTCTATCGATGTAAAACGAGTGCCTCGAAGTGTTAATTTGTGTTTTGGTAAGACAATAAAATCGACAATAGTCATATTAGTTAAATACGGTGGTAGTTCGATAGTGTTTGTTGAGTTATTTAGCATAAATTCGTTCACAATGATAGGCTTGTGAAAGTGCGTATTATCGTGGTGCAATATCCATAAGTTCTCTTTCTACAAATCGGACCTCAGACCTTTTTCGACAAATTCGCTCTCTCAAATGTCGTACAATGAACAAGTAATATTCTTTATTTACTGTTTGATCTTCTGATAAGAATTCCTAGTGAACGACACCGCGATAACATAAGTTGAAGACGTTGATGAACGGCGAAAACGAGGCAACCATTCATATACACGGTGATTTTTTAACATCTTTTTTTTTAGGCAACACTGTTTTTGGCAGCTCAGCTGTTTTTGTGTAACATGTTACTGTTAAACGTGTTCATTTTGAAGATTATTAAATTTTATGATCAAAATTCATGCTCGGTTAAGAAAGTGCATCGTGCATTTTCTTGTGTTCAGCGACGAAGCTCATTTCTGGTTGAATGGATACTTGAACAATTGAAATGTGGCCGTATGTGGTGTGTAGAGCAGCCAGAAGCATTGCAAGAACTGCCAATGCATCTCGAAAAATGCACTGTTTGGTGTGGACCGTACTTTTTCAAAGACGACGAAAGCAGGAACGTTACTGTGAATGGCTACCGTGCGATGATTACAAACTTTTTTTTTGTCCAAAATGGAAGAGCTGGAATTGGTTGATATGTGGTTTCAACAAGACGGTGCCACATGCTACACAGCACGCGAAACAATGGCCCAATTGAGAGGCGAGTTCGGTGAACAGTTTATTTCATGTTTGGGATGGTGCGATTTAAGGCCTTTAGACTATTTTTTGTGGGGCAATGTTAAGGCTCATGTCTATAGCGACAATTCAGCATATGAACCATATGAGGCGCAGCTGCGGACAACATTTACATGAAATCATCTTTAAACATTGAATTATATAGATCGTTCTATTGACGCAAATAAAGATTTCATACATTTCTCTAAATTTTATGTGTTTTTTTTTTAAATCAAATCCGAAGGCTCACCCTGCATATGTGTTTTTGATAAAGTTGGTAAGGCTTCTGTATCATTTTCAGCGATTTCAAACAAATTCTATGCTCGAAAATTTTTTCTCTATTACGAAAATTGCAAAACACACTTAAGGAAACTCACAACTCACATTTCGCTCAAGCTTAGCGCTATTACAGAGAACAGTTGTGCTAACTAAGCCACAAAAAATTCTTTTGACAATCTCTAAGCGGGTTTTTTAAATGACCAATTCCCGATTCTTTTTTGACAGAATATATTTTAACAAATTAAATACTAACATTTCTTTGTGTCCATTGCTTACCTATTCCCCTACTTGGTCATGTAGAAATTCGTCAATATATGTTATTTAAATAAAGCAATGTATTCTTGCACTTTCCCACTGGGTTGCGACTGTCTATGTGTTTACTAATAAAGTACTATGTACTGTACTATATACCCATTATACGCTTAATTACATTTATTAAAAAAAAAAAAACAAAAGCAATAAGTAGTCTACTGTCGCTGTTGCTGCGATTTTTTTTTAAATGCGAGTATTCATATAGTGCCACAAAAATGTCATTATTTGTCGTCGCGATCATATAGGTGCGCGGTTATTTGTGATGCTTGATCTTACTAAACTCTATTGAATTATAATGTAAGTAAATTTGTGCAAATAAGTGTTGTAATTCGATTTCCGGAATAGAAACAGCAAGTTTTTTTTTCCACAACATTACAATTTGTTTCTCTTTGCAAAAGTTGAGACATTAAAATTGTCGCTTTCAAATAAGTAGGTAGGTAAATAGTAGGTATAATTTACAAATGTGACTATTTGTCGTCATACAATATAATTTCATTGATGATTGCTGACAGAGTGTAATAGCTAATTCTAAATAAATACGTACATATGTAGAAAAGGCAGAAAAAAAAGTAATAGTGTATTTAATTTAATGTAATTATTTTTTATATAGTCAATTTTTCGCGTTATTGTCAGTAGTGTGCAACATTTTTTGTACGCAAGTACTTATTAGTATCGATTTTTTACTGGACAAACGAATGTCTAAAATATGCAATGTACGATGAAATTGAAAGTAGACCTTGGGCACGAAAAGTGAATATCACTACTCGTTACAGTTTATACTGGAATAAATTTAAGCAATGAAAGAAAACAAGTGTAAACTAAAGTTATTTTATCTTCCACTTGGTGACCAAAGAGTGGTAACTGGAGGGTTAAAATAATAAGAGAAAACAATCCTCGAAAAATGTTAATATAGATCTCCGAAGACATGAACTATCCTAAATGTAATTTAACATATGATTTTTTCAATTCTATTATTCTATTTTTGACCAAAAAAGCCAATATTTAAATTACTTTTAAAAAAATTGCGAGGTAGTGGAGCAGAAAGGAATTAGAGGTTTTGTTAGTGTAGTCAAATGCTATCGTTTGAGAATAGGTTGGTTCACCCCCGAGACAATGACCCTTAAATCATAGTGTAATTTGTAAAATCAACAATCTGGTGGAGATTTTGATTATTTTTCACTAAACTAAAAAAAATTTTCTTTTTGTTTAATTTTTGACATAGACTTAAAATGTTGTGTGTTATTGCTACAAGGTCACACGATAGCATTTTTGAGTCCCTAAAATTCCTCACGCACGAACCTGATATTATTATTATTCGAAATCAAGAAATTGCGATTTCTATGTTATGTAAAAAAAAAATAAATATGTGTCCCTTAAAGCCCCAAAGGGCTCTTTGGCCAAGCTTCTCTTCCATTACTGTTGTGCGTGTTAAATTTTGGACAGTATTAGAAGGGGCCTACTTATTTAGCTCTTTTCTATAATAAATTTGTTATGCTTCAGCCGGGGATTAAACCCACGACCTACAGGTCAGAAGGCCAACACACTAACCACTGAGCTAAGGCACTAACTACGTTATGTATGTACAAAAAAAAATAAATATGTGGCACTTAAAGCCCCAAAGGGCTCATTGGCCGAGCTTCTCTTCCATTACTGTTGTGCGTCTTAAATTTGGACAGTATTAGAAGGGACCTACGTACGTTATGTATGTATTTCACAATATATTTCTTACTTATTTCATTTCAATTCTTTCAAGTGCATAATTTCATACAAATATTATAGATTTTCGGAGCAGAAAGTGCTAAAACGAGATAGTATACAAGGATTTTATGTTATGCGCAGAAATTCACTGGCCTATATGTATTTTATTCTTTCTATGCTTGACATTGATAAAAATCAAGCCTTTACGTCCCGACGTGCATCAAAAGGTAAATATATAGCATCATTTATGCGTCCAGTTGAAGGGTACGAAATGATTGAGCAACGCTGTTGAATATTTGGTGCTATTGGAATTTCTACTGGAACAATATCCCAATATAAGTTCCAATCCAAGTTCCAAGTTCCAATAGTTGTAACAAACCTGATTGCTCACAAGCAATTTACCAAAGGTCATCACATCCAAAGATAAAAAACTTCATAAAATGGGTTTATCTAATTTGTCGCCTTTGCTTGGAATACGGTGAAATCTCTGCACTGGAAGGAATATACTCAGCACGGACTTCCATAGTTCGTCTGTCTTTAATAAGTATATCCGACAACCTTTTCTTTTGAATCGGATTTTTTAGCACAAAAGATGTGTTAGTTCAAACTTCTTTATTTTTCGACCAATATTTTCTTAAATAATATTATTATTGGGAGCAGATTATGGTTAAAATTGTCAGTTTTAAATGTTAGCGAGTTTACATTAGCATCACTTAATTTTTCGTGGGAAAATGTCGGCTCTTGAACCGAATAAAATCATTGAGAATGACTTAAAGTAAAGAAATTGGATTCCATATGAGCCAAAGCCGTGAAAAATTGAACGGCGATTATGCAAATGCGAAATGCTGCTTTCTAGGGACAATTTCTTAAAAAAAAAAAACTCATGTATTGTATTTAGTGGTTTAGAGTTGCTCCAACTAAACAAAACCATTATTTTTAGAAAACACAATTGAATACACAACGCACCCAATGTGTCCAATCCAGGCAAGACAAAATTATTTTATTAAATTCCGGGATTTTACGCCACCAGACATTGCGATTGAGAGCAATTCGATGAAATTCGAATTAATTTAATTTCGTTGGCGAATTATGATTTTTTTTTAAGTTTTTTAAAAATAATATTTACAGATAAATGATCATATAACTTCAGCGCCCATTTTACACTTGGGACATAGCCTTTTTTGACCTTCATCACATATGTACGTCTTTCAAAAACTTTTTTATGGAATTTTTTTTTTGCTTGACGAAATGTCGACAGCATATAAAAGGTTTTTTTTTTCAGATATTGCAAAAATTCTGTTGAGCTTGAAATTTCGTATATTCATGGACGACTGCTTCCCTTTCTCAATAAAATTTCGCCATATTGTTTCTATGTACATATGCATAGTTATGCTACATATAAAATGTATTTATAAGATTCAAGAATATAAATTAAAAAAAAAAACCAAAATAAAAAATTTAATTTAGAAGCCTTAAAATCAGATCAAAAGCATAAAACAGATAAAACATAGGAGGAGGAGGAACAATATTGTAGGTATATATGTTATAATAATAATGATGGAGGTTGTAAATGCAACAACAACAATAACAACAACAACAACAAAAACAACAACAACAATGAACAACAGGATGATAGGTAACATTTGTCAGACAAAAAAAAAGCCAGCATGCAAAAAAGCATGCAGTAAAATTTTAATTGTGTCGGCGAATACGAATCCTTTATGACTTTAAGGTTGGTTGGTAGTTGAAGACTTATATTCTTTCATATATAAGTATACATATATGTATTCATATGTACATACATTCATATATAAATGAACTCCTGTGGCATATCTAAAAAATAAAAAAATAAAAACAACCACATAAGTTAATCCTGAAAATACTAATCTGTTTTGATCACATGCTTGAGTGCCTTGATGCAATGCGAAAAACAGAAAAACGTGAGTTTGAATTACGAGAGACACGTCAGACAAAGCACCATCGCCAACAACATGAGGCAACCAACAACAACAACACATAACATGCAACATCAACTCTGTTAAATCTCAACATTCAAGATGAAAAATTGTTACTTCTTTTTCTGGTTGGTTTTATTTTGTGGGGTTACAGCCAACGTGATCGATGCGCACTCAATGCAAAAGTCAATTCGAAATTTTGCAGCGATTGCATTGTTTGCAAAAAAAAAAAAACAATAACAACAACACGTCATACGTATTATAGTAGTGGAGTTTGTTGTTGTTTCGATTTCATTTCAACTACATACGAGTACCTACAAACATTCCCAGATGGAAAATGCATCACTGAAGATTTTGAGGATTCTTTGAAGACATCCAAATGACGATGATAGCATTTATATTCCTTTCAGGAAGCGTAAACTGTGAATCGTTATCAATGAGCAATGTTAGACATGGCTTTAAATTATCTGACACATCAAAGAAATTACGATTTCAAAATATTTGTGAAATGTCTTCGAAGACATACGATGTGCTATTCCTATTGGGTTGCCAACAAAGCGAAGGCGTACTATAGTGTAGTTGTATATAAAATATATATATATATCCATTTCAATTTATACATCGGTATTGGATACAGCTGCAGCTAAGTACAACATGAACTGAAAAAAAATCCAAGCACAAAAAATGGCGTCATGGTCCAATGGCAAAAAAAAAAAAAACCAAAAAAACAAAAATGAGAAAAATGAAAAATAAAAAGTCAAGAAATTGCCATAAAGTTGAAATCGGTTACAGTTTTCGATTTAGCAACAACATCAGCAACATATTGTGTGGTGTGTGGTGTAGTGATGTTTGTTGCTATTGATGCTGATGCTGATGCTGATGCTGGTCATAGAATTGGCACTGGTAGTAGTGATGTTGATGTGTGCTGAATGCTGCTGGTGGTGGTGGCATTGGTGCATTATCGTCTTTTGGAAATCTTTTGCGGTTGATGTACGTTTCTGTTGCATCTTTGATCGTCATTCGCAACAGTATTCGTTCTTTTCAAACTTGTTGGCCCTTGAGCCATTGAGTAAGTTGAGACACCATTTCTGTTTTTTTTTTAATACATTTTTTTTTGTTTTCATTGGTATTCTTTTGAATAGCGCACATCTCATTGTGATAGCCATGTAGCCTATAATGGTTGCATGTCTCATTTTTATTATATTTATTTTTATTTATTTTATTAATTTTGTTTTTTTCTTTTTAATATTCCATTTACAACACATATTTCTTCTTGTCTACCCATTTCAGTTCGAGTTCGTTTTCTGAAGGCGTGGGAGCTTCGCACATACGTTTATATCAAATGCAAAGCAAACGAAAACAAAAATTGTTTAAATGCTTGAATGTACGTAGTAGGCCTATATTCTTTTGATGTCTGTCTGTTGCATTTTGCAACAACGCCATACTTATTTTGTATTGTGTGCTTTGTTTTTGCTTCTCTTAATTTCATCTGCAATTCTTGGAATATATTCTGCGCATTTTTTTTTTTTGTGTCTTCTCCATTTTCTGACACTTTTAGAGAATTGTTTTGGTTTTTTATACATATAAGTTTTATTTTTATTTTGTTGTTTTGAGTACAGTGGTTTTCAAAATTATGCTAACGCTTTTGAATGAAAAATGTTAATGTAATGTTTGAAGAATTCGAAAATCTATTTCAATTAAGCTTTGTTCACTAAATCTTTAATAACAAATTCATTAAAAATGTTGGCATTTCACACCATAACTATCTGTTGAAAGTCCATTCTTTTCTGGTTTTTTCATCCCTTTGGTCTTGATATGGTGGTCACGGACCCTTTGCTAACTTGCACTGATTTCTTCGATACCAGTGGTTTGGTAGCCAGAACTTGGGTGCTTCTGCGTACATGCGCTTTAGAGACAGCGGAGGAGCCTGACTTTGGTATCATATGCTCTCCGCTTCCCGAAAGAGTTGCGATTTTGGGCCTGCATTCAAGGGAAGGCGTTTTTGGGTTATCGGAATTATCCGAGACAATTTTTAACTGTTTATCCATTATTCATATACGACCGATTAACCGACGTATCAGGCATCGCGATCTAATGGTTTAGGAGGAACTTGGAGGTCGATTTAGCAGTGTTTATCGTAAGCACCTGCCAGTAAGGCCTTATCTCACGACGCACAAAACGTAATGTACCAAATAGAAGCGTTGATAAGCGCCCCGCAGGATTGGAAAATCAGAATCCAACCTTCAGGCTCTTACAGTACCAATTGCGGCACATTGAATGGACGTACCACCCTTCTTGGTAGGGATCGAGGCCTACCTAAAACCTCTTCTGATCTAAGGGGTCAGCCTTCTGGTTGAAATGCAACTCCACATCGAGTAATCCACGCCTTATGACGTGGAATACTCTACCCACGTGTTCTTTGGGTTACCACAACCACCATGAAAACCTCCCCGAAGGGCCGTCCCCAACGATCAGATTGGAGGGATTCAACGCACTAGCGATCTTGGTCAGATAGAGGCTAGCGCCGCATATAAATCTACAGCTGTATTGCGCATATTGTGACCCTGCAAAGAACACACTTGCACACACTTACTTGACCCCATATATTTAATAACTTTTTGAAATATTTGTATTTGTATAATCGTTATGTGGGTGGGTGCCGTACGTCAGTGGTTAGTGTGTTCGCCTTCTGATGTGTAGGTCGTGGTTCAATCCCCGGCTGATGCATGACAAATTTAATATCGATAAGATTTTTCTTTCGAATGGTACCCACCTGTCGGCAAGCAATTGGCAATTCTTCCGACAGTAACAACTTGCCATGAAAAACGCTTCTAAAAGAACTCTGTGACAAAGCTCAGAAAAAGTGATGTCACAAGCGTTCTGCCGTTCGGAACCGGTTAAAATAAGTAGATCCCTTCTAATACTGTCCAAATTTAAGACGCACAACAGTAATGGAAGAGAAGCTCGACCAATGAGCCCTTCGGGGCTTTAAGTGCCACATATTTATTTTGTTTTATTTATAATCGTTATGTTTTTAAAAATCTCTACGTAGCTTCACAATCGATTCTAAAATTACAATATTAAAATTATTTAAAAAAGAGAAGAAATACGTACACATTCGATGCCTAGTTAGATATAAATATTGGAACATGCCTAGGTCCTAATCTGATATCAGAGGGTGCACACATGTATTATTAAATAGTATTAATCGAAGTTAAGATACACCGAGCAAGAGTCAAGACCACATGTCTGCCATGTTATTTGTCATCGCATGACAATTTTATTGGTGGTTTTCAACCCACATTACTAACATGCATGTATGGTTGTTATAGCTGCATTTGTATTTTACGTTCCCAGTGCCACATAGACTGATAAATGTACATACGAGTACATGACATGCTGATAGGTATGGAAAAAGTTTAACAAAATAATATGCATTGTCGACATAAGGTTAGGCTGCTTACCATATACTCGTATGTACGTACATATGAATGTGTAAGGTGATCGATGCAAATGGTCATTATAATGTTTTGCATTTGATATTTGCAAAGTATTCAAAGTTGCTGTTGCATTACTATTGTTGCATTTGCAACCACTTTGAGATTCTTTAAGTAATTTGTTTGTGCCTTTTCTGAGAGCTGCTGTTGTATTGCTTACTGAAGGTAACATCGTACACGTATGTAGTTTACATTTATTTTAAAGCTTGATTGCACAATGCAAACGAAACCACAAGTTGATGGACAGTTTGAGGTTTTTTTTTTACCAGCGCTTTTTTTTTTGTCAGCATAGCAAAGACAATGGAATGGGGTATATATTGCAATTCGTTCATTGCCAACATAAGGTTTTACTCTATAAGAGTACATACATATGTACGTATGTATGTATGTATAACCATTTTGAATGTGAATGAAATAAAGATATGGAAGAATAAACTTGAGCAAGGGTTCAAATAAGGTGTGTGCACTATGTAGTACCTACATATGTGTTACACACATACATATGTATTCGTTTGCATTATATGTATATTAAAATTATAATTTTTCTTTCTCTCCCTCAACATTCTAGAAAGGGTAATTTTTTTCAGTTAAAATTGCCATTTAATAATTATTATTAATTTGACATTAAGTTGAAGTTAAACAATATCAAGGACGAATTTTTGTATCTTTCTCTTAGAATTATGAATATGCATATTAATTTTTTTTTATCAGTCAGAAGCAATCTTTTTGACTTTTGCAATAGTAAAACTACGGATCTTATTTGTATATCTGGTTTGATCAATTTTCGCCTTTCAAGGATATATGATTTCTAAATTGTTTGCCTACTTAAAATATTTCTTTGGATAATTTATAAATTATCCAAAGCCCGTTAAAAGTTTTTCATGTATGATATATTTATAGTAAACATATTCCAATAGAGATTGGCTGTTATTGTACAGTGAAGTGCTCTACAAGGGGGGAAACTTACTTTTCACTTATTTTTTCTTTTTTACACCTGTACTTTTTGATCAAAATTGGATGCTCCAAACAATAAAAAAAAAATAAAATATATGTGGCACTTATAAGCCCCGAAGGACTCTTTGGCCGAGCTTCTCTTCCATTACTATTAGACAGTATTATAAGGGACCTTCTCATTTTAGTCGGTTCCGAATGGCAGAACTCTTGCGACATCACTTTTTCTAAGCTTTGTCACAGATTTCTTTTAGAAGCTTTTCCATGCAAATTGTTACTGCCGAGAGAATTGCCAATTTCTTGCCGACAGGTGGGTAACGTTCGAAAGAAAAATGTTTTCGATATTAAATTTGTTATACTTCAGCCGGGGATTGAAACGATGATCTACAGATCAGGAAGCCAACACACTAACCACTGAGCTACGACAATCCAAACGATAGTTATGGCAAAAAAAAAAGGAAATCTTCTGCACAACCAGGGACATTCATTTATATGGTATATATCCACACATAACTTTGACCTGGGAAAATTTAAATATTTTTTTTTAATTTCAAATAAGGATTTGAATTCAAAAGAAATAAATTCTTTTGGCTTATGGAAGGAATTCTGACTAGGCAGAGATCAATCAATCAGTTGCGGAATTCTAAAATTTTCTAATCATAAAATTCTAACAATACAAAATGCGATTCTAATATTCCCATGGTAAATATTTTTAAATAAAAATTAAGGTTTTTAGTGTTTTTAGTAGTTTTTAGATCAAGAGGATTTTTAGTAAAGTTTTTAAAAATTGACCTGCATATTAAACATTTTTTTTTTGTCAAAATAGATCCGGAATTTGTTATTCATTTTTGCGAGCAAATTGCAAACAACTGCTCAATTGCAGGAATCGTATGGGAAACACTGATGATTAAAATCATGAATTTTGATATTTTTGTCTATAAATTTTTGGGGTGAAATTAAGTACTCAGAAGAAGACAATCGCACAACTGTTACCAGAACCGTAGCGAATCATTTTGGCGCCTGAGGCAAATATATAAATTTGCGACCCATTTACTTCGATGTTTTCAAGATTAGTTAGATTAGGTTAGGTTATTGTGGTTGCCCTCTTTCTCTGAGAGGACACATTTAAGCCAGAAAGGCCCATTGTGGTACCACCGAGCTTCTCTTCCAATACTGTTGTGTGTGTTAAATTTGGACAGCATTAGAAGGGATCTACTTATATTAGTCGGTTCCGAACGGCTAAAAAAAGATTAGATAATTGATTTAGATTAATGGAGTGTAAGTCGGCGTTCTTAATTTTTTTTTTTGAAATCAGTGTTTTTTCCTTGATCCAGTTCAAGCAAAATCACCATTATACTAACGATTCCAGGGGGCTCATTTACCCGCCCAACCGATCGAGGGTCCAACCCGTCTGATCGCACGGATCGGTGACCGATAAAAGTAGCAGTCCGGATTGCTCTGTAAAAACGGCTTGGGGGCAGAGGACAATCTGGTATCCGCATCAGCTACAGAAAAAATATGTTCATCATTTGAAATAAATTATTGAATAAAATTACTTATATACAAAAGATAAAATTAAATAATAGTATTCAATAAGCAAACTTTTATAGTGGAAAGTGGAGAGGATATATGACTATAATATGAAGGACCGCTGTACTTATTGTTTTGTTTATGAGGCTCAAATTTTCTGATTCTGGAACTTTGGTTTTTAAGACTTTTTTTTTTTTGAAATTTTCATCAAAGAATTTTCTCTTTTTAAAAATATTATTCATATATATTTAAACTACTGAAATCCTTTCTAAACTTTCTTTTTACATTTCGACTTGCTTTCTTCTTAATGTTTCTCAAAGCTTAACGGTTTGCGGTTGCGAGAAATGAAATTCAATTTCCGACAATTGTGTTTTATACTTTTTCCAAATTTTTACTGTCCTTTAGGGTGAGGTAAGTACTTCAGTCACCTCACCCTCATTACGACTCTGGCTGTTATTTACAATTATTCACAGATTCAATAAGAATTGGAGAAGTACTAACTACACCGGTATTGTATCCCAATCTCTGATCGTTGGATTGATATATAAACTTTCCTTTGAAATACCCTATAACTGCATTAAAACCCATACTACTACATATAAATGCTGTATGTGTAGTACATAAGACATTAACACGTCACTGCCAATAGAAAATCATTATGGCGTTGGTGATATTGACAGTTACAATTGGAATCGTGCAATATTGTTGTTTTCTGCATCCACTTCTCTTTGTCTTCATTTGCTTTTGCTTCATTTGAGTATTTTTTGCATTTTTCATAACGTCAAACAGTCCCAAGTCCCTTTAATTGCTTGATTTGGCGGTTTTCTTTTGTTTCTAGTTATATCGTGTCAATGCAATTTCATGTTATCTAGTATATTCTTAAAGCGAGAAATCATGACGCACGGCGGCATTATTACGACAATGTGCAGTAAATATGAATGAGTATATTTTATCATGAGCGTGAATCGCGATAAACATGAAATGCGTGAGCAATGTTACGATTGTGTGAATGAGTGATGTTTTAATGTTTAAGATGTAATTGTATGTACAATATGTATCTATAAAAATGGCCAAAAGCATTTGCAAATCAATTTTGAAAAGAGACAGACAACAGACAAATTTGAAACACAAATCACGGTCACTAATTAACTACATTGAGAGAAAATTTGATGCTGTTGCGGCAATGGTTATTCACAATAGTACTAGGGTTGCGTTTTATATTTTTTTTTTACAAAATATGATCTAGTACGTTATCGTAAAATTTGACATCTCCATTGAGAAAGTTTGACATTTTTTAGCATAACCATCAAAAAATGAATTTAAATCGTGAACATTTTCGAGCTATGATTTTTTATGATTTTCGAAGTGAACTATCTCAATAACAGTGCTTCGATCGTCTTCATGCGGCATTTGGCGATGAAGCACCAATCCTCCAGGTAATTTATAACTAGTTTAACGAATTCAAGCGTGGTCTATATTCGCTCCAGGTCAAATTTCGTGAAGGTCGTCCATAATCGGTCATTGTGTCAGAAACCATAGATGCTGTACGTGAACTAATAATGAAAGATCGTCATAGAGATACCGTGAGGTAGAGCCAACCTTGGGCATTAGTTCCACTGCCGTGCTTTCGATATTGCATGAACACTTAGCTGTCCGAAAGAGTTGTTCTCCTGCTGGAACCTGGATAATTTAACAATCGCTCAAAAAAAAAAAAGCTCGTGCCGATTGATGCAAAAGAATCATGAAAAAATTTGATCGTGGTGCTTCGAAAGATGTTTATAAGATCGTGCCAGGTGAGAAATCATGGATATGAGGGAGCATGAGCCCGAAACAAAACAGCAATCGACCGTGTGGGTCTTCCAAGACGAGACAAACCCAACAAAAACCATATTTTGGGGGTGTCTCAGTCGGAGTGGCAAAAGTGCTTCGACAAATGGTTTGAGTACATGAAAAAGTGTAAAAACCTTCATGGAGAATACTTTGAAAAACCATAAAACCATATTGATGATAACCAAATGCATTTCAATTGAAAAGAAAAAACCATTTTGAAAATGTAAAAATAAATATGTGGCACTTATAAGCTCCGATGAGCCCTTTGGCTGAAGCTACTCTTTCAGTACTGTTGTAAGTGTTAAATTTTAGGCAATATTAGAAGGAATCTTGTTATATTAGCCGGTACCGAACGACAGAACCCTTGTGGCATCACTTTTTCGGAGTTTTGTCACAGAGCTCTTTTAGAAGCTTTTTGAAAATTTACAATATGATAAAAAATATCGTTGAAAATGCGTGAAACTGATGAGCAGGACAGACAGCACATTACTAAATGAAGAACTTTATTAAAAATTTGAGCTGAAGTGAACAATTGTGTCTATATTTTGTGGCGAATTAGCATTGTAAAAATCAAAGGTTATCCTGTCGGTCAACAAGGTTATTGGATGCATGCGGTATAACTCGGCGCAACGATTAAATTGAGAATATCTTATGTATTATTGGGAGTGTTATTCTAAGAATTTGCTATTGTGTCGATATAAAAAATTGTTCGATTTATAAGTTTTTTCTGCCGATGTATGCATAGTAGACACACACACACCACTAACAATGCCCAATCAGCATTTGTATAGATATTGCTTAGAATAAGCAACGATCGTATATCGCAGCCATCGCAGCTGTTATGAATGTTGTTGTTATGTAGTGAAAAATATAAGAAACGTGCATTTGTTTGGGGCAATTTTGCATCTTGATTCATTGCGAATCGTGTTTTTGTTATTGATGTGGTTGTTGCTGTAGCAATTCCACGAAAACTCACTTTCAAACGGCAGCCAAACAATCGAATACATAGTCTTATGTACATACAAATATACGTCTTGACGAATGAAGTTCGATTGTCTAGCAGCTGGAAGCCATTTTAAAGTTGTGTGCTGTGTTTTTTTTTTTTCTGTTCGTTTTATTGCGAACATATTGACATGCGACATTTTGCAATAGGAATTTGTATCCATTGCAATATGAATCAATAAATAGCTACATGTGTATTTGTTTATAAAAATATGTATGCATTGCATGTACAGCATATTGAATGACTCATGTAACATTGACATTTGGCAGCCTCAAACATAATTAAGTAAATACCGATTCCTTGGTGAAGTATGCTGAGAGGTGAAAGTTTTCTTTAAGCATTGTGTTCTCACTATTCAAATTTTTAATTATGTAGAGTTGGTAATAGCAATTGGTGTACATTTTTTATTTAAGAAATCATAACATTTACTTCGTATTAGCATAGCTCAAATATATATTGATCATATAATTTCGGACGACCTCCATGAAATTCCTTCTGGAGCGAACTCAACCATGATTTAATTTATTTACAGCAATTATTCACAGTGTTGTAGGATGGTGCTCAATCACCATATAAAGAATTAAGTACATCGATACACTTTTATCTTAATAATCTACGTCGAAAATTATGAATAATAATCGCACGAAAATGTTCTCGGTTTATTTTAATTTTTTGGCCAAGATAACCATTTTTCAAATTACTGTAAGCAGCATAAATAGTATTCGAACTTTCTAATGTTATGAGTACGTTTATGCAAAAAATTCCAAAACTCTCCAGTGGAAACGGTACATTACACCTGACAACACTAATTATCGTCTACACCTGCAATAATCGTATTAATAGCAACCTGGAATTCCCCTTAAATCTGTAAGAATTCGTTACTCTTAATGTCCGTTTTTTAATTAATTTCGAAACCGGATCGTCCAAAATACGTACACAATCCTCAATTACAAAATCCACACATTTATGAACACGAAAAGTCCATGTAATTTTTTTGGTAAGCCCTGTTTTTTAGCAGTGTTAATCGTGAGCACCTGCCAGTATGGCCTTATCTCACGACGCACAAAGCGTAATGTATCAAATTGAAGCGTTGAGAAGCGCCCCACAGGATTGGAAAATCTGAAACCAACCTCCAGGTTCCTACGGTACCAATTGGGGTACGTTGAATAGACGTACTACCCTTCTTGGTAGGGATCGAGGCCTACCTAAAACCTCTTCTGATCTAAGGGGTCAGCACCCTGGTTGAAATGCAACTCAACATCGAGTGCTCCATGCCTTTTGACGTGGAATACTCTACCAGCATGTTTTTTGGGTTACCACAACCACCACAAAAACCTCCCCGAAGGGCCGTTCCCAACGATCAGGTTGGAGGGTACCAAATTTAAAATCTTTTGGTAAGACCTCGTAGACGAAGCTACTACCAGTTTCAACCCAATTCGGCTCTGAACTGATGGCCGGGAAGGTTTCTAAGGTACAATCATAAATTCTTTGAGCTTCACACAAATATCGATATAGTTGTGTGCATTAAAATCCAACGTCGGTGCTGGATGTGTCATATCGAGCGAATTTAAAAAAAAAATTTGTCCAGTGAATAAGGTGTTTTGAGTAGAATTCGATCTTCGACTGTCGTCGAAAGTGCTGATCGAACGAATTTTCATTTGGTATTAAGCTTATGATGAAAATCAGATTCTACGAATCTCTCATCATGCCTGTTTTTACGTATGGCGCTAAAGCCTTGGCAATTTCCACCTCAGATGAGAGAATGCTCCGAGTTTTCGAGAGTAACGTCCTACGCAATATCTTTGGACCTATTTGTGTTGATGGCGAGTATCGAATAAGGTACAACAATGAGCTGTAGACTGCGCTTGTTTGTCGACGGTTAAGAAGGTGATACATTCGAAACCTGCTAGGGGACGACGCAGAAGAGGCAGATCTAGCCTCCGGTGGAAGGATCAAGTACTGGAGAACTTGTCAGCGCTTGGAATCTCTAGCTGGCGTCACCTAGCCAAGGAAAGATTCGGTCTAAAACGATTTTCGGTTGTAATGGCCACATAAGTAAGTAAGCAAGTAAGTATTATGATGCTCATCCGATGAAGAATAGCGTTATTGTGAATTTCACTAGGTCACTAGATTTGGTTGGATTTACTTTCATTAGTGAAACCAGCCTTTCCAGTTGTTGTCAAGATACTCACGATCTTAGACCTGCATGAAATTAATAAAAATTGTTGAAAATTAGTGTTTAGTCGCTAAAAAGTATAAAACAAACGTAAAATACGTACATTTTCAACAATTTCTTACAACTACGTTACAGAAACGAAAGCGAAATTCTGTTCGAAAGAAAATTCAATATTTAACGAAAATTTCGTCAGGGTTGCAGAGCTCATGATATGAATTTGACATTCGATCTTCGATCTTCAATAATCAGCGTATATCGAAAATCGAATGCAACTCATGGGAAGGGTCTTTGTTTGCAGTTCAAAAAACTTTGTGCTAATACTCCGTCGTTTCTCGCCTCTTGTCAATGCCATTATTTCCTCAGAAACATGAATTTTTTTCGATCGATGTTGTAGAATATTTTTTTTTTTTGCGAGATTTTGAATTGGGTGTTGTCCTATCCAATCTCTATATTAAATATTATAAAGTCATATTGGTCAATCATATTGTTTTTCTACTCAGGCACCAGAGCTAACTTTGTTCAACCATTGAGCTAACCATAAGAAATTTTCAGAATTTAATTTAAATTTTCATATTTTGTATGTGTAAATATGTGCGTATGCAAATAAATTACACAAAAAAAAAAGGGCATGTACGACTATTCATAAATGTTGCAACAGAAATGCAATGATTTATGTCATGCGAATTTTTCATATGTACCCATAATCATTGATCAAAGATTGAAGGTATAAAAAATCACTATCACTATAATCATGATCCATACAAAATATTTTGTTTGAAAAAAAATAATAAAAAATAAAAATATGAAAAACGAATAAAAATGAAAACGGCACACATTGAAAATTTCTTCATTGATCAATCCATTCGGTGTATGGTGCAACATATATCGTATACAATACATATAGGGATCATTTTTGATCGGTTAGTTGGCGATGGCGATACAACACCAAAGCTCGATTGATTCGATTTTGATTTATTACAAATTGAAGTTGATTTTAATCGAGTGTTTGCAAAACTCCACACGCTTTTAGAATAAGTACTACATATATTGCGTATATCCATACCTAAATATATTTGGTTGCGATTCTCGGATGCAATCATATTAAAGCGTATCGATGATGGATGGCTGGCTGGCTGGCTGGCTGGCTGGCTGACTGGCTGACTAGCTGATTGTGACTAACTGCTCATTCGATCTCAGGCCAACTAAATTGATCGATCGTTGGATGCCATACCAGCTGTCTGGCGATCATAAAATTTATGACAAAATATACGAGCAGTACTTTATCAGCTTGAGGTGGTTACGTCTGTCTCTCTGTAGGCGAATGTGTGTTTGCAACATTTTAGAATATTAATTAGCTCGTGTTGAATAAAAATATATGAGAATTAAAAAAACCATAGTTGTTTACCATTTAAATTGAATCAGGCTGCCCGTATAATATTGTTCAACGTGTTCAGCTGCTGAGTTCCAACCACCGCCATACTGATGTTCAGTTGGTTAACCCTGCAGTACAATGCAACGAGTTTAGAGTTGGAAAAATACTAGTTCCATTGTAGTAGATTACATTTCCTTTTAACTTTTCTACACTTTAATTCAAGGAAAGTATGAAAGTTCTTTCAATAGCAAACGAAAACGAGTGACCGGTGACTCTCTTCGCACGACATGGAAGTATTAAGAAAGAGTCAATTTGGAACCAATTACATGCGCAATTGATTCTCGCTTGAACTGCGGGGTTTCAGTTTGGTTTCGATTAAGGAATTATGGTTCATTATTTTATTATAATGTGATTATTTATAGGCAGTGTTGGTAATAGTAATATTCGTAATATTCTGCAGTCTCGGTTGAATCAACTATATTTGAAGTGGGCATGAATGGGGCATGTGTTTGTACATACTATATAAAGTATATCAAGTCAAGTCAACTGTTTTACACGTACAATAACAATTGTTGTTGCAACTATGATTATGTATATATTTTTGCATTGGCATCTGTGTGGAATTGATATCGTACAAGCTTAAACATATTCTGCCACATCAGAACACACCATCGCCACCAACACCAATACTGTTGCTGCGTCATCATCATTATCGTCGCTTTTGCCGCCACATTGAGAGGCAGCCATTCTGATATTGGTTCTGAATATTGATGATGATGATCTGTTTACATACGAGTACACGTATTCGTATATGTACATAAGTATGTATGCGATCATTTGTTGACGCGTTCGATCATTGGCTCACAATTTTGTTGGGAATTGATTTCAAAATTACAGTAATTTTACACAATTTTCTAATTATTTAATCGATTATTGATTTTTGATGTGCGTTAAGTGGTGCATAACACTTAAAGTGCGTGAGAAATTGATGTGATGTTGCGATGTGATGTGATGTGATGTGTTGCAGTTGCAGTAGATCTCAATTGATGAGGTGATAATTTGTTGATGCTAAATTATTATTGATTTGTTTTTTGTTTGTTTTCTTTTTGCATTGGCTCTGCTCTGCTGTTGTATTGTATGTGTATACAAAGATAGATGGTGGAAAATATTGGCATTGGAAAAGAAAATCTCTCATATCAATTTTACTCATAATACATGTCATAATAGTCATAATTAATAAGTGACATTTCTAGACAAATTTAACTTTGGATAAAAATCGGATATCTGACTTCAGTTGTACAACTTCCTGAATATCTTGTCGTGAGAAGTTGTCACTTTTTCATTTGGTTTTGCATTGATCATCGTTGTAGAAAGAGCTGCAGAATTCGTCACTAACTCGTGGAGTGTTGTTTTATCTTTCGATGCGTTACTGCTTAAATACGCGGAAATTGCGTTATTGATCGCCAGTATCTCTAGTTAAAAAGCTCTACAGTGATACGAATTAGATTCGATCGTACAAAGTCCTATTCGTCCGATCAATTTCAGAGACTTCATTGAATTAATTTGTGTCCATTATAAGGTCAATTTTTTTGTGAACCCTAACCCAACTAAATCGATGATTCTTCATTCGATCGACGAGTTTCTGAATCTTTGCCAGCCGTCGGTAGTTGTAAAATTTTAATAGTTTCGAATGTTCGAGGGTTAGTTAGATAAGTCAGTCCCATTTTGAATAAAATATAGTTATTTCAGCAAAAAAGCATTTCATTTCACATTATAGTCTTCTTTTAAGCTTGATACATTTCGTCCAGCGTTTTTTTCCAATTTTTTTATGCCTTCCAAATAATAGATTTTCGGAAGACTTTCGAAATGAGCATTTGTTTTATCGATGATCTTTTAATTCGACCCAAATTCCGTACTCTTAAAAGTTCAAAACCTATTTCATGCAATTTTACCATTGCTTGTGCTCTGGGACGTTGTTATAGTGGGAGGATTGCATTTTTCGACCCAAAATGCCATCGATTTTACTTCAAATCAATGTCGAATCTATTCAAGAGCTGTGAATGATATTCGTCGGTAATCGTTTTAATCTTTTCAAGGTAATCATTGTGAATGACATCGTATGTATGCCATTTTTTGCCATTATTTTTGCAGATCGATTTTTCATGTCCAAATATTGATGTAAGTGGTATGTACGTGCTCAGTTGAGATATCTATAGACTCAACCACTTTGCGCGCTTTCATTCTCTGACCTAATATCATTCCATGACGTTATATTTTAAGCGACCTGAATGTTTGGCGTCATTTATGCTGGTACAATCATAATTAACGAATCAAAGAATAAATGACACCACTTCGGAATCATTGAAGTTGATCGATTTTCGCCGAAATTCAGGAGGTTATGAGATTTCAATGGTTGTCGCACATAAACTAAATGGTCTTCTGATTTGTAGATCGTGAGTTCAATCCCTGGCTGAAGCATAAATTTAATATTGAAAAGATTTTTCTTACGATCGGTATCCATCTGTCGGCAAGCAATTGGCAATTCTTCCGGCAGTAGCAATTTGCCATGGAAAAACTTTTAAAAGAACTTTGTGACAACCTTGTGATGTCACAAGAGTTCTGCCGTTCGGAACCGGCTAAAATAAATGGGTCCTATCTACTACTGTCTAAAATTTAACACGAACAACAGTACTGGAAGAGAAGCTCGGCCAAAGAGCTGTGCGGGTCTTATAAGTGCCACATATTTTATTATCTTATTTAAGTCCGACACCCGGAGAATCGGAGGTAAAAAGAAGATGCATTAAAAATAATCAAAATCAAATAAAGCAATTAGGAGCAATGCTGGCCGCTTTCTTTTATAACAAGATTCAGATACATCGGGAGTTTCTTTTAAGTCATCAAAACAGTAAGGGAATTAATTTATAATGGAAGTTCTATGGTGTGTGGTGGCAAAATCTTGCCACGTGTGCGGCAGGAAGACAAAAATTTGGAAAGTTTACGTATGTAATACGACAACGCTCCCGATCACAAAGTTATCCTTGATAGTCACATTCTAGCGCTATATTAGATTAGAACCATCTCATTGCTTTCTGTTTTCAAAATTGAAATTGGTGCCCAAGGGTTTCTTTTGCGAAGAAGCAGCGTTCATCAACGGAGCTCCACGCGTCAAATAACGATAATATTAGGAGAATGGAATTATTTTTTAGTCAAGAGTGGTCAAAAGTTCGTCGAAGAGAAGAAAGTATTACATTTCCAACGATATATAGCACAATACCGAGAGCTGGCGCTATGCGTACAGGCGCAAAATAAATAGTTTCGTTCCAAAAGTGTCATACTGTGTATCGGCCCAATTGAAATATATTTATTTTAACGATCAATAACAGTATAATGATAACAACAACAGCAACAACGGAATCTACATTCATACATTATATATGAGACGATATATCGTAGGTACTTATAGTATGCGTGTAAAATATATAGTACTACATACATATATTGACAATTTTATTGTAATTGCAAACCAACAACAACAACAACAACAACAGCGACAATTACATCTAAAACATTCAAACAAACAAGCAACAAATCAACCAACGAAATAATCAACAATGAACGATTTTCCAAATTATGTCATTAAGTTATTATTTGGTGCGATGTTGTTCATACGTTGTTGGTGTTGTTTTGAATGATTCATTTGGTTTTGTTGGCGATTTTGTTTAACATTTTCATGTCGGAATGTTAAACTACAATGGCAGTTGAAATATTTCAACATACGAACACAGATATATAGAAGTAAATATACATGGATCAGTAATAGTAACAATAACAATAAGAATAACACCACCAATGTATAATATAACTACATACAACTGAACTTGCATCTAGTTCAGCCACAAAAATTGATGTACAAATCGAAAGACTCCATCACAATACACATAAGACACACACATATTCATGGAGTATTTTATACATGTATGTATGTATGTGTGCAATTGCTAGCAATTGCTCGCATGTTGCACGTTTGATGGGATTCAATGAAAAATGTTGCCAAGTAAAGTATTTCACCAATAACGATAGTAGTAATATAGTACATGTACATGTAGCGGGTGTTTCAAAATATAGTTTTACTTGATTTATTTTATTATTTTTGTAGCATTTTATTTTAATTAAGATACTTAGCGTTCTCCTGTTTATAATATTCTATAATGTGCAAAGCCAAAAATTTAATAGCAAATCATATGCTCTTACCGGACAGTTTCTCCAATGCACAAGAATACACTCAGTGGCTTGTTTAAGTAAATCATTGCGTTCTTCTTCTTCTTATGTGGCTACAACAACCGATGATCAATATAGGCCGAACATATAATGCGGTGCCAGTCTTCTCTGTCCTTCACTTGCTGGTGCCAATTGGATATTCTAGATTATCCAACACTTGGCCCTTCCAACGGAGGTTTGGTCTTCCTCTTCTTCTGCGTCCTCCAGCGGGTGCCGAATTAAATACCCTCTTCTCTGGAGCGTCTTCTTCCATTCGCTCGACAAGACCCAGCCAGCGCAGCCGTTGGATTCTGATTCGCCTGACTATGTCAATATCAGCGTGCAGCACATACAGCTCATCGTTGTACCTTATTCGATACTCGCCATCAATGCAAATAGGTCCGAAGATCCAGCGCAGAATTTTTCTCTCGAAAACTCCAAGCATCCTCTCATCCTTGGTGGAATAATGAGGGATTTGTAGAGTATGATTTTCGATCTTCGAGAGAGAGGGCTCGACTATTCAATTGTTGATACTGGTTCCAAGATGGACGAGGTCCTTCACCACCTCGAAAGTGTAATTGTCAACAGTGACGTGTTGTCCAAGACGACGGGACTCTTTGTTTGTAGACACTGGAGTACTTCGGCTTGCCCTCGTTCACCGTAAGTCCCATTCGACGTGACTCTTGTTCCAATTCAGAGAATGCTGTACTGACTACTCGCGAGTTGATACCGATTTTATGTCAATATCGTCGGCATACGCCAGCAGCATGACACGTTTGTTGAAGACAGTACCATTTTGATGCAAATCTGCAGCTCGTATAGTAAGGTTGAAGAAGGTTGAAGAAGGTGGGTGTCGTAGCTCAGTGGTTAGAGTATTGGCCTTCTGATCTGTAGGTCGTGGTTCAATCCTCGGCTGATGCATAACAAATTTAATATCGAAAAGATTTTTCTTTCGAATGGTACCCACCTGTCGGCAAGCAATTGGCAATTCTTCCGACAGTAACAACTTGTCATAAAAAACTTCTAAAAGAAGTCTGTGACAAAGCTCAGAAAAAGTGTTGTCACAAGGGTTCTGCCGTTCGGAACCGGCTAAAATAAGTAGGTCCCTTCTAATACTGTCCAAAATTTAACACGCATAACAGTAATGGAAGAGAAGCTCGCTCAATGAGCCCTTCGGGGCTTTAAGTGTCACATATTTATTTTTTTTTTTTAAGGTTAAAGAAGTTACACGATAACGAATCACTTTATATGAAACCTCGTTCGGTATTAAAGGGAGGGGAGAGGTCTTTCCCAATTTTCACTGCCTAATGGGAGTTATGCAGTGTCATTTTGCAAAGTCGAATGAATTTTGCAGCTATACCAAATTCAGACATAGTTGTGCCGAGGTAAGCCCTTATCGGACTGTCGAAAGCGGCTTTATAATCGACGAATAGATGATGTGTGGCGATCTGTTTTTCTTGGGTCTTCTCCAGGATTTGGAGTCATTGGGTTGTCATTGTCATTGTCATTGTCAGTGCGTCGTCATTGTCATTGTCATTGCGTTATCTTTAATCAATCAATGTCCGTTAATTTGAGCTTAAAAAGTTCAATATTGAGATTTCGCAAGATTAATATAGTCATCGGAGAATGTTGTAGTTGGGTGGTCAACCCTTCAGTGTGGTGCACACATGCATTCCATATTGTAATTTGAGAGATTTCACTCTAACTGCATTCTAATTGAGAGAATTTTTGGTTAATGGGAAGAAATATCACTTCACTACAAAACTTTTGATAATATTTTGTAATGTAATGTAATTTCATCATTCAATTGGATTGAACCAATGAAACATCATCTTGAAATACCCGATATGAATTATTTTTTTGTCGATGAATTTGTTTGTTTAATTTTTTTTTGTTCGAATGGTGCCACTTAAATGTAATCATTCCGGGTATTTATTTTTTATTTGTTTGTTTTTTTTTCTCCATTTTTGAAAGCACGAGACACAACTTATGCTGACATAAATATACACAAGTACGAGGATATAGAGTAACAAATGTGCACCAATGCATATTTAAGGCACACTTTAACCGCAATTGGTTCATTATTAGTGTAAACAACAAAATATGTACTATTATTCTTACTATGAGTATAATAAATATGTATGTATATATTACCTTTACATTTTGAGATGGTTTGTTAATGAAAATTACACCACCAGTCTCACCAGTCATCAATTTTGTTGACGCCAACAGCAAATCATTTTAACTACATACTTGTACTCACAACATCAACAACAACAACAATAATAATAGTTTCCACCAAGCAATGATTAAAGCAATGATTTTAAACAATTTCAAGTCAAAAATATTTGGTAATATGAATAAATGGTTGCTTGTGCACCATTTGTGCACCACCAATGACCGTCTCATCTTAATGCTTATTATACATGTTGTCTCTCTCTCTCTCTTTCTCTCTCTCACAATCACACTCACGTTTAATGTTTGTTTGTGAAAAGCAACAAGTTAAGTTTTTACTTTCATTTCAATTGGTCTTCATTATTATTATGGCTGTTATTTGTATGTATGTTTGTACACACACCTATGTATGCCTCTTTGACTGTGTCTGTGAAACGGTATTTATTTATTATGATTATTATAATTTGTTTTTTCTTACTTTAGTTTCTATAAAAAAAAAAAAAAAAACTTAATGGTAATTGAAGGCATTTTCGTTTTTATTTTAAATATATAAGTGTACCTACGTAGATAGTTAATGCCAGCTATATAATAACATAACACTTTTGCTTATGAAAATGTGCACTAATTTCAATTTTTCAAGTCCACACATAATTGAGTTATCATTTAAGTTTAGTTGAGTTCTGCTAGCAGAAACAGTAGCATGTATTTATTATTGTCATTAGTATGGTAGTAACTGTATTATTTACATGTTATGTATGTAGATATGTTGAAATTTTTGATTGGATGAGGGGTTAAGGTATTCATAATTAATTTATATTCACGATCATAAGAAATATGAAATAAGTGTAGTGGATTTTATGTGTATGGGACCTCTTAGCTTATCGATATTGGTTGTATATACAATCTTTGTCGACATCTTTGTGATATGGCGCCTCTATAAAATACTTTGATCTATTATGATCCTTGGCGATTGTATACCACTACACCTTGGCGTTTATTTGTTGATTCCATGAAGATATTGATGGACACTATTACCGGTCCACTTCTATCAGATGATGTTCATAATGATTCGATAGAACAACATAGTGATACAAGAAATTCCAAAATCGCTAATGAATCTTCGAATTCCGATTGTGACATTGACGTTGATCAGGATAATGCCGACGACATATCTGTATTGGAAAATGGATTAGATGATAGAAGACTTTAACGACAATGTCATTTTTCAACCTAAGTTCAAAATTCCGTTGGAGAAAGAGGTCGAAGTTCTTCTTGATCTTTCTCGCGGAGCTTCCGAGTTCATCGTTTTTCGAAAAGTCGTTCCAAAGAGCTTATGTATTCGTATTGCAGGGTGCAGAAATGAAAGAAAGAAGCGCGTCTGGTTGACAAAAGAAAGTCAACCAGACGCGCTCTAACCGATGAATATACGATTCTTTTGTTTTTAGGAGTGTCTTTAGTAATGCACTACAACCATTTACCAGCCATGGCTGATTATTGGTGTAAAAAAGCATCAATGGGCAATGTTATGGTCAAAAAGAGTAGTTCTTGCGATGGGTTTCTTCTACCTAGTCAAGACATAAATATTGGTACACTGAAGGTTATTCAATAGCTTCACATCTTAGAACACCTCATTCGAAATGATTGCCTTTTGCCTTCCAGCACGACTTGAGACGATCTGGCCACTCATCGATTGCGAGAAGCACTTCATACATGGGAAAATTGTCAGTCGCACGGACAAGAACTCGCTTCAACGACTCAATATTTGGGTGTTGACTAGAGCAAGCCATGCCCTTTAATACGAACCACAACCTGTAATCCAACGGGTTGAGGCCTGGACTACCCGCTGGCCAATCATCCGTTGATATGAAATCCAGAATGTTGTTTTTTAGCGACACACACAGCACAGCACAGTTGAGTTGTTTTTGCCTTGTGAGCTGTAGCAGAGGCCTCTTTGGATCCTCGGAATGAGTTGGGATGCTTCTCTGGGATGACCGAGCATACATACGATCATTCTGTTTATTTAACTATTCTTCTATGGTGAAGATTTTCAAAATTTACAAAATTTGTTTCTGAGCGTACCGGTTGCGTAACGCTTTCAATTTTCGCTTGCGATTTCCCTCCAATGCGGCCGTGAGCAGGTGTCCAGTGTGTCGCTTGTACGCGCTGAGTTCCAAATCTTCATGGACATGGATTTTTTGTGATATTTGCATTTCCCGTGACAAGATTTTCTGTTTTCGCAGCGGTTTTTGCAGCGGTTTTCGGTCGATTCGTTTCTTTACGGCTTTGATCGCTTTCGGAGTTCTCACAGTGCGCGGACGGCCGGATCTTTGACGGTCTCCTACTGAACCAGTATCCTGAAACAACTTCACAGCACGATACACAAAATTGCAAGTGATTCCAATCGGTCGCAACGTCCGAAAGTTATCGCATTTCCCATGTTGCATTTTAGTAGGCCAACTACATCAATAACATTATTGATGTCTCCCCATTCCATGATTGTAAACAATTGATGCCAAATCCTAGAAGGTTACCACACTATATTTATGAACGTTTCATTATTTATATTTGCTAGTGTTTGTAATGGATTTTTAATCTAGCTTTGAAGATTTTTTCAACCAGATAGATCATCGATCTTGTTTTGAACGTTTCTGAATGTTGTGTTCACATTCAGCAGATTATATCAACGCAATCACGGTCTTTCTTGTCGCCATGATAATTGTAATGAATTACTCTTTAGGAGCCGAATTGTAAGAGCTGTATTAGCATGTTCGTGAATTCGTAGTATCGGTCTTAAATTAGACTAATTATTTTCTAAGATATGCCCTTAGAATGTAAGGAAATCCAAATTCATTTCTATTGTACTGTATTGTATCAAAAGACGCCGAAAATTAAGACTTACTATTGCGTGCTTCTCAATCGATTGCTCTGCACTGATCTTGAGTATACTTACTTGATCAGAAGATCAAGAATTAGATCTGAAACCAGCTTGTTGTCTATAATTTGCTTTCTCAATTATTTTGTGCTTTTTTTCTATGTCAATATTCTATCTAATATTCTTTTAATGGATCATATGTCAAACAAGTTGATTCTAAATTTAAGATGGTTCTTCATTTCGACTATAACTATGGACCATTGTATTCAGCCATATGGAAACACTTTGTACTCTCAAATATATTTACAAGTGGAATCAAGCATATTTGTTTGCCATTTAAACTCAGCATGATTAAATAAATATGAAGCAAAGAGCGAAGAAAGAATTTTAATCGAGCACAGACAGTACTGTAAGGGTCGTACTTATATTTGCCGATTGTGAACGGCAAATGACTTGTGACATCACATAGTTATATTAGAAGCTTTTTATTTATCGATAATCAATTTTTTTAAAATGGAATTGTCATTTAAAAGACTTTTTTTTTGTCTTTTTTTATCGAGTCAAATATTGAATACACAATCTTTTACATTTTATCCTAAAATGACCACCTACTCCACAACTAGTAATACAAAAATTAGTATATAAATAAAATTAACTTTAAGAATGGAAAATCGTAAGCTCGTGCTTGTGTAAATAAAATGTATGGAATAGAAATAATTAAATAATAAAATGAAATTAGTATAATTATGCGTCAATATTTGTCAACCTCATCAATGTATTAATAATAAATGCAACTGTACTTATTTCTATAGAAGTGGCTATATGTATGTGGTATTTGTGTATACATATGAGTATATATATAAAGGGTTTTCCTATATGAGTCTTGATTTCTTAATTTATGACATCATAATTCCCGAAATTTATTATGCCACAGAAATTTTTCGAATTCGAATACATTTTTTAGTTTTTGGTTGGTAAGTATATAAGGCTTTGGTCTTCGTAAAGTTCTAATTCTAAATTCTAAATCTCTCTGTTTCATAGTATTAGCAAGAACTTAGCTATATTCAAAATTCTAAGTATTCTTGAAACTATTAGTAACGCGAAACTGACAACACTTGATGTAATTCAACCGAGCATTGAAGGAAAATTGGAGCTTTGTGTGCATTATCTGATAGGCCCATGGAAGCCATACAGCTCCGAAGCATTTTGTTGAGTTTGTGTTTGAATTTTTTTGTATGAAGCGACTTACATATCCCAAAACATTTGTGATATTTGTCCCTAGATTTCTCGCAGAACTCGTTTAAAAGCTTTTTCACGTGAAATGATTATAGTCAAAATAATTGCCATCGATTGGTGAGTAAAAAGAATGAATTTTGGTTTTTCTGAAAAATGATTTCGTGTTGTTCGAACGAGGATGTGTATAATCTAATGGAAACCCCATTATTATTTATATCTTGGTTTTTCGATTGTGTATTAAATTTGTCATTATATAAGAATTGGTCAAATAGAATATCTTGAAGTTGTCAGTTGAAATGAACATATGTAGAAAAAATGTTGAAGAAAAAATTGAAGGACAATTAATTTACAGAAAAACACACATATACATATGTACATATATTATGTACATTTGATTGAATAATTTATTACATACGAGTTCATATAGAAATGTCATATGTTGATTCCGTTTCTAACAAATTTGCTAAAGAAGCAATAGAAGATATACATATGTAGATATAGGTAAGATAGTAGTACTTAGTAGAAGAAGAAGGAGAAGGCAATTTTAGGCTTCAATTTATTATGTAAATATACATGAATTAATAAATAACAATAATAACACAACAACAACAATGCCACTACTAATAATAACAATAACAAGCAATAGCTACATGTTCTAGTATGTATGTATGTATGTGGCACTTAAAGCCCCAAAGGGCTCATTGGCCGAGCTTCTCTTCCATTACCGTTGTGCGTCTTAAATTTTGGACAGTATTAGAAAGGACCTACTTATTTTAGCCGGTTCCGAACGGCAGAACACTTGTGACATCACTTTTTCTGAGCTTTGTCACAGAGTTCTTTTTAGAAGCTTTTTCATGGCTTTTTCATTTCTAGTAAGTAAGAATATTTTGTATTATTTTCTTAAGTTGCCATATGATATATGGAAATAGAAATTCATATATTATTTGAACGTACCTGCACACATTATGTACTACTCATGTAATCGAAATAGCTCTGTGATGGCTATAATGGTGTTGGTGGTTGTGGTAAAAGTTGTTTTTTTTCCAGAAATTCATGTAAATCATTGTTTGAATAATTGAATGGGCATGCCGTTTAAAAGAATTTTAAATAAACACCATATGAAGAATAAATATAATATGCTCATACAATACTACATTGTGGGATGGCTAATGTGGAAGATATTCTTCATATTGCAAATATGTTAGAATTTCATATAATCTAACGTCATTTACTTACTTATGTCATACGGCATATTAAAACACATTGTATCAATGAAAATATCAGGTGTAGTAAAAAGAAATCCATTATTTTTCCAATAGATGGCTTTAGTAATCTGTATCTTCCGTTGTATAAGTGCGATCGGGTTACGATTGATGGTGTTAGAAAGATAGGATTTCGTACTAAATAAACTTCTCAGGCAGTTTTGTGATTGCTTGACTCAGTATTGTTTGAGCACGCGTCAAAGATGGACACCAGTAAAGAGAAAATACGCCATATTTTACAGTTTTTCTTCGATAAAGGCGAAAACGCAAGCCGAACGGCTAAAAATGTAAATAGAGTCCTGATACTCTAACAACCAATAACGTGCAATTTTGGTTTCGTCGATTCCGTTCCGGTAATTTTGATGTCAAAGATGCACCACGCTCTGGAATTCCAATTGTCGAAAATATCGATAACATAATGGAAATCGTCGAGTCTGACGATCATGTAAGCGCTTTTTCTATTGCCCAGGAGCTAAATATTGCACAAGAAGCCGTTTGGAACCATTTAAATAAGGCTGGATACAGAAAGAAGTTGGATGTATGGGTGCCACACGAGTTAACGCAAAAGAACCTCATGGACCGAATTTCCATCTACGAATCGTTGCTAAATCGCAACAAAATCCATCCATTTCTGAAGCGGATGGTTACTGGTGGTGAAAAGTGGGTCGTGGTCGAATCGCGGTGAGCCGACGCAAACGGTGGCCAAGCCAGGATTGACGGTCAGGAAGGTTTTGCTATATATTTGGTGGGATTGGCAGGGAATCATCTACTATGAGCTGCTCCCCTACGGCTAAACTCCTAATTCGGACCTGTCAACAATTGGACAGTCAACAATTGGAAGGAAGCAATCGCCCAGAAGCGGCCAGCTTTGCCCAATAGGAGAGGAATTGTGTTCCATTAGGACAAAGCCAGGCCACACACATCGGTAGTGACTCGCCAGAAGCTCCGGGAGCTTGGTTGGGAGGTTCTTATGCATCCACCTTATAGTTCGGATCTGGCACCAAATGATTATTACCTGTTCCTGTCTATGGCGAATGATTTTGCTGGGGAAAAAATCGCCTCAAGAGAAGCTTGTGAAAATCGACTGTCCCAGTTTTTTGTCAATAGGGACGAGGGTTTCTATGAGAGTGTTATTATGAAATTATCTTCAAAATGGCAATAAGTTATCGAACAAAACGGTGCACTTTTGACCTAAATCGGATCATTTTAACTATGCTAAATAAAACTTCCAATTTAATGCAAAAATGATGGATTTCTTTTTACTAGACCTTATATCAAAGTGTCTGGTCTGGTGTGTGCCTTAGTTTAGATATGATTGACGCCATTGTGGTGTATATACATACGTATATGGCATATAGGTATTACATATTTGTTTTAAATTCATTTTTTCTTCAACTGTATTCATTTGTAGAACAACGTAATTGTTTGTCGTTTGACAGCCGTATGTCATAAAAGCCAACGTGAAAAGTCTCATAACTACTTGTGATACTCGTTTTCTTTGTATATGCATTGCTTGTGTATTTGCATATGAATGCGACAAAGTATAATATTTTACTGCATTTGGACATTTTGACAGCAGCACCAATATCAATGGGGACAATGGGGAGTGTTTGTCGTTTATATCATATGAGCATTTTATTCGAAAATTCATTAATTTGCTCATTACTGTAGCTACGAGTGCATATTTTTTTTGTATGTTTTATTCATTAAATATTTTTTTTTTACCGATATCATTTAATTTGATTAAATATTTATTTTCGATTTCAAAAAGAGAGAGTGGTGAGTGGTGATGAGAGTGATCGATTTCTTTCAGATTTTTAAATTTGGCAAAAAAAAAATATAATATTATTATTCTGAACTAAATATTGGAACTTTATTGGAAGGATAATTTTATGCAATTAGTGTTTGAATATGATTTCGGGCATATGACCGACGTTGTTGGCTCGAACATGGCGTAATTTGGAAAACTAATTTTCAGTTTCGACAATTGGGTCCCAATCTCGGCAATAGTTCGTTTAATGTTGGCTTGCAATTTATCCAAAGTTGCTGTTTTATCAGCATAATTTAGCCCATTCACATGTCCCCACTAAAAATGTTGAATCGCAAGATTTTGCTGGATAGTTCCCAAGCCCATTTGTCGCCAAATGTTTCCGTCAATAAATCAATTGTTATGTTCGATGTATGGCATGTAGCGCCATCTTGTTGGAACCACATCCCTTCCACATTCATACCACGTAATTGAGGAATCAAATAGTCAGTTATCATGGCTCTGTAGCGATCGCTATTGATGGTAACGTTGTTGCCTCCAGCTTTTTTAAAGAAGTATGAATCCACCAGCCCATAAAGTGCCCCAAATAGTAAGTTTTTGTGGATGTGATGGTGTCTGAAGAATTTCTTATGAATTGTCTTCACTCCAAATCCGCAAATCTTACTTTTTCACATATCTATTAAGCTAATAATCAGTTTCATCATTGAATAAAATTAGCTATCTGTAGCGATCTTTAAATTTGGATATTAGAATCATGAAATTCAATATTTCCAGCGCTGTTGGGGTGTCAAATTTTCCAAGATGAAATTGCAAACCTTACTGAGTACAAATGACCTTTGGTTTACCAGATTTGAGAATTGTTATACCGTTTTATCTCTATCAGAAACTGCTTCACTCTAAATCAAATACCCGTTACATATGGCACCTATAGACACCAAAGGGCCTTTTGGATGAGCTTCTCTCCCAGTACTGTTGTGTGCGTTTTAATTATTTGGTTGTATTAGAATGGACCTACTATAACATATTTAGATGGTTCTGATCGGAAGTACCCTTGTGACATCAGTTTTTCAGAGCTTTGTTGCAGATATTTTTTTTTTAAGATGCGTTTTCATAGGAAATTGCATCCATAGGTGGATACCGTTGGATAGAAAAATATTTTTTTAATATTAAAGGTGTGCTACAGCCACAACCCACGACCTATATATCAGAAAGCCAACATACTAACCATTGAGCTACAACACCAATGGTAATGGTAATGGTAGTACGGGTTAGGCTAAGGCCATTATACACTGCAACCAACATGACCAACATGGTCTATTGTGCATCCCTTTATACTTAGATATTTAGTATATTTAAAATATCGAGGAATTGAACCAGCTCCTTCGGGGGAAACATTTGAAGGTCTTCATCTTCTAGTAGGTATGAACCTAGGATTTTGTACCTCCTGTGGCCTAGTGTATCACAGGTTGTGATTAAGTGTGCCATGGACTCTTCCTCATCACAGCAGAAACTGCATGTACTTGTGTTGGATACTCCTATTTTGTGTAAGTATTTATTGCATACCAAGTGGCCAGTTAGTGTCCCGGAGAGTAACCTAAGATTCTTTTTGTTTAAAGAGAGAGCGGTGTTTGCTCTTTGGGCATCAAAGCTCAGACATTTTTTGGAGTACTTCAGACCATCAGTGTTATTCCAATATTCTCTGATTTTATGTTGGACCCATTTCTTGGTATACTGTTTTATGTTGTTTTTATTGAAGCCAAAGAACGGGTTTCGACCGATAAATGGCCCCTCAACCCCTTTCTTGGCATAAAGGTCTGCCTTTTCAATACCTTCGTGTCCTTCATGTTCTGGCACCCAGATCAGAGAGACCTGATTATTGATGGCCAGTTTGTTGAGTGCATTGTTACACTCTGTGAGGACTTTTGATGTGAACACCCATATGGATATCATAACAATAATTTACATATTTAGGATCTATTCGAAATGTGAAATTTTACCAAGTGTCCAAATTTGTTGAAAGAAAAATCTAAATACGACTAAAAACAAATATTTTTTCTACAATGTAAAAATGTATCCATTTCATGGTCGGCATTTCGTACACAAGTTTCATAATGTTTAACAAGTTGCTCTATTGTAGTCACATTTTCGCTCGGGCTCTAAATTGATTGAATTTGATAAATTGAAGGAAAAACGATCGATTGTACCGTGCTGATAAATTTCAGTATGCCCTTAAAGGGCAAAATTTTAACAACATTTGGCGACGTCAGTTCTAAAAAAAAATATTTGAAGTAGTGACTTTACGTAAGTAATATTTTAGGAAGATTTATTAATTAATTTATTATTTTTTTAAAATTAAATTTATTTTTTATTTTTATTTAAAATTAAATTATTTTCGTACACCTACCTACCTGAAACGTATCTGCATTTTACGTACAATTTTTATTTGTAATAAATAATTTTTAATTTAATAAAATCTATATTCTAAATACTAAGATGCTTATGAATGCAAAAGGATCACTCTTCCCTAACGATTGCTACTTTGGGTTAAGTAAGCAATTGAGCCTTTGAGCAATAGAACAATTGAGACTTCTCTCGAGCAACGAGAACTACACTATACAAGTCTTTTATCATGTCTGTCCCTGTATGCATTCAGTGCATTCAATCTAATATCCTGCATCTTCAAACATATGAGTAGATTTGTATAGACACAACTGTATTGTAGCACTGCATTATCAACATTTATTTATACAATATCCTGTTTCTCATATTGCTAGTGGTCACAAGATGGCGCAGCCAGTATTAAATGAAGATATTTTTGAACAGGTTTAAATCAGATGATTGCAAATAAAATTATGTAGAAATGGTGGCTTATATATATTCTAACAATATGACTCATGTCATATTGTTAGAAGCAAGCTGAATTTAGACAAGTAAATTAGCGTGCCTAATATTCTGATTAAGGACCAAGGTCCCTAGTATATCGGGTAATGTATCAAATAAGGTGAAATAACTATATTATGTAAATAATAATAATAATAATAATAATGTTAATAATATATAATCAAATATCTATTTACAATATACATACATAATTATAATAATATCTAATAAATATAAAGACGATTAACTAATTGAATATTTTTTTTTTTCAAATAATTGCTGTAATAATTCTTAACCAATCAACAGAAAATAAATATCTTGATAATGAAATTACAACAACAGCAAGAGTAGCAAATAATGATAATAATAATAACAACTCTCTCGACTTCAAGTGCTGAACTGTCATTTTAAATGTCAAAACTACTTGGTCATATAATTAATTATACGCCTGCAATAAATGCAAGTTATATTCGTTCATATGTCTCTGTCTGTTGTTTGGCGTTGGTATGTACATATGTACATAACAATTCGACGTATATATATAGATTACATGGACACATTGTGTGAATAATTTGTAATTTCAATACTACTATCTTTTGCATCTTTGATAGACATAATTATATTCATATTTCTTTTTGTCGTTCAAAATTACACTGTGACACAATTTCAGTATTATTGTCTGGGGGCGAAATGATTTCAACTCAGGATAAAAGATCTAGACCCATATAGTCAAACCTACAAATATTTCTGCCTTCTCAGGACAAATTTTTTTATGGCCATATAAAGCGAAAGATGTTGTTTGGGTACACATGGTAAAATAATAGTAATAATATCGAGGAATAATTTAGTAGAATATTTTAAGCCGTTAGCTCTCTCACAAAAGCATTGATTTGAAACCTTTTTTGAAAATTTTTAATAAAATGGCATTTAGGAGGTCGCTAGAGGGTTAAAATGTTGTAGAAAATTATTTGCCGAAACTTTTTTCTAGGGGTATTCTCAGGCAAAATCTTTATACAAAATACAATTGAGCAGTGTGTATCGTGAGCACCTGCCATGATGGCCTAATCTCACGACGCACAAAGGGAATGTATCAATTTGAAGCGTTGATAAGCGCCCCGCCCCGTAGGATTGGAAAATCGGAAACCAACCTCCAGGTTCCTATGGTACCAATTGGGGAACGTTGAATGAACCTACTACCCTCCTTGGTGGGGATCGAGGGCTAACTAAAACCTTTTCTGATCTAAGGGGTCAGCTCCCTGGTTGCAATGCAACTCTACATCGAGTACCCCACGGCTTTGACGTGGAAGATTCTCCCCGCGTGTTCTTTGGGTTACCACAACCACCACGAGAACCCCGAAGGGCCGTTCCCTACGATCAGGCTGAAGGGATTCCAACCTGATCACTCGTGGTACCAAATTTAAAGTCTTTTGGTAAGACCTCGTAACCGAAGCCACTACCAGTTTTGAGCCCCATTCGGCTTCGGACTGGTGGCCGGGAACAAAAAAACGTAAAGTCCATAGAAAATAAAAAACAAATATGTCCCCTTAAGATATGCAACTTTTTTATGCATTATTTTATATTTTGTTCATAAATATCACGCTAGTTCTTTTCGAGGGCCATGGTTGGGCATCATTATCGCTATCATCAGAAACTGAGTTACACATGATACCCACATGTGACTCCACTGTTGGTTGGTTTGCCAAGATTTTCTAAAAGGAAAAATCTCTTCTCTTAATTACCCTTTAATGGCTAAACAACTACAATTGATGCGTTTGAATCGAGCATTGAAAGTAAAGCAGCTGATATACAGGGTGTTTTTTTAAGAGCTTTCGGATTTGATTTAAAAATAAAACACATAAATTTTAGAGAAATGTATGAAATCGGGTGCCGTAGCTCAGTGGTTAGTGCGTTGGCCTTCTGATCTGTAGGTCGTGGGTTTAATCCACGGCTGAAGCATAACAAAATTCATATCGAAAAAATTTTTCCTTTCGAACGGTACCCACCCACCACACGGTAATTGGCAATTCTGCCGGCAGTAACAATTTGCTATGGAAAAGCTTCTAAAAGAACTCAAGAACTGAAAAAGCTCAAAAAAGTGATGTCGCAAGAGTTCGGAATCGGCTAAAATAAGTAGGTCCCTTCTACCACTGTCTAAAATTTAACGCGCACAACAGTAATGAAAAAGAAGCTCTGCCAAAGAACCCTTCGGGGCTTTAAGTGCCACATATTTATTTATTTTTTTATGAAATCTTTATTTGAGTCGATAGAACTATCTATATAATTCAATGTTTAAAGATGATTTCATGTAAATATTGACCGCGGCTGCGCCTGAAATGGTTCATACGCTGGGTCCAATTTTGGTATACTCTCTCCAACATATCGGCAGGTATCTCACGAATAAATTCTTCAATATTGGCTTCCAGTGCGTCAACCGTTGCGAGCTTATCGCTATAGACATAAGCCTTAGCATAGCCCACACACAAAAAATAGTCTAAAGGCGTTAAATCGTACGATCTAGGAGGCCAATTGACCGGCCCCAAACGTGAAAAAAACTGTTCACTGAACTCAGCTCTCAATTGGGCCATTGTTTCGCGTGCTGTGCGGCATGTGGCACCATCTTATTGAAAGCACATGTCAGCAAAGTCCAGCTCTTTCATTTTGGTAGTGGTCGCCATTCACAATAACGTTCCAATGATGCCACCGGCCCATAGTCCACATCAAACAGTCCATTTTTCGGGATGCATTGGAAATTCTTGCTATGTTTCTGGCTGCTCTTCACACCAAATACGGCAATTTTGATTGTTCACATATCCATTCAACCAGAAATGAGCTTCGTGACTGTATACACGATGCACTTTCTTAACCGAGCATGAATTTTAATAATAAACTTCAATAATTTGCAAGCGCTGTTCGTTTGTAAGTCGATTCATGGTTAAATTATAGACCAAACTGAACATGTTTGACAGTAACATGTTACATGAAAACAGCTGAGCTGCTAAAAACAGTGTTGCCAAAAAGAAAGTTGCCAAAAAATCACCCTGTATATTAGGATTTATATATTTTTTTTTCACATTAGTCTAAAAAGTGTTTGACGGAAACTAGTGTGCTCAGATTTATGATCATTACCGCATTATATTATTCTAAAATATGTCTTATTTCTGATTAACATATCTGTATTCTGATATAGGAATTCAAAAAGGTTGCAATTTGAATGAAAACACATAGAAGCACTTAGAAGTTCACACTTTAAAGTAAAAAGTAGGGCAGAACAAAACGAAAATGGGCACACCTCAAAACGTTACGGATCAAAGTGTCATGAGAATGAAACACTTTAATACAATAATTTCAGTACTTTAGTACTTTTGGCGCACTAGTTGTATTTAAAAAAAAAAATTATCATATATTTAATGCAACTCGTTAACTAAGCTCAGTGAATTGTAAATACTGTTACTATTTTGCATTTTTATATATTTATGCGTATATACTTGTGTTTGTGTCATTTAAATTGAATTAATTGCATTTAACTTATTTTATATATTGTATTTGTTTTTTTTATTATTGTGATTATTTACTTATTTAAATTTAATAGGCCATAATTTGTCTATGGCAATATGACAAGTATGCAAGTACATAAATGTGTACATACATATATATGCATGTGAGATTTATATTACCGGTTTATTTAATTTATGTTGTCAATACTTTAGAATCGTATAAATAAAATATATGAAATATAATTAATTGATTAACTGAGTCAATTGATAGGAAACAATTGTATGAAATTGATGTATTGATAGCGTGTGAAAAGAAAAAATTAACTAACGAATGTATTAAATATTGAAGTGATAGTTAGTGAATCACATCGATTATAGGATTAAAGCGATTAAAGATGATGAAATTATTTATTCACTGAGTTTTATAATATCTACAATATGTGAGGGATAACTTTTGATACATATTTTGTGCTTCCTAAGCAAATACGAAGTCAAATCATCGTTCAAAACTGAAAACTACATTCTACAAATCTCTATGCACCTTTCCTAACTCCGATGAGAGGATGCTTGAAATTTTTTTGAATATGGTTGCGAGTAACGATTAAATGTACGCTCTAACTGTAAATGCAATATTCGCTGGCAAATGATGGACGCCGGCAAAATAGAAGATTCAATCTTCGATGGAGGAACCAAATATTGGAAAATATAGAAATTATTGAAATTTCCAACTGGTTCCAGCGAGTGGAAAGCAGAGGCTAATGGCGAATGTGAGCGAGTAAAATCAATTATATGCTGCAATGATCAAATAATATGAATTTGAAAAGAAATTTATGCGAAAATATTTCATCAATTGCGTAAATTTTTAGAATATTTTTATTTAGATTGGCAAGTTGTTTCTAGCCGGAAATGTATACTTCACAATTGATTCCATTATTTTAAAATAAGGCATATTTTCATTATATATATCGAAATTAAAAATTAATCGATAGGTTAGTTTAGGTTATGTTAGAGTGGCTGCCTTCTCAAAAGTAGGGCACACATAGCACAGAGAAATGCCCATTGTGGTACCACGCGAATATTCCTACTCTACTATGTCGAACCAACCAGAATTTTGGAGGAAATTTAGGAGGTTGCTAATATCAACCACTGATAGGGGGGGGCTAAGTCATTCAACTGGTATTATCCCAGGAATTTTTTGCGTCTTTTGCACAAAGCAGGACAGGTACCCAGCAAATGTGAGACGGTCTCGAGTTCCCCTTCATCTCTGCAGCTTCTGCAGTAGTTATGCACGAGATGGTCAAAGCCTATTCTCGCTGCGTGAGGTCCTATGAATTAATCGATAATAAATAATAATATTAATAATCGAAATTGTCTTATAAGGGACTCGGAAAACCGACACATAATCGCAGATAATCTAATATATTGTTGGGAATTGATGAATTAGAATTCAGTATGACAGAGTAGTCTCATTCTATGGATTTTGAGTTGCTGAAACGGCAACTGTTGCGGATTTAATCGAACTTCCGCTATCACCCTATGGTTTCTTGCCAACCTTATTATTACGGCAGTTTTGAGGTAAGAAAGGGACTTGGAAAACCGATACATAATCGCAGATAATCTAATATATTCTGGGGACATTGGGTTTGTTTTAGTGATTTGGATTGTTTTGGGGACATTGATGAATTAGAATTTAGTGTGACAGAGTAGTCTCATTCTATGGATTTTGGGTTGCAGAATCTGAATTCGGATTTAATTGGATTTCCGCCATCACCCTCTGATTTCTTGCTAAACTTATTATTGCGGCAGTTTTGAGGTAAGAAAAAACCTAGAGGGTGAGGTCAAAAAATTCAAATTCAACTACCCGAAAGCTATAGAATGAGACTATTCTGATCCATCGGATATGCTACTAATTTTTGGTGTGGCAGCTACACTTTAAAAAGTAAAAAGTTCCCCTGGCCTATCAGAGTAGTCACATTCTATGGAATTTGTTTCCTTGGACCTGAATCTTCAGTCCGATTCCCGCCATTGCTCTCATATTTCATTCTTACTTCAAAAAACATATTTTTTCGTTTATTTATGCAAGGGTTTTTGTATGTGCGAAAGTTTTCTAAGGATTATGGTGGAGATTCGACTGTAGATTCGGATTTAGCGACGAAAAATTCATCAAATGTGATGATTCGTTGGGGGTTCTACTTTTATTTTGTTGTGTATGACCACTTTCACTTCCTGATTTTAGGTTATGGGGCTGCCCTCTCTCTGAGAGAACACACTTAGGCCAGAAAGGCCCAATGTGATACCACCTTCTCTTTCAATACTGTTGTGCGTGTTAAATTTTGGACAGTATTAGATGGGACCTATTTAGATTGGTCGGTTCCGAACGGCAGAAACCTTGTGACATCACTTTAACTTAGTTTTGCCACAGAGCTCTTTTAAGAAGCATATTTGGCAAATTGTTACTGCCGGAAAAATTGCCAATTCTTGCCGGCAGGTGGGTACCGTTCGAAAGAAAAATCTTTTCGATATTAAATTTTGTTATGCTTCAGCCGGGGATTCAACACAATACCTACAGATCAAAAGGCCAACACACTAACCACTACGGCACCCTTCACTTCCTGATACTTAAGCGCAATAATGTTTGAACCCCCGCAGTATTTTAAATAAATTTATATTTCACATTCAATGGAAAATTTTTATTTTTTCAATAAAATGAAATATTTGATAGAACTTTAATAATAAACCAACCGATCGAGAGAAAAGTCCTACGCAAGATCTTTGGACCTATTTGCGTTGGTGGCGAGTACCGAATAAGGTACAACCATGAGCTGTACGAGCTGTATGCCGATATTGACATAGTAAAGTGCATCAAAATCCAGCGGCTGCGCTGGCTAGGTCATGTCGAGCGAATGGAAGAACACGCTCCAGCTAAGAAGGTGTTATATTCGGAACCCGCTGGAGGACGACGCAAAAGAGGAAGACCAAACCTCCGGTGGAAAGACCAAGTACTGGAGAACCTGACGGCGCTTGGAATTTCTAACTGGCGCCAGCTAGCGAAGAACAGAGATGGCATGTTATTTTCGGCCTAAATCGATATTCGGTTGTTATGGCCACATAAGTAAGTAAGTAAGTAATTAACCGATGACCTACCCATTATAAACATTTTATATTTATTTATGTATTTGAAATTTAATTAAACAAAGTATTAACTGTGTTTGCAAACAAAGCTGTTGAAATTTCAAAAACATTGCATACATGTGTATATACATTCTTCAGTGCAATAATGTTGATATGTTCAATTCATATGCACTGGTATGTTTATACACACACAACACAATGATACGAAAAACATATGTAATCGTATGTATTCAAAACAAAGTCATTAGCTTGACTAAGAAGAAAATGGCAGCTAGAATGCAACATTCTTCAAATGCTATACGCACGAATGTTGCATATAAATGTTGCTTACATACAAGTATACATATATGGATACTGATGACAACTATCAAAGAAGCCGCAATCATACATTCTTACATACGAGTGTGTAAGGTACATACATAGATGTAAGTAGTAAAGAGATATGTAGTTTACTTCCTCTACGATGTGAACGTGTAGAAATTGTGGACAATAACTCTGCACATCTAGTCGAGCATCATCAAATCAAATTGCGGCGATGCACACTATCAAAGAGATTTTACAAAAAATTTTGCATAATGATGCTTTCTTCTTCTTCTATGTGTATGTAGTTACGAGTAAGCATATGCACAAATGGATCAATAGATTTACGACAGCTCGTCAAGTGAGCTTATTAGCGAGTCGAAAATGAGTTTATACACACACATATTGCTAGGAATGTATGGGAAAGAAAAAATAAACATTCTATGTTACGCTTTGACGATTGCAATTATTTGTTGCATACTCGTCATACATGACAACTTTGGCAAACAAATATGTATACGTGTATATGCATATAGAGTTTTGTTTGGATCATAGCCGCAAGCATTTTGCAACAAATTTTGCATAAACACACACATTGATGGTAGACATGTCTTAAGCTATTTGGTGAACATTCATTCAGAGGCATCAAGAAACGAACGAAATACATATATTGTCAGCCGCATCAGAGTCGTGAGCAACACCAATCAAACGTTTCACTCAGTCAAGACACAGTCAAGAGTTGGTTGCTTTTGATAGTGGCGTGCATCACATAGTCCGATTGTTACTGTGGAGAATTGTGGGAATTTCCTCTTGTTAATCCACGTTCAATTCGATTGCCTTCCAAGCCTGCTGCATACATAGCTTCAACAGCTATCTATCTATTGTCCTTCCGCCACACCCGTTGTACTGGTGTCAACAAATGGAATTTTCGTTTTGTTTCTTGTATTTATTTTGTGTTGCATTAATAAAAACAACAACAACAACAACAATAATAACGCTCAATAGTATAAAAAAGCTTACAGTAACAAAACAGAGTCATTTTGAGATGTCATTGAATGTGGATGTGCGTATGAAATTATTGCAAGTACTGGCAAACAATGGTCAATATCACTAGACTCATTGATGATGTGACGTTAAGAAGTTGTTGTGCCTGCGTATACGCTTCTCATCGGCATTGCTGTTGTTGTTGTTGTTGATATTGTATGCGACAGTTCTTTGATAAATGCGACTTATGCCGCGGCTGCACTTCAAAAGACCATCATCATTCACTGTGCACACACACACACACACACACACACACAATATACACAATATTAATACGTATGCGTTTGTTTGCTCGCTTATGACCACAATTGGTATGATAAGAATTTTTGGCCGGTGCATTTTGCAAAAAAATTTTCTTACTCGCTCGCCATACTACGAATCAACTCTCGCTTGCTTGTTGCTTCGTTGGCCTGCCAGGTTTGTTAGCTTTGTTTAGTGTGAATTTATTATATTCCGTGCATAGTTATTTTTGTTTGTTTTTTGTTTGTTTTTGTTTTGCTTCTGAACTAAAATGCCAAAATATCTGTTTGCAATGTGCAAATTCTTTTATTGACGAGTATGGTTTTTTTTTCTCTTTTTTTTGAAGTGGTAGAGCAACTAAACGGCAAAGCCGTGGCACAACAATCGTAGTACAACAACTTTTGATAACTTTTTTTTTTTTTTTTCATTATAATATTTCAATTAAATTTTATACATTGTTGTAAATATATAGGCACTACTTATGCCATAATAAATATTGGGTAACTGAAATTTAATCAGATGACGATTCTTATACTTTTGTAAGACTTAAATAATATTGGGTGAAAGAAAATGTACTTTGGTTTCATTTGTCAATTTTTGTTAGAAATTTTCCTAGATTGAATATCAATTTAAGTTAAGTATCTATGACCTTTCGCCATTTTGTGGGTAACTTTTGGGCCACATCGTTTGTTGACAAACTTTTTCCTATCAAGAAACTATTGTAAAGATCAAAACCTATGATATTGGGACGGCAAAAGGTTTGCACCATACGGTTGATGTATAAACATTTCCCAAGCAAGTTCAGTCAGTTTTCGGCGAATCATCAAAATGTGTGCGCCCTAGCATTCTCATGATGGCAGACAACACCTCTTCTATTTATCAATTCCGGCTGATTGTTTTGAATTGCTTGCTGTAACCTGGTTAATCGCTCACAGTAGCGGGCAGAATCAATAGTTTGGTTAGATCATAGCGCCTCAGAGTGAATAATTTCCTTCCAATCCCATCATACACACAAAGCAAAACCTCATGGGCCGGACAAAGGTCCAGCCTTAATAGACTTTTGTGGTTTTCTATTCTCATATTTTATCCATTTTTCATCTGCTGTCACAACTTGCTGAGGAGCAGTGTGATTTAATAACGATTTAACAATATTTCACTGATTTTGTTTATATTAAATTGCATGGTACCCTAATATCGAGAGTTATTGAGACAGTCAGCCTTTTTCAAATAACTCGAAATTATTTTCTTAATTGATGTTTAGTTCATCTGAGATGTATTGAGATTGTCTAAATCCACCAACTGCAGAATTTCATCAGCATTTTCAGTGCCTGGCCCCAGCCAAAGCGAGGTGCACCTTTCACATCATAATTTCCAGAACAGAATAAATTAAACTGCATGTTATATTGCACCAGATTTACTTTTTTTATAGTAAACAAATTGGAAATATTGGGAAAATTGGAAATTTCACTTATTTTCACGTTTATTAAAAGCAATGTTGCAAAATAAAAATATTTAACCTGAAATGCCAGCTTTCAAATTCTTGTGTGTATGTTTCACATGATATTCTTCAATGCCACCTTCTGACAAAAATCGGAAATAGTTTAAAGTCTTTCTGCTACAAGAGAGGTGACTAAAAAGATACTGATGCAGTATGATGGAAATACATTGGTAATTTTAAATTGCGGCCAAGGTGGGGGATCTATCTCCCTGATATCCTCTCTTGGCTACGTCATTGGTCAGCCTAATACCTCGAATTGACTCATCTCTGAAATATACGTGATATTTATATTCACCTGGCAATGCTCTAAAAACATCCATTGTTGTCTCTTTCTTTTTCTCGTTCCATCTGACAAAAATCGGAAAATAGTTTAAAGTCTTTATGCTCCAAGAGAGGTCACTAAAAAGATACTGAGGTATGATGGATATACATTGGTAATTACAAATTTGCCAAATACTTTAAATTAGAGAGATTCTGCAATTGTAGTCCTTGTATGTCTTATTTGCTGATTAACATTTTGGAAGTCAACCTCAGTGGAGTGGCGTATCCAGGATTTTAGTAAGGGAGGGATAAGCTGAAAAAGATGTAAAAGAAAAAAATGTTATTGAATGATTTTTAAATATCTATATATTATTATTTTTTTTTAACCAGTTAATTGGCCAAGGGGGGATCTATTCCCCTAACCTCCTCCCTTAGCTACGTCACTGGTCAACTTAATACCTCGAATCGAATCATCTCTGAAACATACATGATATTTACATTCGCTTGGTAATGCTCTAAAAACATCCATTGTTGTCTTTTTGTTTTTCTCGTTTCTTCTGACAAAAATCGGAAATGTTTTAAAGTCTTCATGCTCCAAGATAGATCAGTAAAACGACACTGAAATATATGGGTAATTCTAATTTGGTCAAATAGTTTAAATTTAGAGAAATTCTTCAATTATAGACTTTTTACGTTTGCTTTGCAATTGACTGACATTTTGCAAGTCTGCCTAATACCTCGAATAGAATCATCTCTGAAACATACGTGATATTCATATTCGTCTGGCAATGCTCTAAAAACATCCATTGTTGTCTCTTTCTTTTCTTGTTTTTTTTTTTGCATCGTTTCTTCAAATCATTTTCTAGCACCTACATCTTTCGTTAAACTTATCGCTGAATTATTATTTTTTATTATTAGTTATAATTGGTTAACATTTCGATAAATACCGGCAGTGGCTTTTATCCTCCATCGACTGATAAATAATGTCGCTTAGCGGGAATATATGTAAAGGGTTATCCATTTTGCGGTTTCAAAAGTAAATGTAAATAAAACACATATAAAATATCTTTTATCAAGATATTTCTTTTTTATTATAAAGTATGAACGTTGACATTATGTGTGAAATACTACATCATTTAAATGACCACCACGCGAATTGTTGCAAGCATCGATTCTTTTGAGGTAATTTTCGACCACTTTTTGACACATATTGGGCGGTATGTCAGCCATAACGTGACGAATGTTGGTTTTTTAGGTGCTCAAGAGTTAAAGGTTTATCTGCATAAACACGGTCTTTCGCATAGCCCCACAAAAAAAAGTCAAGCGGTGTCAAATCGCATGATCTTGGTGGCCACTTGATATCGCCACGACGAAAAATTACGCGGCCAGAAAATTTCTCTTGCAATAAAGCCATATTCGCTCGAGTTGTGTGGCATGTGGCACCGTCTTGTTGAAACCACATATTCTCTAAGTCGTATTCTTCAATAGCAGGCAAAAAAAAGTCGGTTATCATATGAACATAACGCTCCGAATTGACGGTGACAGTCGTTCCATCGTCGTTTTCGAAGAAGTAAGGTCCAATCACACCTCCGGACCAAAGAGCGCACCAAGCAGTGACTTTTTGTGGATGTAGTGGCCTCTCTTCAATTACTTGAGGATTCTTAGAACCCCAAATATGACAATTTTGTTTGTTAACATACCCACCGAGTGAGAAATGTGCTTCGTCGCTGAAGAAAATTTTGTTCGAAAAATCGCCGTCCACCGCCTGTTGTTCAAGCACCCATTCGATGTATCTACGACGTTGTGAATGGTCAGCTGGCTTCAGTTGTTGTGTGAGCTGGATTTTATATGAATGTAGGTGTAGATCCAAATGCAAAATACGCCATAATGTGCCGTAAGACAGTCCTAATTCCTGAGAACGACGAGGAATCGATACGTTCGGGTCTTCGGCAACACTTTCACTTACAGTAGCGATATTTTCGATGGTACGAGCGAAACGATGATGCACAGGCCTTACAATATCTGTAACCGATCCAGTCTCTTCATATTTCTTCACAATTTTGCCAATTGCTTGCGTAGTTGGACGATTATGTAAACCATAATCTCCTCTTAAAGCACGATATGTGGCTGTGGCAGAATCACCATTTTTGTAGTAGGTTTTTACAATTTTACGCGTTGTGCGATAATTAAGCAAATGTCAGACTTTGAACTGAAAAAGAAAGAAATTGTTTTAACAACTCAGTTTGACAGATGTCGAATTCTAGCCCTATACTTTTGAAACCGCGAAATGGATAACCCTTTATAAACTTTTTTCTATATCCGGCTAATCATTCATGTGCTTGGGATATTAGATTAATATGAATTGAGTATGTGCTATAAAAAAAATATCAATAACAAAATTATAGCTTATCTGATCGTGATCATATATGCCGAATTCAGATACCTTATTGATATCATAGTTATTAGTAGGTATAAATGACATCTACCTATGATAGCTTTTTAAGATGATAATTTCGAAAATACTTCATTGCTTGCACTCTAACAATAAAATTCCTATTAGAATTTACTATTTGAGTGCACTATTTTAAATTACAAGATATTATTCAGCATTATTTCGACATCATTTAATTAGAAATGTAGGTAAGTACAATTAAATTATTGACTATTCTCACACCTTCTGACACACGCATACACTGTCATACTGATATTTCGAAAATGTGTATACATTTTATCTAATCGCTATTACTTACTATTATTTAATAATCACATACGATACATTACGATACACAATGAGACAAGCAACCAATGATGATCGCAGCTGATATCAACATGCGTGCATATGAATGTGTGTGTACACAATATGTGTGTGAGTATCTGTAAAATAACAATAGACATACGACAGCTATTAACCTCTAAAAATAAAAGTACCCAACAATTATTTTTCTTCTTCTATTTCAACCTTGCAACCTTTTAGCCCAACCATACCAACTCGTACCTACTTACTAACTAACAATAACACACGGTCATACAATTGTGTTTCTTATCGGATGGGTTTGTGTGCTCACCCGCACTATTTTGAATAACAATTTAATAATATTTAAGCCATATTTCTACAAATATTAACTGGTAGATAATTATATGTGTATATGTTCGTATGTTATCATACACGCATTGAAGCTTATGCAAAAGATGGTCAAATTGACGAATTTCGATAAGAGAATCATGATCATGACGATGATGATGATGATGAACTGCGTTTGACCAGTGGCCATAAAAGTGACCATGTGGAAGTGCCAGCCGGAATTGTAGTTGGTTTTTACTTTGAAATTCTAGAACACGCACATGTGTGTGTATATGCAAGTGTTAGATGGACTTCCCCATATGAATGGCTCAAGGAATGTGTGAGTGCTTGTGTGTATTGGTAGATGCATAATGCCAACAACAACAACAACAACAACAGCAACAGCGGTAACCAACCAAAAGCAACAACTATGAAATAAAGCGGCAAAAGCGGCAATAAAATAGAAATTTCCTAGACACTTGTACATGTAGTGTGTATACGAGCATGATGTGACCCGGTCGTACGGTATCTTCTCTTTTGTTGTTGTTGTTGGTGTCTATTTTTTTTTTTCCATTTTTGACTACATGAAAGAAAACCTATACTCACGCAGGTAATTATAATAATTATCTGACGGATGCATGAATGCATAGACCAAGAGACAGACATGCACATAGACACACACACACACACTCACTTGCTACTGCGGTCTACTCACTCACTGGATGAACGGTTGCTGTAGGTACATATATACATATATAAGCAATACTTACCATATATTTGTACCTTTGCCAACTGTTAATGTTTGGGCATGAGCATCATGCATATACATGCATGTACAATTCAAACGAATATATGTATATATAGGCAGATTGAATGAAATGAAATTGATAGAAGAGAAGAAAGTCCTCTTTCTGTATGTAGGAATGTATGTGTGTGTGTATGTGTGTATATACATACTTCGTACTCGTATCATATGCTTGAGTGGACTTTTGGTCGTTGGTAGGCGTTGCTTTGCTGCAGCCAAATGTGACTTTTGAACTGACACTAATTACACGGCGCTCTACAATAAAGATAAAGTAGATATTTGTCGTTATTGAATCACCATGGATACTCGTACATGCACCCTGTGATGACTGGTGTCTGCATAAGAAATTTGTCTCTACAAAGTAGTACCTCTACATCTATACTTACTTCCTCTCTACAAAGGACAAATATGTTTGACGATGTAGAAAGGAAGAAGAGCCCTATGTATTGATGGTTCAAGTCAAAAAAACAATTGCACACAAACAAATAATGATGATAGAAATGATAATTAATTATGAATATTTAGTACATTATACGAGCATCCATTGAATACGTTAAGTAAGCGCCACCCACATGGCATAGTGTTGAATATAGCAAAAGTAAAATATTTACTATTGGAATATATTTTATGAAATTAATAGTTAAAAGGTTTTGTTTTGTAGAAAACACTGAAATTCATATGGTCTATCGGAAGTGTTTTTATTGTTGATCAAATACATTTCAGTTTAATTGCTGCTCTGAGCGAACTCTGTTCAGTTTTTTATAACACAACTCTAATGTTATAATACAACTGTTGTTATGTTCCTCCGATTATAGGTTCAATTTTATGAATATTTTTTAAGTAGATTTCCGGTTTAAACCTGAAGGTCTCTATGATTTGTGTGTCGAAGCCCTGTTGTTGGCTCGAAATGCTTTGATCTTCTGAGCATGAGGTTTCGCGAGCGATTTAATAATAAAAAAAAAAAACATATTGATGACTTCAAACAATATCTTTAAGTCGATAAACAATTGGAAATTCTTCCGATAGATCGGCTTGAACACGCGAGCAGTCAGTGCAGCATTCTCAGAGTTAGAAAGAGAGTCGCGTCGGATGGGTCTTACGGTGAACGAGGGCAAAACGAAATATCTAGTGTCAAAAAACAAAGAGTCCCGGCGTCTTGGACAGCACATCACTGTTGACAACTACGCTTTTGAAGTAGTAAGGGACTTTGTCTATTTTGGAACCAGCATTAACAGCAGTAATGACGTCAGCCTGGAGATATTACGAAGGATCATTCTTGCAAACATGTGCTACTTTGGGCTAAGTAAGCAATTGAGAAGTCGGGCCCTCTTTCGGAGAACGAAAACTACACTCTACAAGTCTCTTATCATGACTGTCCTAACATATGGCGCTGAAGCCTGGACAATTTCCACCTCAGATGAGCGAATGCTTGGAGTTTTCGAGAGAAAAGTGCTACGCAAGATCTTTGGACCTATTTGTGTTGGTGGCGAGTACCGAATAAGGTACAACCATGAGCTGTATGAGCTGTATGCTGATATTGACATAGTAAAGCGCATCAAAATCCAGCGGCTGCGCTGGTTAGGTCATGTCGAGCGAATGGAAGAACACGCTCCAGCTAAGAAGGTGTTATATTCGGAACCCGCTGGGGGAGACTACGCAGAAGAGGAAGACCTAACCTCCGGTGGAAAGACCAAGTACTGGAGAACCAGATGGCGCTTGGAATTTCTAACTGGCGCCAGCTAGCGAAGAACAGAGATGGCTGGCAAAGCATGTTATTTTCGGCCTAAATCGATACTCCTTACAACTTCCCATAAGCTTCTGAAGGAGTTCTGTCATCGAGCTCAGAGAAAGTATTCAAAATGACGACTATTGGTGACTGTTCACATTTTTAATCTCTCTCTCTGTGTGATACTGAACTCGCCTAAGTGAACTTAACTAATCAGGGTTGTAACTTAGTGGTAAGTGCGTCGGCAAGCAATTGGCATAAAATTAGTGGATTCCTTCTAATATTGTCCTAAATTTAACATGCACAACAACATTGGAAAAGAAGCACGGCTAAAGGGCGCTTAGAGGTCTATAAATTCCACATAAAAACAAAAAAAAAAAAAAATCAGCGCTGTTGTATCCATCAGCGAAGCTTCTTTTTCAGTAAATGTTTCTATTCTGAGAGGTTTAGATTCATTTCGTTTGATTTACTTGAATCAAAAGCATATTGAAATGGAATATCAAATCCGACAACCCAATAATTCGCTCTGGTCAATATCGAATTAAAGAAAATTCTTTAAGATTAATGATTAATGAAAATTGCAAATATAATTTCGAATTCAGAGATGTCATCTCTTTTTCTACATGCACAATTTTCTCAATGTTCTGCGAAAAACAAACATAAATTAATTTAATCATTTTTAATCATTTACCAAATTTTTTAAATTATCTTTAAATTTGGTTGGTTTTTGTTTGTGTTCAAGAAAGTTTTATGTTTATTTTTTAAATGGATCATTGTCTTTTAGAAAAAAAAAAAATTGTGTTTATGTTAATTTTATGAAATATGAAATTATGGTCTATGTAAGAAAACTCAAACTAGGTGAGGACAAAATTACAAGTTTATCCATTTTGTGGTTCTGTAAATAAACGTAAATAAAACACACTTCTGTTTAGAATTTCGATAACATTTTTCAATTTCAATATAATATCTGGACCTTGCCATTATGTGTGAAATGCAACATCATTCAAATCTCCTCCATTTGAGCTCTTACAGCACTTGTGATCCTTGTGAGGTAATTTTCGATGACTTTTCGGCACATATCGGGCAAATGTCTCGGCCATAACTTGAAAGATGTTTGTTTACAGAGTGTCAAGAATTTAAGAATTATTCGCATAAATACGATATTTTGCGTAGCTCCACAAAAAAAATTCCAACAGTGTTAAATCGCAGGATCTTGGTGGCCAATTCACATTCACGAAATGTGAATTTACATGTCCTGGAAATTTTACTTTCAATAAAGCCAAAACGGAACGTATTGTGTGGCTCGTGGCACCATATAGTTGGAACCACATCTCCTCCAAAACCATATCCTCAATTTCAAGTAAAAAAAAAATAAATAAATAAATAAATAAAAAAAAAAGAAATCGATAATCATTTGGCTATAGCGATGAGAATTGACGGTTTGAGTCACACCTTTGTCATTCTTCAAAAAGTACTATCCAATAACACCACCAGACAATACGGAATACGGTGACTTTTTAGGATGTAGTAGTGCCTCAGCAGCCTCTCCTGGTTAAATCCCAGTAAAAATCCCAGATTTGACAATTCCGCTTATTAACATACCCAACGAGTGAAAAATGAGCGCAATCATTGAAGAAAATTCGATGCGAAAAATCATCATCCAAACAAATATTAAACTAAATTTATGATGCCTCGGATAACAGTTCTGTTTGACAGATGTCACTGAAATAGTGCTGCCAAATCCGAACAACGAAAGAGATAACCCAATATTATTCTTTTCTGAATTGGTTTTAATAAGAAGACTGCAATTAATAATATTCTTTATCGATATTTTTTAATTTGAGCATGGAATGTGCTCTCTGTTCGGTATCTTTTTTCTTACATGTGGTATGAATGATGATTTAAAATTAGATGTATATAATTTGTTTATAGTCAGCTGGATAATATTCTTGTCATATCACATTGTTAATTTCTATGAAATCTTAAAATTGTTTTCTTGGGAAAATTTCGCATAAATTCAAAATTTTTTTGATTTTCAAATTGAAATCAGCTTCTAGTTTCAGCTTCATGCGTATAAATACAAATACATAGATTAAAGTAACATATACAGTAACGTGTGGCGTACTCATTCCACAATGCAGCAATGGTGCTCTCCATTGGAAGCACGTGCTTCAAATTACACGTTTCAATGACTTTACGATATAATAAATTTGTGGGCTTTTATTCATGTTCGCACATCCTATGCAGCACATTACTTTTATGTATGTATGTTTTCTTTTTATTTTGCTTACGATCAAAACTTTAATGATGTTTGATTCAATTTGCAACCATTGTCATTTAATTAAGTTAACGCGTTACACAATCAGTTTATTACGCATGTATTTGATAAAAGACGACAAATAAATGAAAAAAAAAAAAAAACAACAAAAAAGAACAACAATAATAATGTCAACAAGCATATGACAACAGAGGCAACAAAAATATTGACGACTAAATATATTGTACTGTTTTCTATGAATGAATGTGAAAACCCTTGTTGCATTTTACTCGACGGGGTTGTTGAGGCACAATAAAATGATGCTGTGACGTGATGATGTGAAAATTCAAACAAACGCTAAACATCAACAGGAAACAACAGGAAGATTAAAATATTTTATGCCTACGAAGGACAACAAAAAAAAAAAAAACATTTTTCAAATCCATCCCACGTGTACTTTTGATAACGCTCATTAAGATTATTTGGGTTGTAATAAAGAGATTTGTGATTACCAATCCGTCATTCAAGTCTATTCACTACTGAAAGTGTGGGAATTCCACTACTGATTACATGCTCAATATTCTACATACTCATGAAATATGAATTGGTATTTTTGAAGCTAATCTTTATTTCAGTTAAATTGATTGCCCCATAGGAAATAAATAGTTTTTCTTTCTCGGGGTAGAATTTTCGAAAGAGCTTTATGGAGAGGCTTGAATGATATCGATTTGGTGGAAAAGGCAAATATTGGGTCTAGTATTGTATAGTACGAAATGATCCGATGGGAAATGGAAATTCAATAGATTTTTTCCGGTGTATTTATTATTTTTATTTTTAATCGAAGTATGCGCCCATACTATGGATACACTTTTGCCAGCGGTAGCTCATTTATTCCTCTGCTGTAAAAGCCTGGTTCTCGGAAGTCGATCAACTGCTGGAAGGCACTTTTGATAGCCTCTTCGAAATTAAATTTTTTCCTACCAGGAAGTTGTGCAAATTCCGAAAGAAATGGTAGCCTGTGGGCGTAAGGTCGGGTGAATATGGTGGATGACGGAGAGTTTTCAAATACAACTTGTGTACTTTGCCACAGTCATTGGTGCAGTGTGTGGTCGCGCGTTATCGTGCAAGAGGATTGAAGTTTATCGGTTGACCAATAACGGCTGTGTAATCACACGATTCCGCATCATTTCATCCAGTAGACATTCACCGTGATCGATTCGCCCGGTTCCAACTTCAGACCATCAAACAGTTACCATCAGCTTCTTCTGGTGGATGTTTCGTTTGGGGCAGTGTTTTGATGCTTCATCTTAATCCAACCACTGCGATGAATGCTTGCGACTCTCATAACAATTCCAATCCGTTTATCACACATAACAATTCGATTCAAAAATGGGGCGCTATTGTTGCGTAAAAGGAGCGAAAGGCAAGCTTCCAGCTTTTTAACCTTGCCGATTTGTGCCAAATGCGTTAGTATTATTTGCTTGGCCACTTCAAACATCAACGATAAATCGTGTGCAATTTGGGCCGAATTCGATTCTATTGTGGCTTTCAGCACGTCATTATCCACCATTATCCGTCTTAGATTGTCCACGTGATTCATTGGTCAGATCGAAGTCACCAGAACGGAACTTCACAAATCAACGGGACACTGTCTGCTCTGAAGTGATTTCAGTGCCAAACATAGTGTTAATATTTCGAGCTGTTTTCACAGCCTGTTTTTTCAGTGCAACTCGCTCGTACTTCATCAAAACCCGAATTTCGCTATTTCGCTATTGTCACACTGAAATCATAATAAAACAAGATATTTTAAATATTTGTAGGAAAATTAAAATGACTTATAAAGAGGATAATTTTACCTTTTCAAAAAAAAAAAAAAAAATGGCGTTAAAATAATTATTAGGAGTGAAGTTATATGGCATTTAAGTTGAGAATTTTACAATCATACCATTTCATACTTGACCCGATATTAGTCAATTCCATTTAGAATTTACCACGAATAATCAGACCGCTGTAAGAAAAAATTTTAAAGCCGAATTCGATCAAATCGTTCGTATTTTAAAATTTATTTTGAAAAACTTCATTTTGCAAACCTAACTATTAATTCAGCAGGAGTGCTTTTATCATATATTTTAGTCTTTTCAGTCTTAGAAATAACAATAATAAATTTTGCTATCCAATTGTGAGTAAGCATAATACCACTTATAAATGCTTATGTCCTTTTTATAAATTTTATTTACCTAATTACGAATATTAGCTCATTTATGATATTAACAATAGCCTTGTTATTTTATAGCAGCCATCATCTTGATATGTATTCATGATGACAACCTCTGAGATCATTGTATGAAAAAAATATATTTGCTCTCATCTCATCACTCGACATTTTGAAACTACAAAAGCCTAATCATATGTGATAGAATCATTTGTTGTTTTCACATTTCATTGCATTTGTAACAAAAAGGATATAATAATGTTGTGAGCCAACTCAGTGTGATTTAACGCTGAACAAATAAAATAACGCTGATATAAATGTGGTAGGGATGGACGAAATAAATTTGCTATGAGCCCTAAAGAATACAATAACAAAAATATGTAACGGTTAGAAATTTTGCTGTTAATAAAAAAAAAAAATAGATAAATATACTAAAAAAACTAAAATTGGAAGCTTGGTGATAAGTCCATTGAATTGAGATAGGAGATGCTTATGGTGGAATTGCTTCATTTTGGAAAGTATAGAACAGAATCGAACATCGTAGGAATAAGACATTTGAGTCGTAGAATATAAATTTGAAGATGCTACTATACATATAGAAGAATAAATTGAATTAAAATTCATAGTGTTTTTCATGTACTACTCGTATTGGCTCATAAGTTTCTGGGATGAGCATCATTTTTCTATATGAAGTCATATCTTCCATTCAATATTCTATTGCTACGAACATTTGATATAAAAGCATGAATAAAATGTTAATTTGATGAATAACTAAGTACTTTATGTGCTTTGTGTGAATTTAATATAAAAGTATTTACTTTAGATACATATATGGTATGCACATATCATATACGTGTATGAGTTCATAGATGTGAGTACATTCAATATGTATCCTTGGAATGAGCACTATTCGTAATTGTGCAATTCAATGAACAATAAAGTGCAATATTCAATAATATATAGATATGTATTTATCTATATAGATTAGAGTGGTCCTTATCTACTGGCATTAGAATTCATTTATATATATTACTTCATGTTTCTCTTGAATGTCTAAGATAATAACTGCTTTAGAGTCATGGAAATGTATTGAAAAATAATATATACATTCATATTATGTCTTTCGATTAAATATACATATATCTGAAGATAGCTGGAGAACTATTTGCATACGACATTTTGAATACACAACCGTTTTCAGAATACAGAGCACAGGAAAAATTCAATAAGATAAAAAAAAATTGCCAGTAAATATTTCGTACACTAAAGCAAAGAATAATGGATATATTAAAAAAAATTAAATCCCACGCAATGCTTAATAGATCTAAGAACCAGTCTAATGTATATACATACATAATATATATACTGAATGAAAGAGAGGATCAATCTAAAGCGCTTAAAAATATAATTTTCACATTTCGAGTATTCATTAGTATGAATACTCGTATGTATCTTAGATTGGATCAGTCAAATTTTTAAAATATTCTGTTATATATATTACTAAAAATCCTATACAAAGAGTAGTTCTTCCAGAAAAGACCTATATAAGGGACCTACATTATATTAGCCAGTTCCGAAGGGCTGAACCCTTGTGACATAACTTTTTCTGAACTTTGTTTCAGAGCCTTTTTAGAAGATTTTTCATGTGCAAATTGTTACTGTGATATACACATTTTTCTGAATAGGTCTAATCAAATTACACCCCATATGGTCGTTCTGCCCTTTATCATCTTCAAGCGAAATCATCATGATGTTTGACTTTGTGGCTTTTAATGTGTATTCTTGTAAGTTCATCACAGAGCCCATCATCATATACTGTCATCTAGTTTCCCAGCAATTCAAGTACATAATATTGTGCTCTTATGTATTTTGTGTGCGTATGAGTGTGTGTGTGTGTGTGTGTGTGTGTGTGAAAGTAATCGCATGTATGTAGCTGCATGTGCCGATGCGGATGTAAAGCGCTTCATTTGTAGTTAGTTGTGCGATTGAATTGAAAATATGTTACATATCAGCATACTCTACCACACGCTCACAATACCCCAGTGGAAAAATTTGGCAACAATGAAGAAGAGAAGAATGATATGAAATTTATTATTTCATTATCATATGGAATTCATGTATGTTGTGTTAATATGATGTAACATATACTGGAATATTTAGATATGTTACCTCTTCGTCCAAGAAAAAAAAAAAAAACTATTTTATATGGGAATCCCTCTTATTAAAGGTACCACGTTATTTACCAATATACATTTACAATGAATTAAAAACTAAATTGAGATATTGTTGTAATTGCAAATAGCAAATTGTTTATTTACCATGTAATCTATGAAAGGGGGAGTTTAGATTTTTCATGCAAAATATTGTCGACTTTGTCATTTTTTAAGGAAAATGAAGTATTTGGTAGTATAGTAAAATATTTTTAGTATTTTCCCCGATTTTGAAAATGAAAGATCTGGCTTTTTGATTTGCTTAGACCAGGAAGTCTGAAAATGAAGTGGCATGCCTTATGTATATGGCAGAAATGAAATTGAAAAAATAATATTGCAAAGTTGGATTTAAAAGTGGTAATTCTGATTTTGCAGACGAAGAACGCAGTTTGAGGATGAAGAATTGTAGGCAAGGCTCTATGAAAATCCATCACAAACGCCAGATGAACTTGCAAAAACACTTGAAGTCACTTAGCCAACCATTTGCCACCATTTAAACGCAATGCGAATGATCCAAAAGGTATGAAATTGGATGCCATACGAACTGAAGTCAAGAGAAAGGGGTTTTTGCATCGAATTGTGACTGGCGATAAAAAATAAAAAGTGGCTTCATTACGATAATTCAAAACATCGGGCAACGTATGGCTATGCCACATCATCGACGGTCAAGCCGAATATTCATGACGAGATCATGCCGTCTATTTGGAGGGTCCAGCTGAGTGTGGTGTATTATCAGCTGTTGAAATAAGGTCAGATGATCACAGGGGACCTGTGCCTATGACAATTGATGTGATTGAGCAGAGCATTACGAGAAAAACGGCCGCAATACGTGGATAGACACGATAAAGTTATTTTGCAACATGATAATCTTTAGCCACATGTTCCGGTGCCCGTTAAAACGTACTTAGAAACGCTTAAATTTAAATGGGAAGTCCTACCCCACCCGCCGTATAGCCCAGACATTGCTTCTTCCGATTACCACTTGTTCTGATCGATGACACATGGTCTGGAAGAACAGCGTTTTCATTCTTATGAAGCCAAAAATTGGTTCGATTCACGGATATCGACTTCTTCTAACGCGGAATCCATATGCTGCCAGAAAGATGGGAAAAAGTAGTGGTTAGCGACACACAATACTCTGAACATTGAACATATAACTAATTTTTCACAACCAAATTTCAATTTGCGACAATTTCGACAAGTTTACATCAAATAGAACTTTTGTCGAAGAATTCTTCTTCATTCTGCATTAAAAAGAAACTCTTCTCAAGGCATTCTTCAATAAATTTTTGGCAACGCATTACTCCATTTCTCACTGGCACTGGTACAATATACATTCATAGATTTTTATATTCCAACCGTCTGTAGAGGGAGGGTGGGTGGTTGGCTGGCTGGCTTGTTTTACACTTGAGCGCATCTGAATATGGACTAATGGGATTTTGATGATTTCATGTGCAATGAGATTTCAATTCAAATGAATTCAATTGGATTTTTTTCTATTTATATCGTATATACATATTTTTTTCGTATTTCTCTATTGTTGTTGTTGTTCTTGTATTGTAGTTGTTGTTGTTGGTACTGATTTTTGTGAGTCGTTGTTGTTGTGATTGTTATTGTTGACATCACATTGTTGGCAGTGGCGACGGAGTTGGCATATCTGCTGAGGCGTGTTAACGCCTGTATTGCGTGTGGCATTGCGTGACATTTTGTCGCATTTTATTGATATGATGATGATGATGATGTGTGTGAGAGAATAAAACCAAATTCAAGTACGAGTACCTATATATTGTATATGAAATATCAAATATATAAATAAATATATTTACATATATGAATATAGTAAATGCGGACCGGAGTACGACGGAGTAGGTGGAGACCGATGGTTGGTTGGTTTCGAACATGGCCGCCCTAATAATGTTGTATATATATACATATTTTAAAAGCTAATAATTTTTTTTTTTGTAAATAAATGCCTGGCCTATGACATTTTTATTTCTATTTCTGTTTTTTATTTTTTTCAATTTATTTTTGGTTAAAAATTTTGCTCAAGTTCTTACGTCGAACATTGGCATCCTACTAAGTATGTATACAAAAGATTTATTAATTGAAATGGCAATATGCTTATGTTGTTGTATGTGTGTGTGTGCTCATGTGTGGGTATCTTATAGTTTTGAAAGAAATTTTAAACTTCTTCAATAGTTTAGCTTACTTTTCTTTCAAACTTTTCCGATTTAGTTAGACTCGAGTGTACGGAAAGTCTCACAAGGGAATGTTTGAACAATGTTAGCCAAATATTAAATCAATTTTGTTGGCATTTCTTTGAGCTAAACAATCACAGTACTCGTACAGTTTACTACCAGCCTATAGCACCAACAATTTTATATATTCATTTGCTCCATGTGGAAAAGTTTTCGTAATGAATAATTCAACATTGCATGTACATACATACATACATACACACATACATACACACATGCATACATAACGTATAAGACTTTGTGTTTGACCGGCCGTTCGATAGTCTGCCATTAAAATATTTGTATTATGTGATGTATGGATGGGTGACCGTCTCCATGAATGTATGCGTGTGTATGTGTGTATGCTTTTTCTTTTACATAATACCATATTTTCCATGAATCATTTCTCATTGATGAAGAAGGAAGTCGATTTTCTTTTGAATTTTTTATTTCTTCTTGCCAACTGTTATTGGCATATTTCGAGAGGTAGGAGTGCGAAAGAGGGTCATGCCATTCGTCCATGGACATTTTAACCGCAATCACACTTTTTAGTGTAAAATTTATACAGAGACATTTGAAATCCTCTTTAAAACCGCAAGATAGTGACGACCACGAGTTTAAACTCAGAGCGATTTGATTAGATTATTTGACTGTACGCCGTATGGGGAAAACCAGCTGGTCGTAATACGTCCCATTAAGAAGCCGAACAGTTCGAAAGTCAAGAAAGACAAGGAGACTGGAGAACGAGAGGAAACATTTATGGAAGAAGGAAGGAAGAAAGACCTAACTGATGAGTATTTAAAAACCACTGCAATTGTCGGACAAAGATAGTTAAGGTCTTCGCCACGGTTATTGATGGTCGACGAAGCTGCTAAAAGTTCGAGAACACAACGAGTTGCTGGCCAAACAATTTTGGCTGGCCTGCCACATGGAAGGACACCCCAACAACGCTATCACATTTGCGCCGCCACCCCCGAGGCGGATCAGGAACGACTTGACAATTTACAATGACGACATTGACAGACTAACGAATAATTCGCTGGATTACAACACGCACTCCTCTGCTTTCAAATGCTTGAATGCGGAAAAGGTAGAAGCTGCGACGAGCGCGCACCAGCTCAACAAAATCCTTAACGGAAGACTCCCACTTGTTGCCAGCGTGGAAAAATTACTGCCCAGGAAAACAAGGTGCACCCTGGCGCAACTCAGATCGGGATACAGTAAATTCCATAATAATTACCTTTCAAGAATTAATCCCAATATACCGGACGAATGCCCCGATTGCGGCCAATTTAAAAATTTATAAATCACCGCACGACACTGTCCACTTATTCAATTGTCCCTTGCACCCCACAAATTTGATACCCGTGCAGCTCTATACACACCCACTTGAGGTGGCCACATTTCTAGGACTTGACCTTCACGAGGACACGAGCGAACAATAGCTTGTGGGTACTGACGACGACACAAATTGAAGTTGCTACAACAACAACATGGTCGACTATTAAGTCATTACAGCTTTTTTCGATGCGAGTGCCTGCTACACCAAAGTCTCGGATACTAACGAAGCAAGTAAAATGGAGATTTCCCCTTTTGCCCATTCTAGCAATTGTGAGACTGGTTACTGACTGGTAGTATGAGTTTGCCTGTGCTTGAGAAATGCAAAATATTGATCATATGGGATGATTCGATAATCGGTAGTTGGGCGCCTTTTTTTGGGTTTATTCGAAAGAGCAAATATGTTCATTATTTATGAAACATGATTCCATTCATTCGGTCAATCCAGCTTTCCAAAACCTTGGTGACGGTTTCTGCTTCTATTTCATAAATGCTTGATATTCATCTTAAAGGCCTGAATCGTTAATGAATTGTTCGCATAACATCGATCTTTAACGGCACTCCACAATAAAAGTCTAACGACGGCCAATCGCTGCTCCGTGACAGCCAATTGACATCGCCGAATCGGCTGATAATACGATTACCGAACTTGGCGTGTAAAAGATCGATTGTGGCATGGACTGTGAGGCATGGCGCGCCATTCTGCTGAAACCAAATATCGTCCAAGTCCACGTTTTCAATTTCCGGGCACAAAAAATCGTTCATCATGGCTCTGTAACGCTTACCGTTAACCGAAATGGCGAAGTACAGCAATATTTTCAAAAAAAATGCCTCTGTTTCAAAATCCGCACAAAATTGTCACTCTCTGAGGATGCATTGGCTTCTCGACGATCACGTGCGGGTTTTCCGATCCCCAGATATGGCAGTTTTGCTTGAAAAATGCGTTTCGTCAGAAAAGATGATTTTTCGAACAAAATTGTTCACCATTTCGCGCTGCTTTATGGCCTAAACTGAGAAGCGATAACGAAGAGGATGGCTGTGAACCATCAACTGCTGAATCAATTGGACCTTGTAAGCGAATAATGTGAGGCCTTTGTGCAAAATTCTTATCAGGCTGGTGTGTGAAATGCTGAGATCGATGGCAACTGGTGCGACCTAGTCGCACACTCTCGAATACGGCAGCCACATTTTTGCCAGTGCGCAAGACGACTACGACTATGGGGATCATATGCTTATAAATACATGGTAATTTATGATGAATAACATAAGATGAAGACGCACGAGAACTAATGTAATAAATATGACTTCATCTCCATGTTTGTTATACATCAGTCCGCTGGTGAACACGAATGTGATATATAAATGTTTCTAAATTCAAATTTCAAATTTCAAAAAATTTCTTTATTTTTTATTCTCATTTAAGAAATGAAGTAATATTCATTCAGTACGTAAATATATAATTTAAGTAATCGACTTTTCAATTAACCCATGGGCCAAAAGTAACACTGTTTTATTGCATCTTTCGGTTGACATCGTTTTTAGTGTTGGGGATGGGGTTATTTAGGGAAAACTCTTTGTGTTATTTTTTAAATTGTGTTTAAACATAATATTAGACATCTTTGAAAAGAACTGTGTAGCAAATCTGTTCAGAGGTGGTGTGCAATTCGAATCGAATTCGAATTGTGCAATTCGAATCTGACTAATATAATTAGATCTCTATAGTCTAACACTGGATGAATACAGTTCGAAGTTGTTTCGCGCTCGAAATCTTAACATCTCATTTTTTGACCCCGCCGGAGGGGGAGACTCAATTCTATATCAACATTTATTCTGATTTTTTGGACACCCTGAAGTATATATTTTAATTCTACCAGGATTTGGAATAATTTTTACGCAACATCTCCTCTAGGCAGTTGTTCTTTTTGACTGCACTTCTTTTATACTTTAGCATTGAGGTTTCAAGGCATATGAAAGTGGCATTCGCAGATTTAGAAAATCCAACTCGTTCAGCTTTTTTTATTCAGCATCCTTGTTCACGATAAATTCGTACGAGTTCAAATTAAAGAAAATAAAGTCGTTAAGTTGATCGAGTGAAATGATAGCATTTTGCAGTCTTATGCATAGGAAGTCAATAAACTAACCACAACATTAAAGTGTAGGTTTGTAGTTTGTGTGATTTTATCTATTATGATATTAATAAAATTAATTTACATGGAGTTACAGTAGACTATGCTTTAAATAATTGCTTTTGACGTGTTGAGAACGAGCAACCTCCAATTGTACTGTCAAAAATAAAGTTGCAAAAAAATGCTATGGCTATCAATATGTTTCACTATTGCTTTTCTTGAAAGTCTAAAGTCGCACATGCATTACAATCAGGTCAGTATTTAGTATATTGAAATTATTTTAGATAACTTTTTTAGATTGTACACTCAGAGAATTTTGTTTTGCTTCTCATTTTATGGATCCAATCAATATGTTTGAAAAAATATTTTACCTCAAATGTACCAAAAATTTACGTAATACGAACCTTAGAGGCGTGGAACAATATAATATCGCCTTTAATATGTGAATGTGTGAACCTGAATGAATGCTAAGAAAGTAAGAGAATTTGTACATAAGTTGTTCAACAAATATGGAAATGTAGAATCGGATATTCACATGTGTGGAATTCTACGAATAAGATGCCTAACAAAAGTTCACTGTATGCGAATAAAAAAAAAAAAAATCAAATTTAATGTTGGTTTCAAATCTATATTTTTCATGCGATCACATTTTTTATGCGTTCAATTTAGCATTGCTTCTCAATTTTGAAATATTGAAGAGTCTTCGCTTCCCCTGCAAAGGATGCAACTTGTTTGGGATCAGTGGCGAAGGAATATGCGACTAATCGCACTTTTGATCTTGTTATAGGGATAAACTGTTCCCTTCTGTTGTTCGAGCATGCTCTATGAAGAGACTAATTGTAACCTTTTATACCCGAACGGGTATAAATGTAGTAAAGATGCCTTCTAAAAATAGATTAGTCGCATGGTTAGAAATTTTCATTCACTGCATTATAATTCTCATGTCATTTGAAATTTAAATATCTTTTACAATTTACCTCTTTTCTGCTTCTTCCCGCGGACTCGAACCTGGGTATTCTCCATCGTGTGTCGTGCTATGTTATGTTCCATCACCGTCGCTCTATCACCTCATCTGTAATATATTATTGGTGACTTAAAAGCAAATCACTTGAAATTGTAGAAAATCTCTAAGAATATTAATTAATTTAAACAATTGATCCTCAACACATCCCTAAAGAGACCGATCGGAGACTAATTAATCTCCGATTGATATCTAAAGAGATTACTCCTCGACTACTCTCCTTATGAGATTTTGATTTTTATTTATATTCTAGTGTAGTAAATTCACTTGGTGATTTTTATTATTCTACCTTAATTATTTGATATTAAGCATCATTAGGTTAGGTTAGAGCGTTCATAAAAATTTTTTTGAACGAGCTAGACTTTCAATCTGAAAATCTTTGACGAAATTAACACATGCCTCGGAATTTTCGAAACGGAGAGTGTGTACATGCACTTTTTATGAATTTTTGTATTTGCGACAAATTTTAACTAATTGAGTTCTTCATATAAAGTTCCGAAAATCATTGAAACTCAAAAAAAAAAAAAATTGTCAATTGAATGAATTTTTGTTAGAGCCTTCATAAAGAGATTACCTCTAAAATGCAATATGTAGTTGTTCCCAATTGCAACCCTCATTGAAGAACTTCACTTAAAGTACTTATTCATATAAATATGTAACTATTTACATACAGGCATACATGCACACCCACAATTCACATGAGCACTTCAGCACTTTATGTCATATTTTGGTTCAGAGCATATGTAAGGACATCCATATACACATTGAAGTGAGCAACACCATCAATAACAGCAACAACACATTATGTTGCTTTTTACTTCCGTCGAGTGGAAAAAAAACAAAATACAAAAAAATGAGAAAACTGAATGAAAATGTCCTTTTTTTTTTTGAGGTTTTATGTATTATGCATGTGAATAAATATACTTGTTTATGAGTATGTAGAACGACATGGCATGTCATATGTATACAGGCTATGTGGTTGTGACTAATGCGGTCGCTGCATTGCGGTTAAAAACACATTGGGTGGTTGCACGATAACTACTTACATACTACTAGTAGTGGTGGTGGTGGTGGTGGTGTTGGTGGTTGAGACGATGACGATGGTGACGTTGGTGGTAGTTGGTGATTGTAGTGAAATCCACATATATAGTGCGCCCTAATACCTACTACTACTACCACTAATAGCGTTTTCGTTGGTCTGTTGGTATAGTACATATATTTTTATTGGAAAGGGAGACGACAATGACAGCGTTTTCTTCTAGTTTTTTTGTTTTTTTTTTTTTGTTACTTTTTTTTCTTCTATCTCCTTGCCTAGTAGTTGCTTTTACACGCAAGTTGTACAATTGGGGCGTGTTCAAATACGCTTTTAGTGACACACCACAAACTCACATACATTGATGGATGGATGCATTTGCATGTATCATACATACTGTCGTATTTAAATATATAGTACATACAATAAAGGTGGAGGTGGTAAAGTGGCCTTTGCCATCTTGTATTCCTTTGTGATACTCGTATGTGACAATATGGCTTATTACAATGACAATATTCAAAAGCATTCTAATTATTAATATTATAATTTTTTTTATCATTACTATCATTATTATTATTACATATTATTATTATTATTATGATTATAATTTATATTGGTGTCTTAATTAGTGATTGACAAAAAAAATGAAAAAGATTTGTTGTTGATGTTGTAATAAGGTAATAAGTAGTAGTAATAATTGCTCACTAACTGAATTTAATTAGCTACCAATTTTGGTTCGTTTCGTTTCATTTCATTTTCTTCTTCGCCATCGTCTTTGTGTATCTATCGTATATTATCAACTTGTTGTATTTATTCATTCATTGATTCATTCATTCATTCATTCGATCATTCAATCATTGATTGTATAAATATGTATGTTTGTATGTATGTCTGATGTATTAACACAATATTTTGTGATGAATGACTGACTGACTACTTATCGTACATAGATGGATGGGCGCTTATAGTTAGTTAGGCGGCGTGATAGGCAAAGCAAAAATAATAATTTTAATGAAAATATCTAATCAGCTGTTGTAAGGTGGTAATTATCAGCAATCTTATTATTTGTAAATTGCCACTTCGTGTTATTTGATTGTTGTTGTTGGTGTTGTTATTGCTGTTAGCTGCCACTAAATATTGCTGTGGTGGTCATTGTTGAATTTATATTGCTTTTACTTTTATTGAGGGTTTTATTTTAATTTGTGCTTCTTTTTTTTTGTTTTTGTATTGGTATTTAATACATTTGCTTTTATTTTTATTTTTATTTTTTTTTTAAATTACAATGTATACAAGTGTATAATTTAATCAAGATGCCGAAACAACAAATTGAAAGTACATTCATGATTGGTATGTATGTATATACAATACTTATCTTGATATAATTCGATTTTGTCACTCTTTTCTAATTTCTTAATTTATGTATTTCGTTTGAAATTAATTGTAATAGAATTGTGATTGATATTTAATTGAATTAATGCAGATAGGTAGACTTGTAGACAAGAAATTCTTTTATAAGTTTTGGTGGGAGAAAAGTTTATCAAAAGGAAATCGTCTATAAAACCAAAATTGATTAGTTCAACATTAGAGACGAGAATTAAAGCTTAGTTTTAGGTTTGGAATTCATTTGGAAATTCTGTGAAAAATTCATTGAATTTCGCTTCACATTCAAATACTAGCTACTCTGTTTTATGTATCAAATGAAATGACAGCAACATGTATATAATCACACACTCTTGCAACATTTTCACGTTAGAATTTAAATTTAAATGTTATTTAAAATGTCGAAATAAACCTTAAAAACCAGAAAAAATATTGTATTTTAAATGTTTAAAAGATGTAATTCATTCAATAAAATTGTAACAAACATTCACTTTCACATTCAAATACTAACTACTCTGTTCTATCAAATGAAATGACCGCAACATGTATCTAATCACATATTTTTGCAACATTTTCTCAATAGAATTTATATTTAAATGTTATTTAAAATTTCGAAATAAACCTTAAAAACCTAAAAAAAAATTATATTTTAAATGTTTAAAGTGTTTAAAATGTTTAAAAGATGGAATTTATTCAATAAAATTGTGACAACGGAGAGCATTATTTAAATTATTCAATCTGACACGACTAGTAGATATGTTGAAACAAATGAGTTCATTTTTTTTTGCGATTTTCAAAGAAAAGCCTAGACCTTCAGTCTGCTATTTAATATGAAGATTATAAATATGCTTTTGATTAACTTTAATTTGGGAAATGACCTTTACCGAGTGGTCTTTGTGACCATGTGTTGTATTCTTAGGGGGACTAAGATGCCCAGAAAATAATCGATAGCATTTTTTCGAGGATGAACCCACATATATAGTCATCTCACCGACTACTGGCTTTTTAATATTCTTAAAACTCATGGTAAAATGCCCAAGGTGCGATCTTTTCTGGACGGAGTCCGGTCAAAATCTGAAGTAGAGATGCTCTTACGCACGGCAGTATTAATTCACAAATTTTCTAAAAATATAGTTTAGTTTAATTATTTATTTAGTATTTTATATTTGGAAGAAGTGCAGTGTTTAGAGTTCTGATCCATAAGAAAGAGAGTAGTTTTTGGAATTCTTATCCAAAAGAAAGACTGCGCATTATATCGCTACTCAGTCCGTGCATTCAGCAAATAGTAGTAATATTATTAATATCATACGGATTGCATATTAGTAAAAGCCACTCTAAATAATTAAATGAAACGTTATGCATAATAGATGGATAATGCTTTACAATTTGACTATAAATTAAATCGATAGGAAACATCAATTTATATTAAAAATTAATGTCTATTTAATACACATATTAACTGTGTATATAATATACTATAATATACATTTCCGAATGATTACGAAGGAAAGGATAATTACCTACGATATGTATCACATCAAATGGGAATCTAAATAATATACACATTTAATAAAATAATTAATTTAATTTCATCGCAATAAAATAATAAATATCACACTGTAAACATTGTTAATTGCATGAGTATTAAATCGATAATTGAAACATTTAACTGCATTTAATTTTATATGAGTATATCATAATCAATGATAACAATATCCTGAAATTAAAACAAAATGCAGGATGTGAAAGCATGTGCCATCGCACACGATGATTAGAAAACAACAGTACGATAACAATGTAAGCGGTAAGAAAATTATAACAAGTGATAACAAGTGTATCAGTAACATGATCTATCTACTCATGAGCTAATCGCACGCGCCCTATACTTATATAGGTATTGTATACAATATACACTTCCGATCATATTAAAATTCCATCAGTACTTTTTCGCTATGCTAATTACGTTAATATTAAATGCGACATTTACTACACTCTATATGGATGTGTCTACATTTGCATTTACTTGTTGTTAATATTCGAACAAGCTATTACTTTGTGATTGTGAACGAAGATGTTATAAAACGGAAGTAAAAGATTTTAAAAAATATGTATTCTGATAAATGTAGTTGCCGGTTGGTACAAAGTTATCATTTAGTTAGGATCATTTATATACATTCCAGTGTATGCAAATTAAGTTATCTATATATTTAAATCACATCTTATCAACATGTATACATAGATTTTATGTAAATGATGCGCAACATATTTTCGCAACATCTCATAGCGAATATAATGGTACAATGGTGGTCATAGAATTAGAATCACTTTCGAAAACAGTTTGAATTGATTCAAGAATTGGTTTAATTGGTTTAACTAGGGCTCTGGCATAATTCAATTTAAAATTCTCTGAAGAGAAATTGAGAGCCTGCAAAAAGAAAGTGCTGTAATTATTGGTTTTTTTTTTTAAATTTGTACTTAAATATCAACTTTTTTTAGCAGCATTGGTACTTTTAGCAAAAATAACAGTTATAAGAAGCATGCTTAAGTGGCTTACGATTACGAGGAATTTTCGAATTCAAAAGCGGAGATATTAAGGGATTTGCAAAGATCTTAGAAAACTTTCTGCATAGTCCCATTATAAGAAGAGTCAATACACTATCCTCAAAACTAGTATTCTTCAAGAACTTTTGAGTTATCATCAATAATTGTGGGGTGTGGAGTACTAATTCTACTAACTTTAAATCAGTATTCCAGATCTAGTTCACTGATGGGTCAAAATTAGAAAGTGATAGAACAGGGGCGGGCGTAAATGGCTCGAGATTCAAGAAATCATTTCCAATGATTATCTACCCAACAATCTTTCAATCGGAAATACACGCCATTGATATTTGTGTAAGAGAATGTCTTCGTAGAAAGATGTGCAGGAACACACATTTACATACAGTCAGACAGTGAAGCGACACTAAAAGCCCTACAATCAGTCACAATAACTTCCAAAATAGTATAAAACTTTAATACTATTGGGGTGGTATACCGAAAACAAAGGACATGAGGATACCTAGCCAAACGTGGAGCAGAAATGCCCCTAATTGGCTCTGAGCCTTTCTGTTGACTTACATAAAGTCACACAAACGAAGTTGTCGTACAATGGGCAAAAAAGAAATTTGCAAACCACTGGCTCAACAGCGCCCTTCAACATCAAGCAAAGCCATTCCTCATTCCAGCTAAGGGAATATCGGGATTCTTTAAGCCGAACAGTCTTACGAACTCTATCTTATTACTTCACACGCCACTGTAGCCTAAGGTATCACCTATACAGAATAGGTTTCTCTGACACTAATGTCTGTAGATTTTGTGAAATGGACACAGAAAGTTCAAAAAAGATGAAAAAATGTGTAAGAAAAAGTTTTTAACGAATGATTTTTAAATTTGCCGGCTAAATTTCTCAATCATATAGCATTCTTTTTTTAGAAAGACGAAAGTTTGTTCTCTCAAAAAATATCAATAAAAGTGTCTAAATAGCGTTAATCAAGGCACTGGTTAATCAAAAATCAATTTGGTTTTTGAAAAACTGAATATCAACTGTAAAAGTTGAATTTTATTAGAAAAAAAAAAAATAAATATGTGAATTTTGTTTGTGGAAGAGCCCATTTAGTTTGGAAAAATGTGAATTTTGTTTCGAAAATGGGAAAAAAGTACATTTGGTTTCGAAACGGAAAATTTGAAGTGCAAAACCAGTGCTTAATTTTTTCTAAAAGAATTCTGAGCATTTGCTTTGAAAAAGGGTGCATTCGGTAAGGCAAAGTCAGAATTTGAAATGCAAAACTTGTATTAAAATTTTACAAAAGAGTCTGCTGTGAATGAAAATGAATGAATTAGTCAGCCACGGTACTACTTAACCAATTGAAATTTTTATGTGACCACCACTGTACGAATAATTTGTAAGCCTATGAATAATAAGAAGAATAGGAATTATAATTTAGTATCTATTTTACAAAATGTATGTGACAATATTACATCACGGATGAAGTATTCGTATGCATCGCTACTTTATTTTTTAAATAGTTGGTAATTAGTAGGAAAAGCGGAAGTGTTGGGCTTAAGTTAGCGTTCGAATATATTGTATATATAAGTATATGATATGAAAAAAAAAAGAAATTATTACCTATGTAGAATTATAAGTAACATATTTAATAATTTGCTATTTATGTTTATTTATCAATTAAAAATTAAGCGCTTCTAATAAACGGTTTTTATCACAATTAGAATATGTAACAGCAATTTATCACACCAAGTTTCTTTTATAAAACGGAGGTGCATATTATTATTGGTTAAATAGTTTGAGAAATTATATATAACATTCTATTAAAAATTTAATAATATGTTTATTGCAAGAAATATAATAATTTTTCTTCTTCTTCTTCTTTGACTGCTTATCCACATTTGAATGTTAGCGGTCGCATTTATTAAACATTCTTCTTCAACTAATTTTTCATTCATACCTATTTATTTCAACAGTGTTGATTGCGATTGTTTTTTGTCTGATTGCATTTGTTGTAATTCTTTTTCCTAACATCTCGTGATTACCAATATGCACAGGTATTTTATCATCCATGGGTGTGTGTGTATATATTTTCTTTAAATGTCTCTATTATTAAATTTTACATAATTAGTAAGAATGACTAGAGATTTGTTTAATTGTAAATTGCAATTTCAAGCATTCATGTTGCCACTTTCTAAAACCTCTTATTATAACATTTGCAAGAGTATACTAAACCAATATTTGCATGCAAATGTGGAAAATTTAATGCAAAATGTAAACAAAGACAATGATGTAAACAGAAGATCAGAGATAAGGTAAAAGCTTTGTAGATGCACAACAGATGCACAGGTAAAATTAGGAGTTTATTCATTTGTGCTCTTCGGTAGCGTCATATTGAAATATTAAAGGATTTTCAACAGAAGTCACTAGTATTTGAAGCGTCATCATTTGGCTATTGAAATCAGTGTGCGTCAAACAACATAATTTTTTAGCTCCAACTATGACAAGATTTGTGGTTACAAAACCCCAGTCGCAGAATGCTTTGCTTTGTTTTGTTCTTTATTTTCATCTGAAGAAAAGTTCAGCGGATAGTCTTTGCATGTTGCGTGAGGCTTCTGGAGAGTATTCAACTTGTGGATTTTGCTGTAGACGATTCACAAGTAGTAATTCTGATACAAGCGATAAAGAGGCGAAGGCCAGCAGTGTATGAAGATGCTTAATTGGAGACTTTATTGATCGAAGACTCGTGTCAAATTCAAAAGGAGTTTGCTGGATCTTTGAGAGTGACTCGATATGATATTTTGTTCCAGAAAATGTGAAATAAGGTTTCATATAAAATGAAGCAAAGAGACATCGAAAGACATCGATTTTATTTTGTTTTGTTTGTCTGAAATGCTGCTTCAACGTCACAAAGGAAGACTTTTTTAAATCGTATCGATACTCTCAATGAAAAATAGATCTATTATTACTATAATGTAAGCGCAAAAAGTCATCTGTGCGATCTGATCAACCAGCCAAATCGACTCCTCTCTCTCTCTCTCTCTTTGCCATAACCCTTCCCAGCGTTGCTCTTTGACGTCTCTTATAACCGTGCTCATCCAGGTTGCTTGCGGTCGTTCCCTTGTTGTTGGCGGTTCCTAGATATTCAAGGCTCTTCTTACATCTCGTCTCATTATATGGCCATACCACCATAGTCTGTTCTATTGTAGTTTCTCCACGATTGGTGCAACTCTCATAGCATTTCTTATGTCTACATTTTTGACTTTCGCCTGCAAGGCCGAATATACATAGTTCAAAGGAGATGATATGTATTTGGTGGGATCAGAAGGATATGATATCATATATATTATAAGCTAGAAAAACCGCGTGAAATCATTAATGGGGGATGCTACCGACATGGTCGGTATGGCGACCACACACGAATGTACTTGGAAAATAGCGGATGGGAAGTCTTACTACACCGGCTGTATAATAAAGATTTTCCTCCTTCTAACTAACAATTGTTTCGATCAATGAAGAATGCCTTGACCAGAATACACTTCGCTTCAATTCAAGTTATCAAAAATTGGATTCATACGTTCTCGGCATCAAAAGATTCGATTGGGATGGAATTCAAATGCCCTCAGTCAAGAAAAACCTTTTAAAATATATTTGCTAAAATGTCTAAAAATAAAAAAAAAATTTTTAAATATATGTACAATTAAAAAAAAAAAAATTAAAAACAATATTTTTAAAGCCTTTCTTAAGCAAAAAATAAAGGGAAATCATTGAGTAAATAAAAGTAATTTTGTATGTAAGCTATATGAAAAGTGGGAATTATATATTAATTCGTTTCAGAAAAAATTTACATTCAGTAATTTCTATTAATACATTAGGTCATCATAGCATAAAGTATGTACCACATGAAGTAATAAGAGTGAGGACTGGTCAATTTTTGGGAAATTGTTGTATACGTATTTAATGAGTTATATTCTTCTTCTTCTTCTTATATGGGCATAACAAAGGATGTTCGATTTAAGCCGAACATATAATGCGGCGCCAGTCTTCTCTGTTCTTCGCTTGGTGGCGTCAATTGGATATTCCTAACGCCGCCAGGTTACCCAACACTTGGTGCTTCCAACGGAGGTTTGGTCTTCTTCTTCTTCTGCGGCCTCAAGCGGTTGCCGAATTGAATATCATTAAATATCGCTGGAGCGTCTTCTTCCATTCGCTCGACATGATCCAGCCAGCGCAGCCACTGGATTTTGATTCGTTTGATTATATCAATGTCAGCGTACAGCTCATACAGCTCATCGTTGTACCTCATTCGGTACTCGTCATCAATGCAAATAGGTCTGAAGATCCTACGCAGAACTTTTCACTAGAAAACTGCAAGCATCCTCTCATCCGTGGTGGAAATTGTTCAGGCTTCTGCGCCATATGTTAGGACAGGAATAATTAGGGACTTGTAGAGTGTGATTCACGATCCTCGAGAGAGGGCTCGAATACTCAATTGAGTTATATACAATATAATAATCTATTAGTACACTCTTAGTATACTCATTAAATATGGTGGAAAGATATGATGAAATTTTGAATGAGACGATATAAAATCCTAAAGTTACTACCTTTGATGTTTTTGTGTTGATACGAGAGTTGAGAGTTGAGTTGAGTTCAAGTATCTCATTAGTTCAAATTCAAGTATCTCATTAGTTCAAATTATGATGGATCTATGGATCGATTCGCAGCCGGACAAATGGGAGGGTACATTTATATTGACTCGAGAAAATAATTTCTAGTATATCTCTGACGATTCTTCGATGTGTTTGCAATCAATTCATCCAAATGAATATACTCTCACCTTTGGGTGTAGGGCATAAAATGCGAAATAAAGAAGAATTAAAAAAAAAAAAAAAAGCAGAACAGCATAACCATCACCATCACTATACTATGTTAGTATTAATATGCAGTGTAGTCAGAACTACCACCATCATAGTAAAATGTACATGCATACATACTATACGTATGTAGAATACCACAGTCAAAAGGATACACCTTCCACAAAAAGCTTATCGTGCATATTAATCGTAAAACAATTTCCCCCAAGGAGTACAATACGAGTATGTACATAATACATGCGACGGCAATGGCAGCCAGACTCCAACCAAATATGGTGAAGGAACTATGGCGAATGAATGGTAGTAAAATGAATACACTATGTTGTTCTTATATACCAACCATATAACCATATACTATATAGTAAGTATACATATGTATATTGTACTCATACTCAAAAAGCAAACATGAGCAGGGTATTAAATATATATTTTTTTGTTGCTTTTATTGAAGTAGGTAGGTAAGTATATAATATCCATATTTTTTATTATTATTATTATTATTATTATTATTATTATTATTAATATTATGTATAAGCAAAATTGTAAATATTATGACTGCCAACAGTGGCAGAAAAAATAAGAATATAGCAAAAAACGGCAACATCCATATTTATGCCAATGGGAATTAAGACGCTATGGGGATACCATTATGTACGTATGCATGTATTATACATATGTATATATGTATTTGGGAATATGTTTATCAGTATGAAATCAGCACAATCCCCACTGGAAAAAAATTCAAACACATTGAACTGAATTGAATACAGGAACGGCATTAAGAACAACAACAGTAACAACAAGAACAATGATTCATTATGGCGCAAATATATCGTACATACGAATGATGATGATGCTTTCGATGATGTCTGTTTTTGGTTTACTGTCGTTTTTATTGCTATTGGCAGTTAAAAATAAAACAAGAATGTATTTCATCTCAATCTTTGATGGATTTTATTTTTTATTTTACTTTTTTTTTCTCTTATATACAATATGATAATTCAAAGTCATGCAAATGCTGCCAAAGGTAATTCGTGCTAACCAATTGCAAAACGCACAAAAAAGTAACTATGTATTTCTATTTCAGAATATTTGTACTAGATAGCGGTGATATTAGAAATTATTTAGCTTTTGAACGTCAACATTTTAATTTCTCAAATGCTTTTATATCACCGGTAAGAGTGTAAGAGTATCAGTAATATATCTGTCATACAGGAAAAATAATTAGGAAATCATATTCAGGATGAAATCAGAATTTTACTACAATAATATTGTTGTTATTATTAAGTATCGGGACTCTTTTACCGTTGTTAGAGTTTAAAGCAAAATTTACAGGAGAGCAAAAAAAAAAACTCAATTGTTGTTTCATATACTCTTAAAAAAAAGAGTCCAAAAATACAAAATGTTCCAAATTTACCACTTGTAAAATATTCGCCACATATATCAGGAGATATATGTTGCCATTATAACCAAAAATTGATTTAGGACGAATGTATATAGCTTGCTTCGACAGCCATCGTTGTTGTTCTCTAGTTGGGGCCAGTTAGAAAGGCTAAGCGCTTATAGTTTCGCCAGTACTTGGTCTTTCCATCGAAGGTTGGGCATATTGCGTCGTCCTTCAGCCGGTTCTAAATATATGTACTTAGATGGAGCGGGTTCTTCCCTTCGATTGTCATATCCTAGCCTACGCTAACGCTGGATTTTGATGTGCTTTACAATATCAATATCGGTATATAGCTCGTTCAGCTTATTGTTTTATTTTATTCAGTCCTCGTCTCCAATGCAGGTAGGTCCAAAATGACCTTACGTATGACCTTTCTCTCGAAAACTCCAACCATTCTTGCGTTTTTGGATGAGTCACGTACACAATATCTCCACGCTGACGACATTAGTGGTGTTAATACTGGTTTTAAAATAGACAAAGTCTGTTACTACTTCGAAAGAGTGGTTATCAATAGCGAGGTGTTTTTGTTTGTTTGTTTTTTTTTTTTTGGATCTTCTCCACGATTTGGCGTAGTGTGTAAATTTGGTCGATGGTGGATGTATTTGGTCTGAAGCCACATTGATTAGATCCGATCAGGTTGCTGATCATAGGCTTCAATCTTCATATAGTACGCACATAAATTCTTGGTTTCGATGCTTAGGAGACTCATTCCACTGTAGTTGGTGTAAATTCCAGGGTCTTCTTTTTTCTATTTGGTCAGAGGGCATTGAATAGCTTATCGCTTTTGGTAATAAATAACTCGGTAGGCAGGACTTATGCACGTGCAACTTTGTTGCTATTCAGCTTTAGGATAGGGTTTTTGAGCTCGTCATGGGCGAGTGGTGGAATGCTGTAATATAGGCGCTTGTGTATTGTTCGAGCGGTGCCATTCCGTAACTTCAAGGAATGTTCCCTCTATCGACTTTTTCCTCTCTGGACATCTGTCACCAGATTCTCATATTGGTTATGATTTCAACCTCCGCTCAGGCGTTTTTTCTTTTCAATGAATTTTCAAGTGACCTTCTTGTCGCTACTCATCTCCATCTCCTCACAAACGGGTCTTTTACTTAAGAGCTCTCTCCTTGCACCTGCAAGTACGTCTCCCCACATTGCTTTTCTCTGTTCACGCAGGATCTGTAGTTGGGGTCTTTCTCAGCGGTAGCGTTGCCACACTCCTGATCATACCACTCATTCCTCAGAGGCCGGTGGTAACCAATTACAATACCTCCGGCAGCAGTAGTCATCTAGTGGGATATATGTGCGCATCATCATCAAGTGGGGGAGTGTAAGCATAGCCGAATGTAGTTAAATATCGTCAATATTTCTCTCGGAGTTCGTTTGCGACACATACACGTATTCGCATCTTAGCTGCAACGATTTAGTGATCCGAGTAGATGTTGGCACAATGGATCGATTTCATGCTTATTACACTGGAAGCATGCCTTCCGTTCATAAAAACATGATCAATTTGGTTGATCTGGAGACAGCCATGTCGCCTTGTGGATGTGGAAACGTAGGAATCTGGTACTGATGGAGGCAGAATTTTTCGACATTTGGACAAAATTTGTATTTTCCTTGTCCACCCTGGCATTGAAGTCGCAAAGCGGTCACAAACGTTTTTGAGACGTTGTGAGAAGCTCTCTTTCGTCACATCGTCCCTCTCATCCCTCTGTTATTTAATCTACAATATATTTATCTACAATTAAATTTACCTTTATGCTTAATATTTGGCGATAATCCACAATGGCGCCTACATATTTGAATAGTTTCTGGTTTGATAACTAAAATCAAAAAAGGTGAGAACTTAAACATGGCCTCTGTGATTAATGAAAATATCATCAACTCATACATTTAAGTGTTTGTTTGAAACACAATAAATTACATATATATGAAAAGAATCAATTCCATGTTAGATTGCAATGTCATGAGTCTGGTAATTGTTGTATGTAGATTTGCATTTGTGTGGCAATGCAAAACATATGCAAATAGTATATTTGTCATTTATATTGAGTATATATGCTGATACATACATCCATACATATAATAGTGTTGGTTACAACTGCATACAAAAAAAACAAAAGACTAACAAAATTGGCGCCCACATTTAGGTGTGGTTTGGATTCATTTGAAAATTTTTTTCTTTATATTGCACAAAACACCAATGTAGCCATAGACATAAACAAGCTTAAATAAAATGAACACGACAAAGAGTAAAGGAAAAGAAGAAAAAAAAAAAATATTAAAAAATACCCCATAAATTTGCATGTTTCGATTTGCATTTGCAACTAGCTGTGCGATGTTCGTGTCTATGTAAAGTCAAATGCCGCACTAGAAATGAGAGAAGACAAAAAAGACAAAAAAAAAAAAAATGAAAAAAATAAATACTTACTATAAAACGATCAGAAAAATTGATTTCCATGAATACAGGGTGCTGGTAGTGATTTTGTTTTATCGATTACACACATACATACATATGTACATGTTTCATTTAATATGCGGCATTGCAACCTCAACTCCACTGCCAACCAACTATTCATTCATCCATATAACTATTAGTCCATGCTATATCGTCAACAACATATTCATTTCCATAGAAATGTGCGAAGATTATATGTTTCGACCAAAAAAATAAAATTGCACACGAATAGCAGTCAAGCAGTCTTGAGCTTGACAGCCAATATTAGCTCCCGCCATCGAAATCTCTATTAATGCATAGTCTTTGCACTATTTGTGTGCACATGTGTGTGTGTGAGTGTGTTTGTAAATACTCGTATGTTTGTATGTGAGTGAGTGCATGTGTAGTATGTAAAAGACGCCATTTCTTTATAGCATCCGCATTGCTATTAAAAGCTTCTGAGCATTTCACAAGGCAGTTTTCTTTATTTCAATTTTGTTGTTGTTGCCGTGAAATTTTTGTATTTTATATAAGAAGATATTTTTAACGTTTTGATTTTATTTTTCTCTCCTCATCAATATGCACAGTGGAATAAAGTTATCAAGGATGCAATACCACATACTCGCACTGATCATACTCATATCGTACATCGTCGGTATAAATGACTACGTTAAGCATGGTCGAATCGTTTGAGATTATGTAAGACCCTGTTTAGCAAGGCAATGATCGCAAACCATATTTGAAAGGATAAATTAGTGCACCTCGCTTCCCTCTTAGAAGCGGTTATAACCGAGAGGGCGATTAAAAACGCCTTAAACTAAGTCTTGTCATATGTCATACATCATCGCCTTCGATAGGTACCTAGGTAGTTACGAGCCATTAAAGATCCAATATGATATCAAGACAAATCAATCTGAAAGACAAGATAAATACAAATGTTTAAGAAATTTGGAAATCGAGAATTAATGATTTCCATCGTGTCGCGTCGATTTTGAAAGTTTACGATACGGTGTAAGTTTTTTTCATAAGCTGATGGCTCTGTGATTCACGAAAGCTTTATTTATTAAAAAAAAATATGTTTGAAATGATAAGCAAGCATTTTGAATATATTGTTTTAAACACCAGCTGCCAATAATGCCAACAAATTTTTCCGAAAACTCTTCGAACATTTTCTACCATCACTACGGTTTACATGAACAAAAGTTGTCGTGAGCATTAGTTAAGGAGTGTGATTAATCCAAATTTTGGTGCGTTTTTCTTTCCAGTTCCAGAAATAATAGATGTTTTTCACATTCGAATATTGGATCTGTTTATGCAGATCATTTTCCCCATTGATGTTCACAAGAGCGCAGTGTACTTATATATTCCATGAGTCCATGACTACCTCTGCTGAGGAGGCAATCGGTTATTACTGATCTATGAGGTCTCTGAATATCGCTACGTCAGCGCAGCGAAAGATGCCGCCTACAGAAAAACACTACGTCTAGTTGTTACGGAGCGGCACAAAGAGAAAAGAAGCTTGACGAGACATTGTCAGAGAGAATTAGAATGATGAGAGTTTGACGAAATAGATATGTATAGCGACAGAATTGAGACTAGAAAATTCTTCGAGCACATGAATGGATGTTTATGTCTTAAAGCCTCTTTCTGTCGTAACGAAAATGAGCGTTTCGAGTGTTCTGAGCCTATAGAACGCATCACTTTTCCGAGATATTGAATGGTGAATAATTCCGTCAGTTGAGGACATTGCCTAAAGCCCCAATACGATACCATGAGTTCTGGGTCTATATGCATCAGTTCATAAGTAGAATTTGATCCTACGAAATCATGCCGAATTACCGGTGTCTCAGTATTTTCCATCTCGCATACAAGAAACGATACACTTCAATTTGCTATTTGTTTCTTCAACATCGCATACAACGCCTTATCGTAAGTAAATTAAAAAAATAAATATGTGTCACTTAAAGACCCGAAGGGATCTTTGGCCGAGCTTCTCTTCCGCTACTGTTGTGCGTGTTAAATTTTGGACAGTATTTGAAGAGACCTACTTATTTTAGCCGGTTTCGAAGAATTGCCAATTGCTTGCCGACAGATGGGTATAGTTCAGCCGGAGATTGAACCCACGACCTACAGATCAGAAGGCTAATACACTAACCACTGAGCTACAGTATCCTTATCGTAAGTATTGTGTGAAAGATTGAAGCTTATGCTCAACAACTTGATTGGGTCTCATCAGTGCAGCTTCATACCTAATATTCCACTATCGACCATGTTTTCACACTGCAGGAAATTCTGGAGAAGGCCCAGAAAAACAGATCGATAGACCGTTGAATATCGAATGAGATTTAAGTCTGGGTGTACCTTTATTGTGTAACTTCTTCAATCTGATTATGTAGAAAACAATACGGACTGCTGATTTACGCTATTGTGACACTATCTTCAGCAGGAGTATCATGCTGTTGATGTATGTCGTGGATGTTGACATAATCAGCACCAATAGTCAGCGGAGTATTCTCTGAATTGCAGGGAGAGTCGTCTCGTATGGGTCTCACGGTGAGCGGGGGCAAGACAATTAAACGATCCAGGAAATAAAGTACTTTGTCTATCGTGGAATCATCCTGAAGATACTGCGAAGCATCCCTCATGCAAACATATGAATTTCTAGGCTTCGGATCGAGTTATTTATAAATCAATATTTTCTCATAAAAAAACAAGCATATAATTTTTTAGGACTGTAAACATCTCCTATATGGCTATGGTTTGAAATCTTTTAATAAGCAATTTCTCCAACTTTTTTCGATTTTTCATGTAAATGATCTAGAGCACGTTTTGTTTAGCTCCAGTTCAGTGGGGGATTCTAAGAGGAAATTTGAGGAATAATTTAGTTGCTATTTACTATACTCGAAACAATTTAATCGAATAGGTTCCACTGTAAAATATTATGTTACACTCGTAGTGCATCTCACACCTGAGTATCATGTTATGTGGGTACTGTATGTTAAGTACTTGTGTGTCGTGCTCAATGCACTTAATATTACTTTGGCAGCCATTATTGTACATGAAAGAAACATTTTCTTTTACTTGTTTCTTTTTTGTTGTTGTTATTGTTGTTTTTGGTAAAACTTTTTTCCTCCACATATTTTTATACTTTTGCTTATTACTATAAAATTTGTTGTTGTTGTTGTTGTTGTAAAATAGTGACGTTGTGCAATGAAAGTGTGATGCGATGCGATGTGATGTGATGTGATGTTACGACCTTTTTCTGTGTTGTTTAGTTATAGGCTTTGCATTATTTTAACTGCACTTAAACATAGGCTTTAACAAGAACAACAACAACAACAACAATAACAAAAAAAGGGTGTAAATACAGTGCAGTTACTTTAGAGTGGTTCCTAGCTTTATACATAATAGTTTATGATGTAAAAATCGTTCAGGTTTGAAATCAACACTCCAAATTCAAAGAGAGCATTTCTTAATTTCAATGTTTCGCGATGATATTTTCATGGACCATAGAGAAATGCTTAGGTGCCATAGCTCAGTGGTTAATGCATTGGCCTTCTGATCTGTATAGGTCGTAGGCTTAATTCCCGGCTGAAGTACAACTTCAATATCGAAAAGATTTTTCTTTCGAACGGCACCCAACTATCGGCAAGCAATTGGAATTCTTCCGACATTAACAATTTGCCATGAAAACGTTTCTAAAAGAGCTCTGTGACAAAGTTATAGGCAAGAAGTGTTGTCACAAGGGTTCTGGCATTCGAAACCGGCTAATATAAGTAGGGCCCTTGGGCCCTTCGGGGTCTAAAAGTGCCACATATTAATTATTTTTCTTTTATAAAAAAAAATAAGAAGTGCTAGGAGAATTGAAAATTTGTTAAGTTAAGGACAACTCTAAGCTCCACATACTTACTATGCATACATATGTATATGTATGTATGTGTATTTTTGTATCATAAAAAATCACTTATTATAAGAAAAAGTGTTTATGCAACAAAAATAAAAATTTGTATTTAAAGGTAGTATTTTGTAGTATGAAAAGAAGAAGAAGAAGAAACTTCTAATTCTAATAAATCAAATAGAAACTTACATGTACTTTAAGTGTGAAGAATGAAATATCTGTTAATCCGTTGCACTAAACCACTATCATCCTGGCACCGCTGGGAGGCGGCTGAAGTGAGTGGCGAAAACCTCCACGGTTGGAGGTTGTGCGTTGGGTTTGAGACCCACCACATAAAAACTCTTTCCCTATGAAAAATGTTGAACTGCCTCAAATAAGGACTACCTCTTTTGTTGATGACCCCCACAAACGAAATAAGAACCGCGAATTACGGATCCTTCCTCCTAAATCCTTTGCTCTTCACAGAGCGTGGTGGCTTAAAAAATTACGGATATGCACCTGCAATGTCTGATCTCTGTATAGGGAAGGGAAGGTAAATATAAAGCTGACAGCACCGGTCTCTAGGGTTGATCTGGAGAGCATTCCGTGATATTTTTGCAGTTGCCGGATATGGATTTGTTGTCAGTAAGACACTGCGACATATTGTCTCACAGTTCACACCTGTGAACGAACGACCAAAGCTTCCTCCATATCAAAATCGTGTTTGACGACTTTAATGCGAGGGTATGCATGGAAGGTATCTTTGGTCCAATTGTTGGAAAATTCAGACTTTACCAGAATACTTTCGATAACGGTATGAGGCTGATTGACTCCACCGCAGCGCGGAACATGATTTAAATATCCTGACATCCATAAAGCGACGTGGGTGTCCCCTGATCACGGGGTGATCGGCGGAATTCATGCTGCACGTGAAATCGATACGTGGTGCTAACATCGACTCGGATCATTACCTTGTTGCAGCTAGGGTGCGACTACGTGTATGTGTTGCAAAGAACAAACAAAGTCTCACACAGAGAAAGCTTGCCATCAATAAGCTGCAATCACTAGAGACAGCAAATGCTTCTGCCATTCGACTATCGGATCGGCTTATGTAGTACACTCCCCCTCTTAATGATATATGCGCACGGTGGACATGGTATATCCAACGCTATGATTATTGATATCTAGGAGGTAATCGATCTCTATCAACCTTTGAGGAATGAGTGGTATGATCGGATGTATCGCGACGTTCCCGCAGCGATAGACGCCGCCTACAGAAAAACTCTGCCTACAGGTGCTATGCGAGCTGTTAAGGATCTGTAAAGAGAGAGGAGGGGCGAGGAGAGACGTTTTTTCAAGCGCAAGAAGAGACAGCAAGAAAGGCTCGTGGTTCAGTAGATAGACATGAGTAGAGACAGGAATGAGACTCGAAAAGATCAAGACTTCGAGTAGATCAAGTGCTTTAAGTGGCGGTTTAAATCCCGAAGATCCCTTTTGTCGTGACAAAAATTGGATTCTGGTTACATATGTCCAGACGGATTGAGTTTATGGAGGAACACTTCTCCACGTTATTGAATGGTGACGCATCGAAATAATTCTGCCAGTGGAGGAGATTTCCCGAACTCCCCATTTATGGATGATGATGTACATGTTTCATCACCCCACCTTGATGAAGTCAGAAAGACCATTGCTAGGCTGAAAAACAACAAAGCTGCAGGTGCTGGTGGCCTGTGCACTGAGCTGTGCTGTGCTGTACACCAGCATACAAGATCTCATAAGTAGAATATGGTCGAATGGAAGCATGCCTGATGATCAGTGGTTAGTGTTCTCTGTGCGTCTGTCCGAGAAATGTCTTATGAAATATTTACCAGAATCTGGTAGAGAAATAGTTACATGTTGGAGGCATATTTCTTTTTTTTTTTGTTTTTGTTATACTCTTAATACAGAAAGTTGTTTTTTAAACTGACTTAATTGCTTGGAATGCAGAATTTCTAATATAATTTTATATTATATTTATATATTCACATTTAAGGGTTCTTAATCAGATGTTTTGTTTTTATTAATGAAACGACATCTTCATTAAATGATTTTTATTATAACATAAATACACATATCTCTTTTGTATCACCTGCCTTTCGTAGATTATTGGCAAATAAATATTCTACCACCAGGAAGGTTGGTTGGTGTTTGACGGTTAATTCCGCTACAAAATTTTCAATTTTCGGTCGAGAAACAGCTTTGACATCGAAGAGTTTATGGTGTGAAGTGAAGTTTAATATTGGATAGGCATGTAATAGAGACTACTACAGATATAATATTAAGAAAATTGTCTAAAGCTACAAAAACTACAGATGTTTTAATGTGTCACTAAACTTGCACGTAACTTACAAATATGTATATATATACAGGGTGATAATTGTAAAGTAACACAGGTTTATATGTTTACAAAAAGAAAATGTTAATGTTAAATGTTTATGCCAATTTATGATTGTCACCCTGTATAAATACTCAACATACTCAACATACTAAACGTTTGCAAGCATATGCCTTGAATATGTAAAAAAAAAAATTGCATATGTTTGATAAGCCACATACAGCAACAATAGCAACAATAATAAACCATGCACAATACACTTGCATTCATACAAAATTCATAACCACATAACATAATGCAATAACAGCACCTATAAGAACAACTATGTTATATGCTTGTATTTATGTATGTACGATATAAAACCAAAGAAATAAATAAAAAATAAAAAAAAACGTCAAAAGAAACTGAAGAACGCCATCATGAAGCATTTAGTTTGTATGCTTTTGTTGTTGTTGTTGTATTTTTTTTTTTTATTTTTGCAATATTTAAAAAAAAAAAAAACAACATGACTACCACTATGGCCTTATGTGTAAAACGCATTTGCCCTGCTCACCAACGATTATGAAATATTGTATTTATGCATTCTTGACGAATCGGGCAACAAGTATGATGAGCATGAGGTGCATATGAGGCGATGACCATGCCATCAAAAAAATATTGTATATGAATTCATACATATGCCATGTCATATGCAATTCGTTACACTACATACATATGTATATGTACAACAATGGTCTTGCAAACACTTATATAGGGGAACTATTGGCATGATTGGTAAAAGTGTTTGTTCATTGGGACTGTTTGACTATTTGATTGCAGTTCAACAAAAAATCACAGTCCAGCAATGTGCTGAGTGTGCTTCCGAGGCATTTTTATATTATTCACTGGGTGGATTATTTATGTGGCGGATCCCAAACCCAACGCAGAACCTCTAATCGAGGAGGTTTTCACCATTCACTTCAGCTATTTACAAGCAGGTGCCAGGAGAACGTTGTCCGGTGGTCCCCCATTAATAATGGACCCCCATTAATAATGAATGTGCCATCACATAGTATGCAGAGCAAGCCATATGACTACCGCTCATTAACAAATAAAGGTGTCATCACATAGCGCTGAGGACAAAATACATGACAGCCAATGAGCTGACTTGCGATGAGTTCAACAAGGATTGCGAAAACACCACAAGACCACCTAAGCTAAGCTGAGTGTGTTGCAAACCTCATCGGTAGGGATTGCCATAATACACGAATAGGGATTGACATCGTTGCCATATCAACTGTATTTACCAGATGCGACAACCAGATTCGACAATAAAACATTGCCACGAAAGATCTTAAAATATCGTATTATTCTGAAATTGGAAGATCTAAAATCATTGAATTTGAGTGCACAACACAACACAAAAAATTATATTCCTTGATGTGTTTTTTTTTATCAAAATTGTTAGTATGCTGTCTCAGGATTGCGTGGGCTTGCTAAATACTCTAGATATTGGTTTAATGGTGTATTGAAAAGTTCTTTCATTGACCATCTCTAATTACAGAGATGATGTTAGATTGCAAATAACTGTGGTGAATATAAACAATATCAAAAACACATCAAGCACTATTGCCATCAGTGCAAAAACACCCAAAAAAAAAAACTCATCCCAAAGTGCTCTTCAATACAATTCAAAATTCCCCTACATATGCACGCCAGCAAGCATAATAATGCATACTTATACGGATGTGAATGTGTGTGAATCGTGTGAGTATGGCAACATGGAAATATGTATGTGCACGAGACATATGGAAATGAATATTTTACATACTATAGTTATATTGTACATATCTACCTACTATATATTTTTTTCTTATGAATATTTCTTTTATGTTAGCACAGTATATGCGTTTCACACATCTCCAAACAACATATATTCACGTATATACATATAATATTATATATATTTATATATACTCGTCATTGCTTGAAGTAAAATAGCATGCATGGAGCTAGATTTAAAGATAACAAAATGCTAAGACTCAAGTATTCGGCGGCATGTATGCATGTACATACATATGTGTTTTTTGTTTTATAGCAAAAGCAGAAAAAAAAACATTAAAATGAGCAAAGCAACAAAAAAAATATATATATATGCATTCAATGTTGAAGGTGTATTATTAAATATGGCCGCTGCCTTTATGTATAGGTACAAAAATATTCAGATATGCATAACCAGCAAGTGTATATACATATGTGTATAAACATCATATGTATATATACATGAATATGAGTACGAATATGAGTATTCTTGAGTATTCTTATATATGTCTGTTTTTTTTTGCATCTACGGAAACAAATATTTTTATATAAGTATGTATTTATATATGCATGTATATTATATATGTATATACGAATAGTTGCCGGGAATAAGCACACTTGTAATTCTTTTTTTTTTTTGCAACATATGCATATATTTTCTTTATATGTAGCTATTTTGAGTATTTAATAATTTTTCCTTTGAATTCTATGCATAATACTTGGTCTTCTATTTACATACTTATATACTCATCGATACATGTAGATTGTATAATATTTTTTCAATTATCATATTATTGTATATCGTATGCATGTGTATTTACATATATACGATATCATCGAATAATATTATTGAGTTTTATAATACAATACTAAACATATAATTATATGATATTATGCACCTAATGGTAGAGTTAAAAGTACATAATTAGAACTTTTGCAATCAATTTCAGTCTATGCACATATTATATGTTAGTAAGTGAAAGTCAAGTAATAGAATTTATAAGTTGCGTACAAATATGTTATCAGTGATTTAAATGAATGATTGCTAGTATCTATTGTATCTACTTACATACGATATATCGATTCTATATAAATCTTTCATCTATCATTAGTATTCACTAGTATTGGATACTTGTCTCGAGAGTTTTTAGGAGTATTGGATACTTGTGTCCATGCAAAAAGTTCTCGGTATCAGTATATTGTATATTGTAGAGATCCTTTACATTTGATCGTTCCTGCGAAACATAATCTTAATGACGTCAGCCTGAAAATATCAGGGTCTACTTTGGGCTAAGTAAGCAATTGAGAACTCGGGCCCTCTCTCGAGAAACGAAAACCACCTCTACAAGTCTCTCATTATGCCTGTCCTTACATATGGCGCAAAAGCCTGAACAATTTTCACCTCAGATGAGAGAATGCTACGAGTTTTCGAGAGAAAAGTCCTACGCAGGATCTTTTACGTTGGTGGCGAGTATCGAATAAAGTACAACCATGAACTGTATGAGTTATATGCCTATATACCCACATAGTAAAGAGCATTAAAATTTAGCAGCGCAGCCGTCAATGGAAGAATACGCTCTGGCTGAGAAGGTGCTATATTCACAACACGCTAGTGGACGACGCAGAAGAGGACGACCTAACTTCCGGTGGAAAGATCAAGTACTGGAGAACTAGTTAGCGCTAACTAATCTCTAACTGGCGCCAACTAGCGAAGGAAAGAGCTGACTGGCGGAGCATGCTACAATCGGCCTAAATCGATTTTCGGTTGTAATGGCCACATAAGTAAGTAAGTAAATAATAGAGTAATTAGAATAGAGTAATTACTTAAATGAACTAATTACAAATTACGTAATTTTCGTTGGAAAAATCTCACATATATTTACACCGAAGATATTTTGTATTGTATTTTGAATATTTTAAACAACCTCATTTGTTTAAAATTTTTTTTCACCGAAAAAACCATGAAAAATGAACCATGAACCATGAAAAATTACCCAAATGTTTGTCAATAAAAATACTCCATATTTTGTTAGTTTTCATTTTGAAATGCGTCTAAGGAAGTAGCTTGCATGTTGTAAGTTACATAATTTTGGGATGGTAATTATGAAGTTTTAAATTCAAATCGCTGGGTGGATTTTTGTTAAGGAATTTGTGTTTATGATTATTACATATTATTATTATTATTATTATTATTATTGGGTATGCGACCAAGAGATCTATTATGTACCAGACAGTCTTATGGTTCAACTACCCTTCCGCACTTGCCGTTCGTTAAGACATAAATTTGTCAAAATTTAGTTTTTATGCTTTTAAGAAGCCCAAAATTTCTATAAGCTCAAATCACTCTCCGAAATCTGGTAAAAACCCATGTACGACAGATTACTAAGGTTGCGCCCATCATTTACCACTAATCGGTTTGCAGTGATTTTGACAGAATGTGACGTCACAGTAGTTCCAAGGGTTGCATTATTCATTCATTATTCTGCATTGTTTACATTTGTCTTTTCATTTTTTTCGCCATTCTGTCATTTTTCCCTCAGCTGAAGTACTGTGACGTCACATCTAGAAAAATCCTCTCTGATGGGCGCAATTTTCTTTTCTATAATTTTTGGTCTAAATCCAATTTTTGGAATATTAAACTGTTTAGTAATTTCATATGGAAATATTAAAGGTTAGTGTCTTTATTTTCGATAATTATTGACTTACGACTTGACAATTAAAGAATTTCAATAAATTCTATGTGAAATTAATGATTGGTTAAAATCAATATGCAATTTCTTTATTGCCTTAGACCCTTTTCTTATAAACACTGAAAATATTAGGCAGTCTGAAAACGAATCCGTACTCATATTTGATGATTTGATAAAATTGGCTCCCACCGCTTCCACAGTACCCATGGAGGAAAACAAATGTATTGTACCTTGAACCCACATTTATTATTGTTCCGAAATTTTTTTCTAAATATTCAAACTACGCAGCTAAATTTATTAAAGAATAAATTTTGTTGGGCAGTCCTTTTAAAGTATGAAAAGGCGGACAAGCACTTTTGAAGGAAATGTTGAAGCAGAGGAATTAATTATTAATTAATTAATTATTTGAATTATTTCACTGCTCTAGGAGTAAAGATAAGGAGTAATTTGGTGTAAGGAAAATATTAGGTATTCTACTCTGACAGCGGTGGGAGCAAATTATGTGAAAATGCTACCATAAAAGGTGAAAATAGGAGTTACTTTGTTCGGGAACTGATTGTGAGTCGGCCTTAAATGTATTTAAATCCACTCTATGTGATTCGGTGTGTATTTTAATGAATTTTTAAATTTCCATAATTTTTTGAGGTTAGAAACGAAGCTACGATCTAAAACCAAGAATCAATGGTATGATTCTCTTTCGAAATCTATGAATTTAATTTTATTATGGTAATTTTGAAATTATTTTAAATTGCATCATATAATTGCAAAAGATAAATGTCACAAAAATTATCCTTAATGCCCGACTTGTAATTTGACTGAATAGTGTACATAGGATTGAAAGTACTATAGACAGGAATTATATATTTAAATATGCATAAAGAAATTTTTAATCAAAAATAATACGTATAAGAAAATAGTTATTATAAATTATTTATCGATTGATTGTAAAACAAATTTTTTGGTTTTGCGTTTTTGCAAAATTGTCAAGAAATCATAGATGTTGCATATTCTGAAAAAAATTCGCTTTCCTATCGTACAAAAATAATTATTATAATAATAATTATTATAATCATTCTTTGATATTCTTATATATGCATACATATGTGTAATTGCATTTTTTTTTTGCAATTTCAGTTGGTCTTTTAGTCGGCTTTATGACCAATTTTCGAATATAAATATTCATTCATTTGGCTAAAGCAATGACAATAGTTATTTGATATTCGTACGTGTTATTTTAAAGCATAGCCAATAGTGTCTTCAAAGAAAATTATTTCATAAATGATATCGCTGATGAAATTATCCAAAGATGCAGAACAAATCTATCGGTTTGATAATTTTTTATTAATTCTACATCCGTTGCAGGAGTTGACTAAGACGAAATTTCTTGATTTTCATCGCATCGATAATGAATTTCGTTTTGTTGATGTACGACTCTTTTCGGCTATCATACTTATGGGATTTACGGATATCATAGCGCATTTGATTAAAATTGCTCTTCTAATTCATGAATCACATCTGAGTGAGGCTCAAGAAATTGCAGCAATTTTTGCAATTGAATTATACTGTTGGTTTCGTGGCATCACCTGTCTGTGGCAACATAAGAAAATCGCAAAACTTTGTAATGAATTGGATAAAATATTTCCCAATGACGATGCGCAGTTGCAGAAACTTATGAAATTGCCACAATATGCAAAATCATTGCGGACACGATTCTATTATTTGCATATGTACGCTTCATTGTGCCTGGTAGTGTTTGTAGGTGTGCCCTCAGTTAAGTTTATACTATTTCATGATGGCATTAGTCCCGTAACCGATGAATATCATCAGTATGCGTCTTGGTGGCCGTTCGGTATAAAGGAGAATCCTCGTCTATATCCATATGTGCATGCATATGAGACAGTATTCACACTTTTTGCCAGTATGTTTCTGGTGGTATGGGATCATTTATTTACCATCATTATTGCACAACTTAGTATACATTATGAGTACTTAAGCCTTAAAATCAGCCATCTCGATGCTAGTTTATCCAAAGATTCCAACAAAGCGAATGATCTGCATCAACATATTGGCACATTAATCAAATATCAGCAATATCTAAATCAGTAAGATACATACATATGCATTACGTTACGTTGTCTTAATATTATTTTAATTTTATTCTGATTTTAGATTGGGTCATAATTTCAATGACATCTTTAATTTATCAATATTGAGCAGCGATTTAATTGCTGCAATATCAATATGCTTTCATTTATATTTAATTATGAATACAAATGATTTTATGTCATTCTGTTTATTTTTGTTTCCGGGTTTGGTGCAAATTTATCTATCCTACGATATTGCAAAACAAGGCTCACGATTGGAAGTCATAGTAAGTTGTGGTTAATGAGTGTTATATGAGCTCGAAGTCACAATTTTCGCCATGTTACAACATTTTACAAAATATATCATCTCTTAACTATCTATATATATGTGGAATTTATCTACTTACACAGCTACATGTAACATTTTTACAGAGTTCTAAAGTAAAAGAGCAAATCTATGACCATAATTGGTATGCTGGTAGTATTGAACATCGTAAGATGCTCATTATGTGGCTACAATTTTCGAATAAACCATTCCAATTGACCGGTTATAATTTTTTCATCTTGAATATGGAACATTTTCAAAGTGTAAGTGTGACGAAGTGAATTTTTTGACAATATTTCACTAGTTGGTATTCATTGAAATTTGTTCAATTGCAGATGATGATGTTGACCTATCAATTGCTGGCATATTTACAATCGCGTTAACTGTGAACGCTTTATTGTTAGCTATTTTTTAAATTCATTTATTATATCTAAATATTATCTTAGCTTAGATTATGATTACACTATTGTAATCGAAAAATTTATGAACGTTCTAGTAAATCATTATCCACCAGTTTCACGTCAAATTTTCGAGAAATCGATATTCACAGTTTCCTACTATTTTTTTAACCAAAAAAATAAATCGAACAAATTTTTTATACTTCACGTAGTACTTAGTCAAATCAAAAATATTGGTACACAACTAAACGCATTCATTACGAATGCAATATTGGGTTCATCCATTTCATATTAACTGCGATTTGATATTTGACAATTATGCTTCATAGTCACGTAAAAAGTTTTTGGCATCAATTGTTTACAATCATGGAATGAGGCGACATCAAAAATCGTATTGTTGTAGTTGGTCTACTAAAATGCAACATTGGAAAAGGCGATATGTTTCGGACGTTGCGACCGCTTGAAAGCACTCGCAATTTTGTGTATCGTGCTGTGAAGTTGTTTGAGAATACTGGTGGAGTACGAGACCGTCAAAAATCCGACCGTCCGCGCATTGTGAGAACTCCGAATCGATCAAGGCCGTGAAGAAACGAATCCGAAACGAAAACCGCTGCGAAAACAGAAAATCTTGTTGCGGGAAATGCAAATTTCGCAAAAATCCATGTCCATGAATATTTAGGACTCAGTGCGTACAAGCGACACACTGGACACATTGAAGGAAAAACGCAAGTAAAAATCGAAGGCGTTACGCACCCGGTACGTAACTGACGTGAAAATCTTCACCGTAGAACAATTTATCAATGAAAAGAATGATCATGTGTATTCTCGGTCATCCACAGAAGCATCCCAACTCATCCGGAGGATCCAAAGTGGCCACCATCCCGCGTCTGTAATAGTATGGTGAGGAGGGAGATACAGTGGCGTTACCAAGCTCCCTTTTTGCGAGAAAGGAGTGAAAACATCGGCCAAAGTATTTCAATCGACGTCTTGGAACCCATGGTGAAGCCTCTCAACCCAATCAATATCCGCCAAGAAACCGTGGACTTTCAAGCAAGACTCTGCTCCAGCTCATAAGGCACAAACGACTTAGCTGTGCTAAAAAACCAACATTCCGGACTTTATATCACCGGATAATTGGGCAGCTGGTAGTCCAGACCTCAACCCGGTTGATTACAAGTTGTGGTCCGTATTAGAGGGCATGTCTTGCTCTACTCAACACCCAAATATTGAGTCGTTGAAGCGAGCCCTTGTCCGTGCAGTGGAGAATTTTCACATGCATGAACTGCATGGGAAAATTGATCGATGAGTGACCAGATCGTCTCAAGTCGTGCTGGAAGGCAAATGGAAATCATTTCGAAAGAGTTGTTCTAAGATTTGTAGTCATTCAACGAAAGAGAAAATTTTTGACAGTTGAGCAAAACTTTTTCAGAAAAAAAAAATGATAAAATCAATTTTAAAATGTATCCTTGAAAAAATTTTTTTATGTTAAGAGTCGCCATTTTATCTATCCAACGCAAAAATTTTAATTATACCCGATTACTAGTTGGGTATAGCGATATCAATACAGTATTCTACCAATTATTGCCAAAATAGTGACTGTAACGGGCCACCAAAAATTTTCTTAGAAAAATTTTTACTAGAAGGCCTTTTTTTTATTGCCATTTGCCATTGTTTGATGTTCGTGATGATTTAGTGAGCAAAAGTAGAAGTATTAATTCTTGAGAATATGACCATGCCTTAATACAATACTTTTTCTTGCCGATAGGATTACTGCACTCATTTTTGGCATTTTTGAAAATACTTAAAAAATACTATGCGTTATAAATTTGAAAAATATGGAAATTCGCGTTTTATTTCACTTCACCAATTAATATAAAATGTTGCTGTAAGAATTGGAGTAAAACAATAGGTCCGTTCGCGTACTTTACTTTACTACTAAAATTTCTCTATCAACACGATTCAAGAGCATAAGAATAATATTCTCAAAAACGAGAACAAAATGGAAAAGTAGGCGAACGTAAAATATGTAAGATTTACTAGTAATTCCCAAACTCCTTTAGTTCTGTCACTTGCCAGTAAGAACAGCTGTTTTTTTTTTCTATGTTATGAATTCTTACTAGTAGAAATATTACCAGTAAAAATTTGCAAGAATTATCACAGAGAGGAAATCATTTTCTCTTTCAATTTCCCCTCTTTTAGAAATAGTAAAATTTGTAATAATTTGTAAAAACTACTACGTACGCGAACGAACCTAATGTTTTCTTTCCCAGAAAGAGGATTTTTATGGCAAAATTTGTTTCTTTGCATGATGCAGGCTCTTGATTGTTCGAAGAAATCGATTAAAATAGGTGTAGAATAGCAAATATATCTTTTTTGAAGTTATCTACAGATTCTCAAATATTTTGGATAACTTGGGTAATCAAACTACATGTTACTAGTCGATGGTCGATCAATTTTTTCTTTTGTTTTGCATATTAGGTTATCTGTAATCGATCATAACTTCTGAAGCCTTTGAGAGTCCATCTCGTAAAATAGCATTTAAAAAAAATATTTTGTAGGAAACATTATGAAGATAATTAAACTGACATATTTTCTGATTTATAAACTTTTCAACGATTATTTATGTTTTTAATACCGATTGTTAGGAACTTTTTTGATTTTTGCCACCTCCATAATTTTTGTGAAAAAATCTCAAAATATTTATAAGTCCGTTTCCGTCAGTTGAGCGAAATCGAAGACCATATTGCATGAAATAACCTCATTTTGTTACATTTAATTTGGAATGGCTGTATACATACATACTAGGGATTGCAATTCCGGGATCCCGGTGTTTTTTCAGTCCCGAATATCCCGGGACTTACGAAAACAATTTTTTTTTGGGCTAAACTTAGAATTACATAAATTTTTATATAAAGTTTGCAACATTGGGTAAACGTCAGGGTTTGCAACACTTTTTGTGAAAACAGCTGATTATGCAATACATGTCAGGTGGAAAATAGCGCGCATTTGCAGCAGAATTATTAAAGCGATAAAATAAATTTCAGCCAAAAATGTCTGACACACACAGCAGTACTGGTAAATGATATATTAAATTTAATTAAATTACATTTTTAACGAACCATATTATTTACAGCGTTTATACCACATACGACTAAATCGCACGATCCCCAATCAGTTTGGTCACACTTTTTGGTCGCCAGCGACAAAAGTGAAGCTGCAAAGTGCATAAAATGCGGCCAAATTTTATTAACAAAGGGAGGATCGACAAAGGGCCTGCACACCCACTTAAAAGTGCACAACATCAAAGTTTCCGTAACACAAAAGGATCGTAGTGGTGAAACAATCGAGCTGCCTTGCAAGCAACGAAAACTCACCCAGTTTTTTGAAAAAAGAATGGACAGAAGCCTTCCTGCAGTGTTAGCTCGTATGACTGCTGTTGACGGCATAACTTTCTCCGCTTTTGTTAAGTCGTAAGATTTACGATGCATGATGCATGATGTACGAGTGGGCTTGACGTCTCAAATTCGCAAAACACTATAAGATCGATAGTTCTCAAATATCATAAGAAAATCCAAAATAATACAATTGCGGAAATTGAAGCTGTAAAAAACCGAGGAGATAAATTCAGCTTAGTTTTCGATGAATGGACATCTACGTCAAACAGGCATTTCCTCAACATTAATATATTTTCTAAATCAAAATTTTGGAATTGTGGCCTATTGCGTTATAAAATTTCAATGACTGCAGAAGTGTGTGTCGAAATTCTGGCTGAACGCTTGAAAGAAATTAAATTGAATCTATCGCATGATGTAGTCGCCATCACCACTGATGGCGCCAGTACGATGAAGAAGGTTGGGCGGCTAATAGAACCAAACCAGCAGCTTTGCTTTGCGCATGGCCTACAGTTGGCAATTATCGATGTGTTGTACAAAGTAGAATCAATACCATCAACTTATGGTAGGAGCTATGAACATACTCATATTTATAAAGTACTTGTCTAAAATTTTCGTACATGTTAACATATTTTTTAGATGAAAATTCGGAAGAGAATGAGTCAGAAGTGGAAGATTTGGAGGACGACGATGGCCTTGTACTTGATCGAAGCGAGAAAGTTGTTAAGTATACAGAAAATTATAATTTTGGAAAAATTATAGGGTAAGTCCGAAAAACTGTTCGGATGTTTCGAAAATCACCGACTAAAAATGAAATTTTGCAGCGTTATGTTAAACTGCAGCACAACAAAGAGCTGAAGCTTATTTTGGATTGTAAAACGAGGTGGAGCAGCATGTTAGACATGCTACAGAGATTTATTTTATTAGAAAACTGCATTAAAAAAGCAACAATTGATATTAAAAACACTTCCTTGCTTGACGACGAATATCAAGTTATTAAAGATGTAGCTTTCATTCTTCAACCAATTAAAGTTACCATCGAAGCTTTATGCTCTCGTAAAATGGATTTATACAAATGCGATGTAGCATTAAATTTTATGCTCGATGAAATAAAAAAAAAAAAAGAAATCTAATTTGAGCAATTATTTGTTTAGCAAACTTGTTGAAAGAATCAAGCAACGAAGAACAATTCTCTCAGACGTTTACTCTTTTTTAACTAATCCAAATAATATTATTGATATTATATATGACTTTTCTGAAACTCCATCATTGATTAACATTAAAAAACAGCTTAAAAGTATACTCCTTAAAATAGATAATCAGCTTTATTGCGAAATAACTGATAATGAGAATATTGACGAAACTGAGGAAAACGAGATAGTAAACTTAAAAGATAAATTGAGTCAAGTTTTAAATAGCAGCGCGCAAACTATGCTTAATAGAAAAACGTATACTATATCAGAAGCGTTAGATACAGAAATCGATATCTTTTCGAGAGGTGGCGATAGAGGCTTTTATCTGCAGAAAGCATATGATTTTTATACCCTGCATAATGCAATATGCATGGTATATTCATTTCGGTCAGATGTTTGTGTCCACTTGAAGGAGTCTCCGGAGATATAGACATAGATATATATTCGTGATCAGCGTCGATTAAATTTTCGATTTAACGATGTCCGTCCGTCCGTCCGTCCGTCCGTCCGTGAAGGAATCTCCGGAGATATAGACATAGATACATATATATTCGTGATCAGCGTCGATTAAATTTTCAATTTAACGATGTCCGTCCGTCCGTCCGTCCGTCTGTCTGTCACCTGGCTGGTTCGCACGATAACTTGAGTAAATATTGAGCTATTTCGGTGAAATTTGGCATAAGTAATCTATGATCCAAGGGTACGGAGGGGATTGATATTGGGCATGATCGGTCAATAACCACGCCCACACCAAGCATTCAAAGCGACTAACCTCGAAATTTTCAAAATCTTTAACTTGCTATAACTCACATAATATACCACTTGGGACAACAATATTTGGGACATAGACTTATATTATACTACTATATAATCTCGCGAAAAGTGGTTGAGCCACGCCTACTTTTTAGCGTAGCTCTCATACAAAGTGTCTGTACTTCTTTTAAATTGAAACAGCTGTAACTTCGGCAATCTTCTGTCTAGAATAATCATAATGGACATTTAAATTAATATCGTAGTCGGAAATAATCTGGCAGAAAATCAGTGTGCCACGCCCACTCCTTCATGGGTCTCCCATACAAAGTCAAGGGAATTAAACTAAAACTTTTAAGCGCCATAACTTATAAACCATTTAGCGTAAAAGAACGAGATTTAAGGTATTGATTAGTATTGTAGGAGCAACTAGACTCACAGGAAATGGACGCGCCACTCCCACTGTTGATAGTAGCCGCCATACAAAATGACCGAATTTCTTTTAAATTGAAACAGCTATAACTTCTGCATTCTTCTGTCTAGAACAATCATAATTAACACTTAGGTTAATATGGTAGTCGGAAATAATCTGGCAAAAAATCAGCGTACCACGCCCACTTCTTATTGGGGCTCCCATACAAAGTTGAGGAAATTAAACAAAAATGTTAACCACCATAACTTAGAAACTATTCAACGTAGGACACCAAATTTAAGGTGTGGATTAACATTGAAAAATTAATTGGATTTACTAGAAAGTGGTAAGCCACGCCCACTTTTTATATAGCTCCCATACTAAGCCTCGGAATTATCTTAAAATCCTTTTACTTCGTCAAAGTCAACCATATTTCGGGTGTAAATTAGTAGTATATGCAAAAATTGTTTCTCGAAAAGTGGAAATAAAAGAAAAGTTGGATATTCGAGTAAACTTTTTATATATATATATCTACATATGCAGGGTATAGTTTGGTCGGCCCCAGCCGACTGTAAGGAGATTTTTTATCCACAATCCAACCGACAAGTGTTGAAGCAGAAAGATGCTTCTCATCTGCAGGATTTATCTGCAACAAATTTAGATCGAGATTAGAGGACAATACTCTTAATGTTCTAATATGTATGTTTAAGATCTCATTTTAATCAAAATAAGGAGTAAGCTTTCAGATTCTTGAATATTCTTTTTATATGTTTTTTAAACTTATCAGGTCAGATGTACGAGTTTTATATTTTTTTACTTGTACGTGATATTTTCGTTACTTAATTATAGATATTATAGCATGTAATGCTTTTACCTGTCGATCTCAAACGGTGATTTAAATCAACTTAATATAAGTAGCTACTTCTGTACCAAATATATTTGTACTTTTGTTTATTTTGTTTTTTTTGTGTTCATTAATAAAATAAATCTATTGCTTTAATAAATGTATGAATTGTTAAACAAATGTACATAACAAAAGTCGTTTTCATGTTATACTTATTTAATAGGTGAATACAAATGTTTTACACTTTTTTTTGGCAACAAATTTTTAAGAAATCAAAAAGATGTAAATCCCGAAATATCCCGGGATCCCGGGATTATCATTTTCAAGTCCCGAAAATCCCGGGATCAGTGAAAACCCGCAAATTGCAATCCCTAATACATACATATGAAATATGGTTCACTGTAAAATATACTTCTTGAATCTTTAATTTAAATGAATGACATTTTGGGTGACGTTGCTTCAATGTGAATATAGCAAAAATCGAATAATGGATACCTGAATAAGATATGGCGAATTTATGGCATGATATTATGCCCTGAGTATGATCTCATTTGAAACTAGAATAAAGAAAATTTGTCATCATACAAAATATTCATCAATTGGTCCTCAAACGCTTTAATGCTGTAGTCAGTGAACATTTGCTGGACGGACGCAATTTGGCAAGAAAGTGCAAAAGTATATAAAAAATAAATTTTTGTATTACGTAAAATACATTTTACCATCAATATATATATATGTAAAGAGCTGACTTTTATTTTTTTCTTATTAAAACAGAACAAGATAATCAAAGGGTAATGCTAAATATGGTTACCTTCAAATTAATTTAAATGCCCAAGCAAGTTAAACCAGAAATAATGCGTTCATTCTTTAGTGCAACATATTGGATTTAACGGCCATCTTCAATGTATGTTACCTGTTTATATAACATACAAGTCTATAAGTATCTAAGTATGTATGTAAAAGTCAAGCGTTATGATATAAGGAAGATATTATTATTATGATCTGAGATCGCATCGATGAATACAAGTAGCTCTTGCAGATGCATGCAATTCACAAATGTACACGTAAAAACTTTTAAGCACGCATAATGTAATAACCTTGAATCTAAGTAATAACATAAAAATAAATTCAGTTTTTTTTGTTTTTTTTTATAATTTCAATCGGGTTAAATGATTATGTATCTACAGGATACCATTATAATCATCAAGTATGTATATGTAGTCTTATATACGCGTATAAAATGGGTACAATGGGCTCATTTGTTGCACTTGTTGTGTTCGCTATAGTTTTCAACACTTAATGCAAAATGTATTCAACTAAATATCATCATAATATTTTATGTACATATACACATACATACTATAAGGTACAGGTGAATGACGATGGCGTCTGTTAGATTGGTTGAGAGCTCTTCAATTCAGTTCAAATCATAATCAAGTCACGTATTTGATTAAACATGGCCGCTGTTATGTTAGACAACGAATTGAATTTCCGCTCTACATAGATCCAAAACAACAGAGAAGAGACAGCAACAAAGTTGTAAAGTATCAGCCAATAATAATTTTGAGCAATACCTTTAGAATATAGTATTTGAAGCATCCCGCTTCTAAGATCACTTTGCTTTATTGTGGTTTAAGAGTACATAAATACATGTACAGACGCATATAATCGTTCATACAAGATGTGTGCGTCACATTGTTGCGATACAGTATCCCAATGTTAAGTCATTAAAATACTTCATCACACTTGTACCGCGAATGGGTAATAGTGTAATGAAAAACGATCATTTATTTATGTTCTTTTAGTTGCTTAAGAATTTAGTGGATGCATAAGTCCGTCCAAATATTTTTATGACATTTTGTCACAAATAAAAGAACAAATATTTTTAAAAAAATGGAGAGAAATATTGCATTTTCCGTAGCATTTTATGAAGAATTAACGATGACCACTGAGGAAAATCGGGCCAACTCTTTACAATGGGAGAGCTCGTTTTCTTTTGTCAATGAGTCGGAAAATTGTTAGCGATGTTGTTGCCGTACTCATGGGCCACTGGCTCATCTGTGGGATGCTGCTAGGCTTGGTTTATCGGCCAATTATTTTTGTCGTAGCTGCCACAATGAGGAAGAGGATGAACTGTTAAACACTTTCTTTGTACATGCCCCGCCTTGGTACGCAGAAGACATACCCTATTTGGGAGTGCTTTTGTTTTACGGATACAACTGAACTGGCACCCGTGGATCTTAGGGGCATTGCTCTTTTTATCAGAAAATCCTAGGGGTTCCGTTCGATAGAAGGAACGTAGCACAAATATCATCATCGTTGCACGGTACCATAATGGGCTAGTATTTGGCCTAAGTGCGAGCACCACAAACTACACCCCCCCTAGGGAGGAAGGTCGCATGACCTAAACTAACCGAATAATGACAAAAAAAGGAGAACATTTTTGATATGCAATTAAAAATATAAATAAATATGTGGCACTTATATGGCCCGTAGGACTCATTGGCCGAGCTTCTCTTCCATTACTGTTGTGCGTATTAAATTTTGGACAGTATTAGCAGGAATCTACTTATATTAGATGGTTCAGAATTGCAGAACCCTTGTGACATCACTTTTTCAGAGCTTTGCCACAGAGTTCTTTTAGAAGCGTTTTCATGGCAAGTTGTTACTGTCGGAAGAATTGCCAATTGCTTGCCCACAGGTGGGTACCGTTCGAAAGAAAAATCTTTTCGGTAATACCTTTGTTATGATCATCCGGGGAAAGAACCCAGAACCTGCAGATCAGAAGGCCAACACACTAAGCACTGAGCTACGACACCTGAATAATGATTATTCGTCTTTAATTTGTATACCACCTGGATCTTATAAGGTCGTAGACCGAGATCTTTATGTAAAATGTAAAATTTCCATAAAGTGGATGCACACAGCTCTTATGCTGTGCAGGACAGTACAGTACAGAGCCACATGTCATACAGCGTGCCATACAATTGATTTATTGAAGGAAACATTTGAAGAAAGCGGTATTTGTCGAAATGAGCCAGTCGAAGACAACATTGTAGGAACCAAGATGCCAAGAGACGGCCTGAAAAAGTGGTCGAAAATTGGATCTGCACACTATGCCACGTACCCGGCACCCGCAGCGTCCATATGTCTATATCTAATGACATAAAATTATCTTTCTAAAAAAGTTCAGCTTGAAATTATGTAATCCCAATGCTATATAGCTCACGCATAACTTTGGGACACCAAACAGAAATTAATAGCTCCAAACACAAATACAATTTGTACTAAAAAGCCTCTTATGCAATATTACACCTAGATTTGATTAAATGTGAATTGTTTCTTTCAATTTAAAAAGTCAAAAGATAAAATTAAAATTTCATTTAAATAACGTGAAAGATAGAAAAAAACGAGTTTTTCAAATGAAATACTATACATTTAGAATGTTAATCCACAAGTTTATTAGTGTTTAGAGCATGCAATTTTGGTGTCCAACATCATTGATATGATGCCAATAATCAGGTACTATCGTTTGTGTAAGTTGTGTTTTTTATTTTTTGTTTATGTGTTTCCATTGATTAAGTTCTTGTGTTCAATATACGTTCAATCGTCCTTAATCGTCCATTATATACGTATCTATTACAGTGAATAGAGCAAAAGACAAAAAAGAAGCCAAACGAGTGAAATTCCAACACAAAATAACCAGATCAAAATTTAATGACTATTTAATGACAAGCTTGACGCGAAAAATCTAGTTTTGCATGTACATTTCATATACACAAACCGATATCGATGCTCGTATACATTCTGTCAAATAAGTACCCGGAAATTCTCATTTTTAATTTTCCCTCTGAGAATATTTCAAAAAAAATTTTTTCCCAGGTTGGCACAACTGTCAGCCTGTCAGCCACTATTCTGTGAATTTTTATTGCTATGTGTCATTTAGTTTGATTACGGCGTCATTAGGAACAAGTCAACCTTTTGTGTGAGTTGCGATTTTTACTATGGATAAAAATATCGAACAAAGAGTTTGTGTGTTCAAACGAAATTTCTTGTGCCAAAACGTTGGAAATGTTGAAAAAAACATTTGGTGATTCAACCATGTCGAAAACTCAAGTTTACGATTGGTATAAATCGTTCAAAGAGGGGCGAGAAGAAGTGAACGATTTGCCACGTTCAGGACGACCTTCGACCTCTTCAACTGAAGAAAACGTCGACAAAATAAAGGAAATGGTGCTCGAAAATCGTCATTATAGTTTGCGAGAGATAGCCCAAGAAATGAACATGGATCATGAGACCGCTCGTCATATTTTGGTTGATGTTTTGGGTATGCGGAAAGTCGCAGCGCGATTGGTGCCAAAAGATCTGAATTTTCTTTAAAAAGTGAATCGCAGTAAGGTGACTGAAGACATGCTTGAACGCGTAAATTCCGATCCAACGTTCATCGAACGCATCATAACTGATGACGAGACATGGGTTTTCGAGTACGACATGCAAACAAGTCAACAATCATCGGAATGGCGCGCCAAAAATGAGCCGAAACCGAAAAAACCGCGCCAAAGCAAATCGAAAATCAAGGTGATGCTGACCGTTTTCTTCGATATTCGTGGTGTTGTTCATTCGGAATTCTTACCGGAGGGCCAAACCGTCAATAAAGAATATTATCTTGGCGTTATAGGCGTTTGAGAGAGAATGTTCGTCGCAAAAGACCAGATTTGTGGCGGAACAACAGTTGGATTTTGCACCACGATAATGCACCAGCGCACAAAGCGATCATTGTGAACGAGTTTTTGAACAAAAATTCAACAAATATCATCGAACAACCACCGTACTCTCCAGATATGGCCCCGTGTGACTTTTTCCTGTTTCCAAAACTCAAATTACCACTTCGTGGAACCCGTTTTGAGAGCATTGAAGACATCAAAACTAATTCGCAACGAGAACTGAAGGCCATCCCGGAATATAGCTTTAAAAAGTGTTTCGATGATTGGATTGTTCGTTGGAAGAAGTGTATTGCTTCAGAAGAGGCCTATTTTGAAGGGGATATAATAAATTTAGATGATTGATAAGTTGTTTGTGTTTTATTTCAAATTTCCGGGTACTTATTTGACAGAATGTATGTATACATTGTTGTTTAGAAATGTGAAGGGTTGTTGTTTTCCATTCGATTAAAAATGTTGTACGTATAACATATAATAGTATATGTGCAAAAGGCGAAAAATACACCGTTAGACAAAATAAAACCACTTTTAGTCAATTAAAAAAAGCTATTAAAGCGCAGGCAAGTGAGGGAATTTGATCAAATAGGTTTACGAACAAGTTTCGACGAATGTGGGTGTCGATTCCAAGGTAATTTTTTTTTTAAACTTTTTACTCATAATTCAGAATATACTCATCAAATCGGTGTACTGAATTAACATAATATCGATTTTGCTTTTGTAATAATGTTGATTTGTTTTATTTAGGAAAAATGGTTTTCGATATTAATGGAGAATTTTTTAAAATAATGTTGAAAATGTAAATTCATACATAGTTTGTTTCGATATTATTGCAAAAAGTATTGTGGATAAGGTAAAATTTAATCAATACACACATCTTATATCTCATATCTTACACATATTGATTATGTGATTGTATGAGTTTATCCCTGAGTCTTATACCATGCATATGATAAGATCGAATCCCTCAAAGTATTTATCTGTGTCGAACACTATGAAAAACCACTTTGTCATTACATATATATAGATAGATATCCAGTAAACCAATATATGAGCGCTCAGAAAAAGGGTTCATAGCAATGTGAGTGTTCAGAGCACTCCTAAAAGTGATTCCTAAATGACTCCAAATAGAGGCTTAAAAATTAGTGCTTAGGGAGATAACTCTTAAAACACGCAAAAGTAAGAGCGTTTTAGGAGAATGCTGAATAACTGGAAAACGCGTATTTTTAAACGCGATTATGGTGTCATTAACGGCGTTTCAGCTCTGCTTATACTTCGGAAGAATTATTTGGCCACATGCTATGGTTCAGAAAAGACTCCACATTGTGCTTATCTTAGGAGTGTTCTTTTACTATTACTCAGAAAAGTTTCTTTCAGAAGCTGTGTACAACTTAATTCGGTCCTTTTTCAAAAGATGGCTGTCTGGCTGTCATATGTGGTTGACATAAACAGCTGATTTTTACTTTGTTGTAAAGCAGTTACCTTCGAATTTTTTAATTGGAAGCAAATTACAGCTGAAGCAAATCGATTGTTTCTGAAAGTTTATGGTGAATCTGTTCCAAGAGATAAATCATGCAGGGAGTGATTTCGACGCTTCAAAGGTGCTGATTTTAGTGTTGATGACAAACTTCGACCTGGTCAGCCAAAAACGTTTGTAGGTGAAGAATTGGAAGATTTACTGTGGGAAGACTCGTGTCAAATGTAAGAAGAACTTGCAGAATCGTTGGGAGTCATTCAACGAGCCACTTCAAACCGCCTTAAAATGTTGGGTATGATTCAAAAGTAGAAAATTTAGATGCCATATGAATTGAAATCAAGAGGCATTGAAAGGCGATTTTTCACATACCAATGGCTTCTGTAGAGTCAAAAAAGGAAGAGCGTTTTGCATCGTTTTGTGCCTAGTGATGAAAAGTGAAAGTCCATTACGATAACCCCGAGCAGAAAAAATCATGGGTTAAACACCCGGTCAGCCATCAATATCAACTGTAAATGCCAATATTCATGTTTCGAAGGCTGTGTATCTGGTGGAATCAACTGGATGTGTTGTATTATAAACTGCTCCAACCGAACGAAACCATCACCGGGGATCGCTATCACCAACAATTGATGCGTTTGAGCCAAGCACACTGTAAAAGTAATTTTACAGCATGAGAACGATCGACCTCATGTTGCATGGCAAGTCAAAACATACTTGGAAACGCTACAATGGGATGTTGTCCTACCCCACTGGCTTTATTCTTCAGACATTGCGCCATCTGATTACCACTTGTGACGATCAATGGCTCATGGCATGACTGAGGTGAACTTCTGTTCTTCCGAAGAAGTCAAAAATTGGATCGATTCGTGAATCACATCAGAAGGCGCATTGTGTTTTCGAGATGGAATCCGAAAATTACCAGAAAGATGGGGAAAAGTAGTGCCTAGCGATGGACAATACTCTCAATAATGTATAAGTTCATCTTTTTATTAAAATGAACGCTGGAAAATAGCAAAAAAAAAAAAAAAACGGATCGAATTGATCAGAAACTGCTCTTTTTTGAAAGTATTTAGAGCTACTTTTGATGAACCAGTTTGGTAGAAAATGACCTTTATTTCTGAGGATTTTCGGATCGTTTATCATTATTTTATTTACACCCTTTGAGCGTGAAAGCTACAATAATTTCGCATTAATTAAAATTCGACAAATTATTTGCATACATTGTTTCGACATTTTTGTAAGAATTGCATATTTTTTTGGCAATATTGCAAAATTTACATATTTTTTGTACATTTATTTATTCAATTGGACATCAATTTTGGTAACGAATTACATAGTGTCGTAATTGTAATCAAGTGGAAGGAAAGGAAACAGTCTTCCACTCCCTTTGTAAATGCCCTGCCCTTTTGGAAGCAGAGAATGAACACCCTAGGTAAACGACTCTTCAATAGCATTGAAGAGTTGGTGGAAATAAACATCAGCGATCTCCTAAGGCTTCTAAACAGCACGAACTGGATTTAACCGTGCTGCCCAGACAAACAACCTAGCGAACAGTTGGAAGCGAGGATGTGTTAATAAAACTGTGCGTAAGCTCTATTTGGACTCATGGATGAGTCACCACTTCAACCAACCAACCAACATAGTGTTATAAAAAGCCCAACATCTGGGTCTATCCTATTTTTGCAATAACGGAAAATACGCAAAATGCTTCTCTTCACTGAATAAATACTATTTGGATGATTATAGTATGTCAAAAATAGAAAAATCTTATAATATTCTTATTATCTACTTAACCGCAATAATTCTTATATGGTTCATGAACGAAGAAATCCAATTAAAAATTAAGAACAGTCGAAAATGTCTGCACAACTTTCGTGAACAACATTTTGCAATACAGATAGGGTGGTTGTTTTTTTTTCGCATTTTTAGCCGAAACGCGTCAACTATTTTTTTCAACGAAAAGAAAGGTTCGATCGCCGCCTTTTTTGTGCTATGGCATAGTGTTATTAACTAAATTAATAATATCGAACAATCGAAACATGTTTAAAATGCTACAAATCCTACATCAAATTCATCAAACCGTAATTTCGATGAGCTAAGTTTTATTAAACTTTGAAGAATTCAGAAAAAAAACCAAAAACAACTCAAAGTATTAAAAAAAAGGCAACATTGAAACAAAATTATACTAATAATAACAACATAATTGCAAGTTGGATAAAATGAATACCATGCAGCACGTTGATATTATACTATATATATACCCAAATATACACACAACTATAACGAAGAAATCGACAAATTATGTTTTTGTAGAAATTTTTGAAGTAAATTATACGTTAATAAGATGAAATGTCTGATGACCTTGAAAGTGAAATGAATTTTAAGGTGGAAATACGTACACACACGTTTTGCACGATTTTCAGTTTTCAAACATTTTTTGTGTTTCCTCATTTTTTTTTTTTCATAACAAGTTCATTATAATTAAACTGTTTGTATTTGAATTTAAGATATTTTCTTTTTATTTTATTATAGGATAGAAAAAGAAATAATAGTGAAATAATAATGAAACCTCAACAATAATAATTAGAGATAAATGCAACTCTCTTAAAATAGAGATAATAATAACGATTTGGAGCATTTGCAAAAAAAAAAGAAAAAAATTAATAAATAAACAAAATAAAAAACAACAATAACAACAGCTGATTAAGTGACATACAACCTTGATCAAAAAGTTCCCGGAATAACCACCGTGTGGCGCTCCCATCGTTCCAATTTGAGTTCTGTTTTTTTTTGTTAAGGTGAAACATCTGTTGTTGATATTCCATCTAAATCTTAGCGTCATACCTTGACCTTTGCAAAAGTTACGTAGCCAAAAGTACATCTATCTATGTGTATGTTGGCGATTTTTTTTTAATTTTCAATCAATTTCATGCAAAAAAGAAACCGTATTGACGTCACAAAAGGCATAATTTGCGAGGCTGAATCCGTTCCCACATTCATCAAAAGGATCATTACTGGAGAGGAGACGTGGGTTTATGAGTACAACGGAAAGAGACCAGAATTGTGGGCAGAAAACTCGTGGATTTTGCACCATGATAACGCACCGTCGCACAGTGACAGCATTATTCGTAATTTTTTGACGAAAAATGTAAGAAATACCATCCAACAGCCACCGAATTCATCTGATTTGGCTCCCTGTGACTTCTTTCTGTTCAATAGAGTTAAAAAATCATTACGGGGAACGTGTTTGTCAAGCTATGACACTAAGATTTAGAGGGAATATCAACAACAGACGTATCAACTTAACAAAAAAAAAAAAAAAAAAAAAACAGAACTCAAATTGGAACGATGAGAGCGCCATACAGTGGTTATTCCGAGAACTTTTTGATCAAGGTGGTATGTAAGTATGGTCTTGTTTATTCTATGTTATCATAGTTATACAAAACATCACATCAATTTGTAATTGAATCAAGAATACCGTATGTCTTCATAACTAAACTGCCTATTTACCTCTTAGTGAATCATTTAACACTTCAAAGGCTGTAATTTACCATTAAAGCGCACAAGTTCAGCACGTTCATAATTTGATCACAGGATATACACAGGAGTTTACACAGTGCAAATAAATGGGAGTGTGAGTAACAGAGAAAATCGAGCTGATTTAATAATCATTTTAATGTAAATATAGGGGAAGGAGAGAGAGCAATACTGCATGCACTCTACCAAGGGGAAAAAGAACAATAGAACACATAGTGCGACTCAAGGGCAATACAAACATCAACAGACGAAAGATTACATTCATTCTTAAATCAGCGTTGATATTGTATCATAGACTTATTTGTACCTTTTTAGGTTACAAATAGGTTATTGGACGATTTTCAGTATAATTTTTGATTCAAAATTAAAATTGAAGCAAAATTGCCCAATAAAATTTAATATAATGAAATGTGCAAAAGAATATAAATATTCATCAGCTATTGCAACTTTTTAGAATAATGTTGAAAAAGTAGACCGTGATATTAATCACCGCTTCTTCTATAGTGCGAGTTATGAGAAGAGATTTCCTAAATTTTTCAGTTTAAATTCAAGTTGAACTATGCAAAATATTTAAATCTATACCTCCTTATTTACCTCCACTGTGGAATTTTAAACTACCCTTAATTAATGGATTAATAAATGATGTGGAAGCTTAAATACTCTCCACCGCTAATGAGAGGTGGTTTGGATTTTTCAAGAAAAACGTTTTACGCAAGATCTGTGCGTATTGCTGGCGAATACCGATTAAGGTACAGACATGAACTGTGGTTGAGCTGTAGCTCAGTGGTGAGTGCATTGGTTTTCTGATCTGTAGTTCGTGAGTTCAAACCCCAGCTTTATCAAAAATATTTTTATTTTAGGCAAGATCAACCTGTCGGCAAGCAATTGGTAATTTGTAATAATTAGCTATGAAAAAGCATCTAGAAAAGCTCAGAAAAAATGATGTTACAAAGGTTCTGCGGTTCAGAGTCGGCCAACGTAAATAGGTCCCTTCTAATACTGTCCAAAATTTAACTTCCCCAATAGTACTGGAAGAGAAGATCGTCTAATGGTCCCTTTAGGGACTATAAGTGCCACATATTTATTTTGTTCTTATGAGCTGTACAAGCTTGAGTTGATTTTGTTATAGTTAATCGCATCAAATCCAGTAGCTCGGTCATTTCGAGCATATGGAAGGCACGCTTCAGGTAAGGTCCTCAAAAATGAAGACTTTACCTCCGGTGGAATTTCCAAGTACTGGGGAGCCAAGTACTTGGACATACATTTAGCCTTTAAATCCACACCTTAATGGGGTTGCCATACAAAGTTAATGCAAAAAACACATGAAAATCTGCAAATATCTCCATAGCTGTCGAGAAATTGCCCTTAAGAGGGTGAAATATAATATCGACTTACATCGGTTTTATCTTTTCAATATTTTTGCTGAACCCTTTATCTCCACATCTTTATGGTGTTGCTGTACAAAAAATGAAAAACACTTGAAAAGCCACAAATAACCACTTAGCTGCCAAGGCATCGTTTGTAGAGGCATAAAATAAAAGGCCGACCTTCATTAATTTTTCTGTTTAACATTTCTCCTGAATATATCTTTCCTCTATTTTAGCTCCTTATAGGAGTTTATCTACAAAATTAATTTTTTTATAAAATTAGTTCCCACATCCGCAGCTTTCGACAGTTCGGTAAGGGATTACCTCTACGCAACCATGTCTGAGTTCGGTATTCCTGCAAAGCTTATTCAACTTTGTAGAATGACACCGCATGACTCCCGTTGTGCAGTGAATTGGGAAGGACCTCTCCGCACCGTTTAATGTCGAACGGGGTTTCAGACAAGGTGATTCGTTATCGTGCGACTTCTTCAATATTATTATGGAGGAAATATTACTAGCTGCTGATCTACGACATAATGGCACTATCTTCAACAAAAGTGTCATGCTGTTAGCGTATGCCGGCATGAACACGCGAGCAGTCAGTGCAGCATTCTCAGAGTTAGAAAGAGTGTCGCGTCGGATGGGTCTTACGGTGAACGAGGGCAAACCGAAGTACCTAGCCTCAACAAACAAAAAGTTCTGGTGTCTTGGACAGCACGTCACTGATGATATCTACGCTTTTGAAGCTTCCCAAGAATGACTCTTCGATGGTAAAATATATGAGCATATCCTATTAACTTTGCACTCCAACATTTCTTGTCAACATAATTACCCCATATTTTCACCCTTTAAGGAAGCGTCCATACAAAATGTACGAAAAAGGATCACATGAAAACTAACTCATCCCTTTTTAATTCTGGGCTCTGACTGCGTGCGGCAAAAATTGTTTTTCCGTTTTTATCGTTTTTCTAGTCCCCCCAATAATTTCAAGCCTCCTTCAGCAGTGATCAGTTTTTTCATAATTCACGAAGAACTTCTTCCTTTTGTTTTTAGAATATTCGAATCAGAAGTTGATCATTTTCGGGCTGTAAAAAAATGCTTGAATAATAAAATTTGTCGTCGAGAGTATGAATGTACGTGCTGCAAAATTCACTCACACCCCCATTTCGATTATAAGATATATTGTACACAACATGCATACATACGTTTATTGCTCTCGCGTAAAATTTCTCTTTGGTACGATATGTAAACGGCAGATTTAAAATTTGGTACACGGTATAATTTCGCACTCATGGTGTATAATTACAACCGCTTTAGGTGCTTCACGTAACATAACGGAAGACGTTGCATGTATGAGTGCATATGCATGTGTACGTATGCCTATATTGTTTGTTATCCTTTTGATCCTTTCGTTATAGAAAAACGCTATTTTGCATGTTGTCTGTGTTAGTGAATACTTATATGTATAATATATGTGTATTTTTTTTCCCCATTCAGTTCACTTAATTTTTTTTTTGTTTTGTTTTGTTCAATTCATCTGGCACCTTCGCAATTTAATACTGACGCAATTGGCATTTCTAGTCATCGTCATCGTCAACATCAATGTTATCGTCACATCGTCTTTCTTATTGTTGTTATCATCGTTGTTGTTGTTGTTGTCGTTGTTGTACGAGTGTGTATTATTTTATTATTGTAGGGTACTTTTCATATCGAACAATATGAAATGAATGAATCAAACGTATATGGTATGTACATACATGCATATAAGTAGATCTTTATTAAAAACAAAAATACAAATATTGGGTGTGTCCACTCTATAGAATTTCAGTACATTTTTTACTATGCTTTAAGAGAATTTCCGGCACAGCTTAAGTTACACAATAGCATTTGGTGGCGTAACATTTTTGAAATAAAAATATTATAAAACACACACATACACACACACACACACTCTCATTTGTACATGCTTAGATTTATTCATTTGTAATTGAACTTTAGCTACGTAGTATTTAGTTGTATGCTCGTGTTAGGGTGTATTGAATAAGAAAATAAGTTTTTCGAAGTCGGAGAAATTTTGAAAATAATAATTGGAAATTTTTCGCTTGCTGAAAATATTGAAAACGTATATGCACCGCATAAGCACAAAACAAATTATTGTTCGTTATAAATTAATAAAAAAAAAATTAATAAAAATAATAAAAAAAAAAAATAAAATAAAAATAAAACTAAAAAAACATCGATGGTCAAACATTGACAACTTATAATTAACAATTTCCAAAAATTTGGTTTTGGTTTTTGATATTTTGATGCTCCATTAAGACGTGTAGTACTTTGATTTTGAATAAAACGCAAACGGTTCGGAATTTTTCCAAATTGTTTAATTCGTTCCAAAGGCCACATAATAGGAGTATATCTATTCCGTAGATATCTCACTCTTTCGGTCATATTGTTGATGACATTTTCCAGTATGACCTTCGGAATGGTTCCAATCAACGATGTAATATTGATTTTGAAGTCTGGAATGGTCTTCAGATCATTCACATAGACTTTATCCTTCGGGTGACCCCACAGAAAAATGTCTTAATGGCATCAAATCGCATTTATTCACAATGTTGCGCAAAATTGTTTCACTAATGTGGTGAATGCGACAACATTTTAGGGGAATCGATCATAGCGTTGGCACCATCGACTTGAAATTTACGATCCAAAATTTGTCGATTTCAATGCATTGTTCTGTCACGATGATGAATGACACAAAATATGGCGGGAAAGGATCGACCATGCAGATTTTAATCCATAACCAAGTACCACACCTGCTATTGGAACACAATGTACAATTTAACAATATATATGTTAATGAAAAATAAATTTCGAATATTAAATTAAAATATTGCCATTTTACTAAAATTAAATAAAATTTGCCATTAAAAATCTAACCCTAGCTATGCATTTTTAATGCTGTTTACACTGGCTATAAAAAAAAAAAAAAAAAACACCCACCCGAGATTGAGCGTAAAGAAATAAGAGCTTGATTGGTTCAAATCTTTGACAGTGGTTCAGATAGAATTCAGCTAAGTAGAAGCAAAGAGAAAATTAAGTTGGAACACCTAGAGAGAGAGAGAGAGAGAGAGTTTATTTAGATATGTGGACGTTTGAACTTGTAATTGGTCTTGGTATCGATAGATTTAAAGTTTTGGACTAAGGCTTTCGATGTTTTTCTTAGACTTGAGTATTTTTTTTTTTCTAGGTTGATCTAACTTATCACAATTTTTCTAATTCTTGCACGTATTCATGGCTGTATATTATTATAAAATAATACATTAGTTGGCACTGATGGCTCCACAGCTTGTTGTACATGTGAAATTTGAACAGAATTGGGAGGATCGTGGGTACCCAGGCTCAATTGATGAGCGAGTTGATCATCTGTGCACAATGAATCTGACAGAATTCTAAAAATTTTAGGGGAAAAATTACCATTGTAACAGTATTGAAAACATCTTCCATCTTTCAGGTGGAGGTGTCCGTGCCTTAAAGGTATGTACGAGAGAATGCATACGTAGGGGCACCCGTGGTACTAAAATATGCATCCTCTCGGACAGCCAGGTGGGTCTAAAGTTCCTGGCAAAATTCTCGTTTCAATCGAGGCTGGTTTGGCATTGTTTTAAATTTCTCAATACCCTGGCAGCAAAGAATCCTGTCACCCTCATGTGGATGCCGGGACATGAGGGCCACGTGCGGAACGAAATGACTGAATCCCTTGCAAAGAAGGGTGCAAGCACGGGAAAAACGGGATCTACTTGACTACAGGAAAGCCGGGGATGCGGCATCCGAAGGGACTTATAGATACCGCACATGTTAGGGTGGATGCTGTTCTTAACCTAAGCAGAAATGACATAAAACTCGGCACAGAGCTGCTCACTGGGTACTGTAGACTATACTGTAGATATGAAGAAAATAGGTGTGGTAGAAAACGATACCTCTCGACTCTGTCATGAGGAGCAGGAAACATTGGAACATATTCTATGCAATTGCCCAGCGGTGGCAAGACGTAGACTTGGTTACCTACGGCAATATTAGAGTTATTGTAAAAACATGTGTTCAAACGGACGAATTTTATTTCAAATATTAATTTCTCTTTAAGAATTGAAGCACTATAGATTCTCATGATTTCGTTGGTTGGCTTTAATATCGCCATATCTATTTTCGACGACCTATGGGTTAAAAATTTTCTTAATAAATATAGGTAGAGCCGGAATAAAAAATTTCCAATAATTAATTTTTTACGAAATTTCCTAAAATCTTGAAGAATTTACTCGTTATGTAAATGCTAATCGTTCAAACTATTTTTCAGATTCCATACACCCCAATGTACATGCATATATGCACTGGTTTCACTTTGCAAATGTGTCGTCGCGAAAGGACTAAAGTATGAGAGCATCCGAGTGAAGAAGCCGGAGAGCAAAACGATTCTGTACGTATGTGTATGTGTAGTATACATGCGCACATACGTACAAGCACCACATGCAACACAACACAAAAGAGTGGCGAGTTCCGCCTTTCGTTGTTTTGTTGTTTTGCAACAATTCTTATTGCTTGCTGCTACTACTACTACTATGTACTTATAAATTGTACACATGTGTATGTATGTATGTGCCTACTTGTTGTTATTGTACGCTTCGCTTAATCGCATTTCTGCTTGTTGACGTCTTAAGAAGTTTTTCTGCGTTCTTTTGTTTTTGCCCATATTGTTGCTATCGTTGTTGTAGGAAAAACAAAAAAACAAAAAAAAAAAATGTTAGCAAGAAGAAATTTGTATGTATTTTTTGTTGTTGTATTATTATTATTTCAAAACAATGCTCCTCCATCCATGCATACATCCATCCATCCATCTATCCATCCATCCATCCATCCATCCATCAATTCATCCATCCATCCAAGCAGTTATGTTACATACATTGTTATAGTTACAATGTCCTTGTAGTGGCTGCTTAAAGTGTCTTTGTTGTTTTGTTGCAAAATGAGTATATGCTTGAATGTATATACAACATATGAGGTCGGTCCCAAAACTACCCGACCTAACATAGAAAACACAACAAATTTGGGAAAATTTTTCTTTATTTCTCAACATAATCTCCTTTTAGCTCTATACACTTTTTCCAGCGATATTATATAGCTTCGATAACCTGTTTATAGTATGAAGTGTTTAGCTCATTGAAATAGCCATCTACCGCAGACTCCACCTCATCATTGTTTGCAAATCTTCTACCACCAAGCTATTTTTTCAAGTTTGGAAAGAGAAAATAATCCGAAGGAGTTACATCTGGCGAATAAGGTGCGTGCTGAAGCAATTCGAGCTTTAACTCATTGATTTTGGCCATCGCAATAGCGGATGTGTGAATTGGTGCATTGTCCTGATGAAACAACATTTTCTTTTTCGCCAAATCCGGCCTGTTTTCTTTAATTTAATACTCGCCGTTGCTTGTCTTTCGTTTTTGAAGATAATCAATAAAAATTATCCCACGTGCATCTCAAGAAACAAACACCATAACCTTGCCTGCAGATGGAACTGTCTTCGCCTTCTTTGGACACGATTCTCTAAAAAAAAATACTAAACAACGTGCCGCCTTGAAACTTGAAACATATGATTTATAAGGTTGCCTCCTTTCATCAAAGTAATTTTTTTTTCAAACTACTGCCGCCATCTATATATAAGGTCGGGTAGTTTTGGGATCGCCCTATATGGGTGCGCTTATATGCTATACATACATACTTACTAGTATATCTATGTATACTCGTATGTAGTTTGGATAATTGAGCATATAGTTAGTTATATGCATCGTATATTTGAGATATGCCAAGTTACTTGTATTGCCTGCAGTATTTGATGTTCTTAGAGTTGTTGACAATGTTGTTGATCTCATTGTTGTATGTACGAGTATGTACGAGTACATGTACATACTTCATATGAAGAGTTGCTATTTTACATGCATTTTAAAAATGAGTTTGCAAATCACCATCCACCATGATGAGTATGTACTACTCGCCGCCTCACTATGCCTCATCTACTCTAATTCTATAAGTAATTCCATACAAGCAACTACGAGTAAATGTCTCGTAGTTATAGCTACATTTTTCTTTTTGGGTGATGTCAAAAACACGATCATATTTGTATCGCATTTGATCCTTTCCTCATTATGTTGCATAATACAAATAAAAAAAAAAAAAAAATTTGAAGGTGTGTTGCCATATGTTCGAACATCCGTTATGTAGACAATGCACAACATCTGATTTCTAACGGGTGAGACAATTGACTTAATCGCTAGAAGTACGATACATCGTAAAAACAGTAGTCATATTTGTTTTTGCAAATGTTGCAAACATTTTCTCATTGTGTTCATTATTGTGGCATCTGGATGAAAAATAAAACTGATTGGTAAAACTGATTGCATTTTTAACTAAACCAACTTAGATAACTATTTTCTTTTTTGGAGTCTAAAAAACTTGTATAATTCAATCAAAAATTTATGGAATTTATTTTTATTAATTTAGTTAGATTCTCTACGTACTTAGCAAAAAAGTTTAACTATAAGGTCTAGTAAAAAGAAATTCATTATTTTTGCATTAAATTGAAGGTTTTATTTAGCATAGTTAGATTGATCCGATTTAAGTCAAATATGCACCGTTTTGTTCAAAAGCTTGTTGCCATTTTGAAGGTAATTTCATGATGCCACTCTCATAGAAACCTTCGTCCTTATTAGGACAGTCGATTTTCACAAGTCGATTTTCTCTTAAGGCGAATATTTCACCAGCAAAATCATTCCCCATAGACAGGAACAGGCAGTAATCACTTGGTGCCAGGTCCGGACTATAAGGTGGATACATAAGAAGCTCCCAACCAAGCTCCCGGAGCTTCTGGCGAGTCACTATCGATGTGTGTGGCCTGGCGTTGTCCTGATGGAACACAATTCCTCTCCTATTGGCCAAAGCTGGTCGCTTCTGGACGATTTCTTTCTTCAGACGGTCCAATTGTTGACAGTACAGGTCCGAATTAAGAGTTTGGCGGTAAGGGAGCAGCTCATAGTAGATGATCCCCTGCCAATCCCATCAAATACATAGCAAAACCTTCTTGACCGTCAATCCGTCAATCCGACCGCTTGCGTCGGTCGAACTGCAGTTTCACTGCGATTCGACCACAACCGTTTTCGCTTGACGTTGTCGTAAGTGACCCACTTTTCATCACCAGTAACTACCCGTTACAGAAATGGATCGATTTTGTTGCAATTCAGCAGCGATTCGCAGATGGAAATTCGGTCCATCAGGTTTTTTGGGTTAACTCGTGTGGCGCCCATACATCAAGCTTTTTTTATCCAGCCTTATATAAATGGTTGTAAACGGTTTTTTGTGCAATGTTTAGCTCCTGGGCAAAATAGAAACAGTGCTTACATGACGGTTAGACTCGACGATTTCCATTATTTTACCGATTTTTTCGACAATTGGCCTTGCAGAGCGTGGTGCATCTTTGACATCAAAATTACCGGAACGGAATCGACGAAACCAAAATTGCACGCCTTTATCGAAGAAAAACTGTAAAATATGACGTATTTTCTCTTTACTGGTGTCCCGCTTTGATGCGTGCTCAAACAATCCTGAGTCAAGCAATCACAAAACTGCCTTAGAAGTTTATGTAGTACGAAATCCTATCTTTCAAACGCCATCGCAGTTATATTACGCGAGATACATATTACTGAAGCCATCTATTAAAAAAATAATGGATTACTTTTTACTACACCTGATAGGTGAATTAATCTATATTTTAGCGAGTTCAATGTAACTAAGCAAAAACTGAACTTAGTTTCATCTGTTTTTTTTTTTTTTTGTCTGCCTAAAAAAGTGTTTCAGTTCAACAATAAAGGAGACTTTTTTGACTTTTGTTTTTTTTTTTCAACAAAAGCTCCCTATTCACTTGTTGCAATGTATATCCGATAATTTAATACAGTGGCTTAGCCTGGGTGGGATCAGGGGATATATGTCCCCTTGGCATATCATTCATTAAATTCTTTCCTATACATCTTTTTCATTTAACTCCTCCCTTGTCATAATCCTGACTATGCCACTGATTCAATTAGTTCATTAAAGTCTGACTCCGGAACGTCTGTATTATATGTATCTAACGTACTTACAGCTGTTGTAAAAGGCTTTTTAGCAAGGAATTATTTCAGGTTTGCAAACAAATAATTGTCACCCGATGGAAAAATCTGGCGAATAGGATGGATGTTCAAACAATTTGTACTTTGCGTTGTCTTGATGAAAATATTTGTTCTTTGCTAAAATCAGGTCTTTTTTGTGCATACAATTGATCGGGAAGGAACGAATCGTTTTGATGAGCTGATTGTTTGACATTTCTGGAGATAATCGATTAAAAAAACACCTCTGCAAACACAAAAAAAAAAAAATAATAATAATAATAAAAATAAAAATAAAAAACAACAACAAAAATATTGTTTTAAACTTTCCTTCTGATGATATTGTCTTTGTATGCTTTGGTGGACTTCCACCATCTTCAATCCATCGTTTTGACGATTTTTTTGGTAGCTTGAAATCCATTATATATATTTTTTTACGCATTCGAATGCGTTTTGGTTTAATTGATAGCATAAAGCTTTTTCATCTGTAATTATTCAAGTATTAATTCCTTGAAGATGCCTATGGCATCAGCTCTTTTAAACACTTTCACTCGTTGGTTATCTAACATACTATTATGTACTTGTTGACAGTTATTTGTTCACTTGTTATTCTTGTTGTAGTTTTTGGATACAAAATTACATGGATCATCTTCTAGATGTGTGCTGCCTATGTCTTGAACCCCAATTTTCAGTGGTGTGTTTTGTTGGCGAAGAATCGTTATACACTTACATTCAATAATTGTTCATAAATTTCATTTGCTTTTAAATCCTTAAAAACAAAGAATTTCATCTTAACACAATATTCAATTTTTTGCAATTGTAAAAAAAAAAAACATCACTGACACGTCTACACTTTGTGGCTTGTAAACAAAGAATGAATTGACAGATGGAAATGAAACTTCATATACGTTCTTATGAAGGTCGTATCAAAATAAAACAATTTTTTTTCTCCAGTAGCAATGCATTCCATTGCCGATCGCAAACACTTTTCAGACTGCCGTCATAAAAAAAAAAAATGAATTAGTTAAAAGTCCACAATATCATGAACGCTTTACATTGAAATATTTCGAAAAAATATTGTTAACTTTTTCCAAAGTCAATGCTGTGTTGATAAAATAGTAGAAATTTCGAATTGAAATTATTGTGAAAATATTGCTTGCCACGCACTACGTAAATTTTTGAGAAGAATTTTTGCTATTGCTATACAAGCCGTTTTTGCCTTCGTCTGATCCACTCTGTCGAGAATATTGTGGTTGCGGCTGTTGAAAGTACGTCACAGGTCTCAACAAGTTGAATTTAAAGACAATTTTATATAAAAGACTTTGGGTTATTTGAATTCCATCCATTTCGTTATTGCTTCTGGAAAAAAAATGACATCATAGTCTCAAAATAGATAGACTTCAATTTTGACGGGTGTCTTTTAGAATTAAAATTTAGCAACTGCCAAAATTCTACAAAAAAGTTCTTCCATGCAAAATTTATTAGTAATAAAAGCTGTAATAAAATTGAATATACATCAAAGGATTAACAGAAGAGCTCATCTTTAATGCATAAAATATTTGCAAGTACCTAGGTGACATAATTGTTTGTTGTGAATTCGAAATCAGCAAATTTTTATTTTTTGTTCTCTATGTATTATAGTTGTCATTTACACAGGCACGTGCAAATTTTAATTATTTAAACTTTATAAAATATTTTGCAATTATTGTACAGTTTTTATTGTTGATAAATAATTAACTACATATACAGTGGGACCACAAATACTCGTGTCTAAATCTCTTTAGATTAGCCATATAAAATGCATCATCTGAAAGTGACTTAAATATAATTTTAAATAAAACTTGATTAAAACAAATTGATAAAAAAAAAAAAAAATATATATATAAATCAATTCTGAAAATTTGTAATGATTATATGTAATGATTACGGTACCGATAATCAAGGATAAACATAACACCACTGTAAATAATTATTTAATCACATAAGGGCGATTGAAAAGAAACCGTATATGCTATTTTTCAGTTTTAACTTTCGATTTGTTTCCCAAAACAGTTCTCGTTGAGGTAGCAGCACTAGATCCGATGTTCATCGAACGATCTTCGACACTGCATAAAATAATTTTGATTCAATGAAAATTCTGAGAGTCGTCGTACGCTGCAGAAAGCTTATGGTGTGCACGATCTATCGATTTGAACTTGTGAATACTGATTCAGACAATTTTGACACAGAAGACAAGGAGAGGCCTGGTCAGTCAATTAAGTTTGAAGATGAATAATTGGAATTATTACTCGAGCAAGTTTGTTGTCAAATGCAAATATATCTCACAGAATCTTTGAAAGTTTTCGAGAGACAAGTCCTACGCAAGATCTTTGAACCTATTTGCATTGGTGGCAAATATCAAATAAGGTACAACCATGAGCTGTATGCCGACCGACATGGTAAAGCGTATTAAAATTCAGCGGCTGCATGTCATGTCGAGCAAATGTTAGAACACGCTTTGGCTAAGGAGGTGTTATATTCGGAACCCGCTGGTGGACGACGCATAAAAGAAATACCTAACCTCCGCTGAAAAGATAAAATACTGGAGAACTTGCAAGCGTTTGGAATTTTTATCTGTTTCCAACTAGCGAAGGAAAGAGCTGGCTGACGAAGTATGCTAGATTCGGCATAAATCACCGAACACAATCGATTCATTTTTAAGACAGAAATCGCCAAGCAACGACCAGAATATGCGACTAGACACGAATCTATAATATTCCATCATGACAATGCTCGGTCTTATGTTGCAAGACCGAAAAAAAAACATATTTGAAAAACAGGGGCTGGGAAATTTTACCTCTGTCTCTACCATTTGTTTCGATCGATGCAGAATGCCCTTACTGGAATACACTTCACTTCAGTACAGCGTATCCGAAATTGTCTTGATTCATTTTTGGCCTCAAAAAATGAGCAGTTCATTATAATATTTCATAATAGTTGTCCACTAAGGCAAAAGGATCGCAGAAATGACTTCCAACTTTTATTTTTGATTTTTCTCACGAGTCTTTCATCTAAACATAAGATTTAAACGCACTGATCGGTTCTGTACTTTCTTCATAATTGCAACAAATTATTAAAATTCTCTCGTTATTAAAAAACTTGTAAATAAATCTATTTGAAATTTTTACAGATGACTGCAAAAGATATTCAAATAGATATGAATTCAGAGACACCAACTGACTTCAAAACGGGTAATTATCAATCAACCTACAATCAATAACCGTCATACTATTACATGCAACTATTTAACATGCAAATCTATTCGCGTACATATAAATGGGCAAACTTTGCAACAATAGCAGGAATAGTATAATTTGTTATGACGAAACGGAAATGCTACTTGTGGTGAGTGTGGCAAAACTTTAAAAATTGATACACACACTATCAGCTATTGTTAATCAAATCAAGTTCATGAAATATTATTAATTTATTATATGCATAAATAAACGAGCAATCAGAGTAGATATTATTATTATTTTTTGTTTCTCTTGCAATATGAAATTGACAGCATACCTAAGTACACATGTGTATTTGTGTACAGTGAATATATTCGCTCATCGCCTGCAGTGATAATCACATGCAGTGGAATATAACCGAAAATAAAATTAGAAAGAAAAACAACATATTACCTTTTGTTGGATTACAAAAGATGAGTAACGCCCAATATATTATTATTGTGCATAGACTCCATCAAAAAAATAGACACACACACACATACATATGATGCACTTAGTAATAGCAGCGTACATACAATGACAAGTACTTGAGTTGAAATTGAAGTGTGAGAATATCCAACTTGATCCTTATTGTATACATTATATTTAACCAAAAAATGTGCATTTAAGGATTAAGGAAATACAACAATACAATACAATGGCAATAATGGCAAAAGATGCATATTGCATTTATATGAAGTGTATGCACCGATATCTACAATAATCTGATGTATGATGTGTATGAAATATCCTTATGATTTGTCGGATCAATTTTTAATCAATATTCAATTTAGATACGATTTTCTCTTTTTGTATTATTATGTACGATACTAACACTGCACATACACAGCAGGACATTCGAATTGAGAATGAACCAAAGTGTCAGATGAATATGAGTGTGTGTGTGTGTGTGTGCATATGCTGCAAAATTTTCAAGAGTAGGCGTTTACATGCACATAATGCATTTTATATATATACATTTTTATAAACATTATCCAAAAACAAAGTAAAATTATAAACCACTCCACATTAGGTATGAGTTTGTGAATATTATGTTGAAAAGCATCCCTCAGCGTTTATTTTTATTACGGCAATCCATATGTAGATCGAAAAGATAACATTTTTAAATATTAGAGAATCTCCCACTTAGTTTCGCCAATAATTTCTGAACAAGTTACTCAGTTTTTGTTTATAATCCACAATTCTCCAGATATTCCAAAAGCCGCAAACCATTTTGGTTGAACTTACTTTCCAATAGTTTTTGCGAATTAAATTTAGATAGTATTTGCAGCGATCTACTTAAGTTTGTCGATTTCAAATGGCAGAATTTTTTTCTTAGTTTTGTCACTATAATCTTGGGTGCTGTAGCTCAGTGATTAGTGTGTTCGCCTTTTGATCTGTAGATCGTGGTTCCCCGGCTGAAGCATAACAAACTTTATATCGAAAAGATTTTTCTTTAGAACGGTACCCACCGGTCGGTAAGCAATTGGCAATTCTTCCGGCAGTAACAATTTGCCATGAAAAATCTTCGAAAAAAACTCTGTGACAAAGCTCAGAAAAAATGATGTCACAAGGGTTCTTCGATTCGGAACCGACTAAAATAAGTAGGTCCCTTCTAATATTGTCCAAAATTTAACACACACAATAGTATTGGAAGAAAAGCTCGGCCAAGGAGCCCTTTGGAGCTTTAAATGCCACATGTTAATTTTTTTATTAATCTTTTTTTGGCAATTTCTTCATGGCGAATGGTTTGTCGATAGATCTACACCGTTTGAAAGAACAATTTTTTTTACATTGTTGTTAAATTTGCCCATTTTTAGTTAGCACCCTGGACTCCAGCACGGAGAACCAATTGCTTAGTTAAGATTTTTTTGTTGACGATGGATGCTTTGGAATTAAGAATCATGGGTCATAAGTTTATTAGAAAACTTGTGATTTTCAATTTAAGAATGAAGGACAGCATCATTTAAATGGCTACCATGGGTAACTTAACAATTCTCCATTCAATCAATCCAATTTTTCAGTACATTTTCGATAGATTTCAATCTATGGTTATCTCAAGAAGCAAAATTGTCGCATTTAGGAATCAGTGAATCTACACTTGGTTGTTGAGGAGCCAATGCATCAACAACGAGAAACTGTTTGGCGGGGGTTTTGGATCCGGAGGCATTATTGATCCATTTTTCTTCGGAAATGAGCAAAAAGCTGCCGTTACCGTCAATGGCGAGTGTTACCATGCCTTTCTAAAGGGGGTCACATGCCTCACAGCCAATGTAATCATCGATCTTTTGTGCACTGAAGATATGAGGTAGAGATGCTGGTGAGCTCTGCCAACGATGGTTCCAATGTCTTGCTGCTGATGCGGTGACGTGTATAGTGGTGATGGGTTGAGAGGTTGTTGTTGTTGTTGTGAATACTGTTCTGTTGATTCACGAATAAAACTCTCGATTTAAAATTCAATTTGAGATTTTATTTTTATTAACATACAATATTAAAATCATATAAAGGCAAAATATAAGTATGTTATTTAACAATGCAACTAACTAACTTATTTAGCTAACAAACATTTTGTTTCTAATAGTACAATACTAAATTTATTACTAATGGTGAAAACAACATATTACACCATTCTTTTTTAACTACCTCAAAGGTTTAGAGGTTTCATATGTTTAACTCTCCGTATAGTAACGGCATTGTTAACTAGTCGAGAAGCTTCTTCGTTAACATGTCTTCTTAATCTGGCCACATGCATTGCTGCAAATTTCTTAATCGTGCCTTCTATCGTATCTATTCCGAGATCTCGGTGGAGGTCAGCGATACGAATGTACCAGGATGCTTTGACGATGTTTCTTAGTATTTTCTTCTGAAATAATCATTATATTACTTTTATTGGTACAGCCCCATAGCTGGATATTCAAAATTTCATTATATAGCAGTATTTTGTTATAAATCGACAGTGTTGAATTTTTGCCGATGTGCCAAAACATTTGTCTCCATCTAAGGTCAAGCTCTTCTCTCTTCTTCTTTACATGTTCTTTCCATCAAGAGTCAATTTGAGATTAGTACTTTATTTATAATATTATAAATACTTCGAAAAAGGAGAATATGAAAAGGGGAAAAAAAATCGTTCCGTGCCCTGCCGGTGTATATACGAGAATAATAATAATAAGGTAAACAAAACGGAAAATTAAGAACAAGAGTGGCCGTTTACAAAGTTGAGTTGCCAACTCTTTTAATATAAAAATTTTAATTTAAATTTTAAATTTAAAATTTTTTAAAAATATACAGGCAGCGTTACTTATTCTGGCGTAGACACGCACTATCTTTGAAACTCGAATAATCAGCCGCAATGCAAATGTCAATTTGGGCGCCTCGGAGCTGTGGTTTGGTTTCATATGATTAAATTTCTTAATTTATGTACAATACTGAAAGTCGGCAGATTCGGATGAAAACTACGACTATTTTCCATATGCTTTCCATATTTTGTATACGAAAATATAATGCAATAGAAGCAAAATTTATTAATTTTGATAATAAAGAAAAAATAAATGAGATTTATTTATTTCGAAAATGAAATTATGATAGAAAATTGCAAAAAAAAAATTGCAAAACTGATATTTTATGCGGCATTTCTACTTTAATGCATTCAATGTTAATTTAGAAAATCAACAAGTAAATGATTTCTTTTTTTATTCAATTGACCTTAATTATACTTCAATGTCCCCTCCTTTAAATCTACATTCCTATTGTGGAATTGTTTTTTTTTTTTTAATAAAATTAGTAATCCGGTATTTGAATCATTAAAATAAACTATTGAATAGATTTATATAAATATGTACTCGTACTGCGAGTATGCATAATAATAATCATATTGATATGAAATGAACACAGGAAATCTATGCAACCATTCATCCAGCTAACTATTAATCTATGCTTGTGCTCTGTGGTCACCGCTGTTTCTTCGTTGTATGCCACGTCAACAGCACAGCGTGTGTGTTAGCTGTTGTCAGTCTTTGTTGGCAGCTGAGATGCCATCGAAATTAAATAAAATAAAAATACATTTTCTTTTCAAATCGATTGGTTGTATTTCTTGATTTTTCAACATTTTCTTGTGTTTTGTTTTTGTTTTCTATAGAGTTTTGTTTATTAACACCCATAGCGCTACTGCAACATAATATATATACATATACTTAGGTACACAGAGAGACAAACATACATGAACAACAATAAAAACGCATCAAACAACAAAACTTCAATCATTCACTTCATTCCATTAGAAATCCCAAATCAGTAAGCTTTGATACAACTTCTTGTATACATTTGAGTATGTCTCTATGTGAACTTACTGAAGTTATGATCACCTGACCGACACTGGGAGCCAATATAATTGATGTAATATCAAACTGTGCGCCGTACAGACTTGTGTGCATGTAAAATGTGACTGCAAAATCGATTGATGTGTATTATTTGAACGTATGCATGTATCTATCCTCTCTCTAGTTTCTTTTCCTGCTGACCCTCCCCTCCCCCTCATAAGACTTAGACCACTTAGTTATGTATGTACGTACTAGTGGCAGCATTAATGAATGTAGTCGTTGTGATAGTGGCTATATTATGATCATATCATGGTCAACATGATGCTGAAGCGCAATCGGGCGCACAACCTGCTGTTGGGGTTTCTGCTTCTGTTGCTGCTGTTGCTGTTGGTGCTGCTGCTACCTTGCCGGTGTTGAGTCTATTTTGTAATTTAATGCTTGGCTTCTGGTTAATTGCCACTTTCGTCTAAATCTATCATGCTCACACGCATACATACATACATATTCAAATATATGTACAAATTCAGATAAGCAACGCATAATAAACTCATACCGTGTAGCCTGTTTGTTGGTTGGCATATATCAGTATACTCGTACATAATATGAATGGCTGTGATCTTCATTTGGTTTTTTTTTTGTTTTTCAAAACTTTTTTATATTTTTTATTTTTTGTGGTAATAACATTGAATGCTGATCTTTGATTAATTTCTATTATTTTTATTTTTTTTTTTTTGTGTTTAGATTTTCAATAAATACAAATATATAATATTTATGGATATTTTACAAAAGCAGTTGTTCTGGTTTTGTGAGTGTACGGAGTGATTGGGGAAAAAGTATGAATTAAAGTGAAAGCAATAAGTTTTTTTATGCTATTTGAAGTGATTTTTATACCCTGCATAATGCAATATGCATGGTATATTCATTTCGGTCAGATGTTTGTGTCCACTTGAAGGAATCTCCGGAGATATAGACATAGATATATATTCGTGATCAGCGTCGATTAAATTTTCGATTTAACGATGTCCGTCCGTCCGTCCGTCCGTCCGTCCGTCCGTCCGTCCGTCCGTCCGTCTGTCTGTCACCTGGCTGGTTCGCACGATAACTTGAGTAAATATTGAGCTATTTCGATGAAATTTGGCATAAGTAATCTATGATCCAAGAGTACGGAGGGGATTGATATTGGGCATGATCGGTCAATAACCACGCCCACACCAAGCATTCAAAGCGACTAACCTCGAAATTTTCAAAATCTTTAACTTGCTATAACTCACATAATATACCACTTGGGACAACAATATTTTGTACATAGACTTATATTATACTACTATATAACGTCGCCAAAAGTGGTTGAGCCACGCCTACTTTTTAGCGTAGCTCTCATACAAAGTGTCTGTACTTCTTTTAAATTGAAACAGCTATAACTTCTACAATCTTCTGTCCAGAATAACCATAATTGACACTTAGAATAACATGGCAGTGAGAAATAATATGGCAGAAAATCAGTGTGCCACGCCCACTCCTTCATGAGTCTCCCATACAAAGTTGCGGAAATTAAAAAAAATGTTACCGGTTATAACTTGCAAACTATTCAGCGTAGAATAACGAGATTTAAGGTATGGAATAGTATTGTACGAGCAATTAGGCTCACAGAAAATGGGCGCACCACGCCCACTGTTTATCGTAGCCCCCATACAAATTTTAAATTGAAACAGCTGTAACTTCGGCAATCTTCTGTCTAGAATAACCATAATTGACACTTAAATTAATATCGTAGTCGGCAAAAATCTGGCAGAAAATCAGTGTGCCACGCCCACTCCTTCATGAGTCTCCCATACAAAGTCGAGTGAATTAAACTAAAATTTTAAGCTCCATAGCTTACAAACCATTTAGCCTAGGACAACGAGACAGGGTATGGATTAGTATTGTACGAGCAACTAGGCTCACAGAAAATGGGCGCACCACGCCCAGTGTTTATCGTAGCCCCCATACAAATTTTAAATTGAAACAGCTGTAACTTCGGCAATCTTCTGTCTAGAATAACCATAATTGACATTTAAATTAATATCGTAGTCGGCAAAAATCTGGCAGAAAATCAGTGTGCCACCCCCACTCCTTCATGAGTCTCCCATACAAAGTCAAGGGAATTAAACTAAAACTTTTAAGCTCCATAACTTACAAACCATTTAGCGTAGGACAACGAGATTTAAGGTATGGATAAGTATTGTACGAGCAACTAGGGTCATAGGAAATGGGTGCGCCATGCCCACTGTTTATTGCAGCCCCCATACAAAATGACTGAAATTCTTTTAAATTTAAACAGCTGTAACTTCGGCAATCTTCTGCCTAAAATAACCATAATTGACACTTGGATTAATATCGTAGTCGGCAAAAATCTGGCAGAAAATCAGTGTGCCACCCCCACTCCTTCATAGGTCTCCCATACAAAGTCGAGGGAATTAAACTAAAACTATTAAGCTCCATAACTTACAAACCATTTAGCGTAGGACAACCAAATTTAAGGTGTGGATTGATATTGAAAAATTAATTAGATATACCAGAAAGAGATACGTCACGCCCACTTTTTATATATCTTCCGTATAAAGTGTCGGATTTATCTTAAACATTAAAACACCCATAACTTACTAATTAATACGCCTAGGTCAACCCATTGCAACCTATGTAGTTTAGTATTATAGGCAGAAATTGATCCTCCAAAATTGGTGAGGTACGCCTGCTTCTTAATGTAGGTCCTATACAAAGTAGTGGAAGAAAAGGATGGATATACGAGCAAACTTTTTATATATATATCTCTACATATGCAGGGTATAATTTGGTCGGCCCCAGCCGACTGTAAGGAGATTTTTAGTTGAACAACTGGGTCAACTAGTGAATACATAGACTGAGACAAATGACAGTTCGAAGGTGCCAAGTCGAATGAATTAATATCGAAAATTTTCTGCAAAATTGTCGAGAATTTTCATGGACTTTTTCGACATTATTGCAATTTGTCTTTTTTTTTTTTTTGCTACTTGAAGTGATTTTTATTAAATCAATTTTTAGTTGAACAACGGAGTCAACTATTGAATACATAGACTGAGACAAATGACAGTTCGAAGGTGCCAGGTCGAATTAATTAATATCGAAAATTCTCTGCAAAAATGTCGATAATTTTCATGCACTTTTTCGTCATTATTGCAAAAAAATATATATTTAGAAATGTATTTTCGATATTATTGCAGAAAATAAAATTTATATGGAATAACATTTTTAACAAAAAAAAATTTTTAAATAAAATAAAATTAAAATAATGTCGAACAAAAAATATATGAAATTTTATTTTTGATATTAATGCACTTAAAATTCAAACATGATCGAACAAAAAATATGTGGACTTATTTTTTCGACATTATCGCAAAAAACCTTTTTATTAAAGTCAAATCAAAATCCAAGGAATTAATAAAATATCGCAACGAAATTGGGAAATAATGCAGTCTCGACTTTATTGCAAAAAAAAAAAATGAAATTGTCGATATTAATGCAGTGCATTACAATTAGCCAGCCAAGCTTTCCCAAGTCATCACAGATGTGTATATTGTAGCGTTATCACAACAACATCGATTCTAAAGATAAAGTTTTGGTAATTTAGCTGCAATTGTCGATACTACCGATAAAACATCATAATTTACGATTCTGTTTCAATTTCACAAAACACAAAGCACAAAGGAATATGAATTTCTTGGCGTCACTATGACGTCATAATGACATTTTTTGCATTATAATATGATTCGAAAGTGACCAAGTGAAGAACTTTTCAATAAATTCACAAAATGACGCACAAATGTGAATTTTCTGTTGATATTAATTATTAATTATTTTTAATAATTCCAAACATTTTTGTAGCGATTTAAAATTCTGTAGTGATGTCATTACAGCTTAAAATAAAATAATAAAAAAAAAATCAAAAATCAAACAAACCAATAGTTCTGTAGTTATGATGGTCCACCAGTTAAGTGTTGAAAAGGGGCCCACTACTTTATCCCCACATGTGTGTATTATTACCGGAAGACCATTATTTGTTACGCATGTTCACAAATTGCAACAACTCTATTCGAAATGTTTGTCGTTCTCTATTTTCATTATTATTATTATTATTATTATATTTTTATTATATTATTATTATTATTATTGTTATAGTTTTTAAATATTGTATGATCGCTTATTTATTTAGCTTTTGATTGATCTTTGTGACCAATCGCTGCTATGCTGATTTTGATATATGTATTTTCATTATTTGGATGATTTGTCCGTGTATATAGCCAATGCCAACAGCTGCTTACATTATGCTTACATATTGTAATGATTGCGTGTTGATCATGAATCCATGATATTTTCGCTCTAAAATTGAAATTCAAACTTTTTAGCAATTTGTATTTTTAGTCTGGATATATAAAAATTTTTTTTTTATTTTATTTTTCATTTATATGATTTAAAGCAGACAGACACTTTCGCTATTAGCTACATAGTTTTTGTTATTGTTATCTAGATTTATTAAATACATACATATGTATATAGATTATTTTATTTTTCATCATTTGCTACATAGCAGGGGTTATCATTCTAATAAATCATAAATAAAATGTTTGATGTTCTGAGTGAAATCAATTTTTTTCTTCTTCTTCTTTACAAAGTCGTACTATATGCGCGTTTGAAGATTAATGAGAAGAAGCTTTAACTTTGATTTGTAAGTATAATAGACTGAAAGACCACACTGAAAATTGATCGAAAGCAAAACAAATGCAAGATCTTCTATGATAATTCTTTGATACAGTAGCAAATCAAAGTAAACTGGACGAATATTAGAAACGAAGCACTGATGCATGCGGTCATGAGTGCGAGCCGCTATAGTAACCATTTCCCATGAAGTAAGTTCTTATATAAAATATCTCTCAAGCTAAATCAATAACCCATAGGCGAATGCTGATGCTGAGACAATATAATTCAAATAAAGATTCTTGATTGTAAAGAGAGAATGAGACAAAAAAATATATGCAAACCAAAAGTTGCATTGATAAATGCTACAGGGAATCCACACTAAAATAAGAAATAATTTAAAAATTGATTGTCGAGTGTAAATACAGTCGTAAGAGTATAATTACTATCAAGCCTCTCAGACTCCCAAAAGAAATGATAATCGAACCGACCAAATGCTTGAGATCGTATTAGATGATCCGAAAATGAAAGTGCGCTAGTTACCGGTGACAACGTAGCTATCATATAGCTCGGAGATCTTAGTTTTGTATAATAATTTGAATTTGAAAAATATACCGCAAATAGCAATCCAAGTTTGTAGTAGTATTTACAAGAAAATACACCATTAATTGTCTCCCAGAGATTATTATCTGATTCCAAATTTGAAAAAAAGAAATGGCTCCATAGAAATATATTTAACGCAAATAAACAGGATATCTCCGAAACTAATGCATATTTGGTAGTATTGGATAAATCTTATTTTTATAGAGGCATCGACAAGCTACAAGAAAATTGGACTATCTGAATTGAATTATTTTGAGAAAAATCGTTCCTTCGTTTCTATGTTCGTTTGCCTACGCTCATATTGATCCATCTAGTAGAGGAAGGTCACTTCCAGTACTATCAACATTTAATTAGCATAAAAATATTGAATACGGTACATAACAACAACAGTTGACTACTGAGAGCCTCAAGAATAAAAGTTTAACTGTCTTTCTGTCTGTAGGTATTTCGGTTCCTTTAAATTCTCAAATAAAAACCACATAACAATAGAACAGAAGCTCAATAAATAAAAGTATTTATGATGTTCAACGGACCAGAGCAGCCACATCAAATGGAATTGGGTCGCAGTCGGTCGAAAAGCAATATTTTTGGTCAATTTTTGAGAGTTTTCTGAGGTTGCAATGACACCAGAAGCCGCCGATCATAGAAATTCGAGCATGAATGCAGTAATGATGTGCGGTTCCGAGTATTTCAAGAACCGGTTCTGTCGAGTCTAGTTCCAAGGAGAACCCAGTATCTGGACCGGCTTCAGTTCTCAAAAAAAAAAAAAAAAAAAAAAAAATGGTAAAGCCAACCGTTCGTTAGCAGGACTGATTTCCTTTAAATTCTCAAATAAAAACCACATAACAATAGCACAGAACCTCAATAAGTAAAACTATTTATGATGGGTTGCGGTCGGTCAAAAAACACGTTTTTTTTTTGTATATTTTTGCGATTTTTCTGAGATTGGAATGACATCAGAGGAACATGTATGCAGTAATGATATGGGGTTCCGACTATTTGAAGGATCGGTTCTGTCGAGTTCAGTTCGAAGGAGAACCGGATAACTGGACCGGCTTCGGTTCTCAAAAAAAAAAAAAGGAAACGGCAATAGGCCCTATCGAAATAGCTAAGCAAAAGATTATAAAATGTTTTTACAAATATTCAATTTCTTTTGTATTTGTCTTATAAAGTAAAAAAAAAAGTAAATAAATATATTATCATCATTCCTTAGTTGATTTCTGTGTGACAAAAATTTTATAAAAATAAAATACATGAAACTGAACTGAGGTTCGAGCTAGCGGTACTTTTTTTGCTTCTTTTGTAGCCAATCTTCAGTTCTGTAGGAACCGGTATTAGGTTCTGTAGGAACCGGTATTAGGTTCTGTAGGAACCGGTATTAGGTTCTGTAGGAACCGGTATTAGGTTCTGTAGGAACCGATTTTAGGTTCTGTAGGAACCGGTTTTAGATTCTGTAGTATCCAGTTTTCGGCTATGTAGAAACCGCTTCTCAGTTCTTTTGGAATCTGTTTTCGGCTTTGTAGAAACCGGTTTGCGATTCTATAGGAACCATTTTTCAGTTCTGTAGGTACCAGTTTTCATTTCTTGTAAGACCCGAACTGGTTGATTCATTAGAGGACCTGGTTCTCTGGTTACTGTTCCGCGGTTCTATGCATCACTAGTATGAGAATTTCAAAATCCTTATAATGTAACTACTCTGGTCCTTCAGACAATCTAATTTTTTGAATGTGTGACTGTGCAAGTATAACAAAAATATTAAAATAATTTAAATGCATTTATTTGGCCATATCTACAGTTTCCATTGATTTTAGAAAATTTGATATCTTTTTGATTCTATCCAAATACTTCTGTATGCCTCCACCCTCAATCTTATGCACACATTTATATATGTACAGCTTACTCAAAATGACTACAGATTTTAATATTAGTAGTCGGCTTTTCTCTATTTTTTGTTTTGTATTTACTTCAATCATCATGTGGCTTTCATCTTCGGTTATTCTATTTTCCAACATACGATCACCAATTACAAATGTCATTTATATCATTTATAAGGAATAGTGGTGGTACCTTTAAACTCGAATCCTACATACTTTCTTACTGGCTTATTGGGCCATTTCAATCGAAAATCGAAATTTAGATTTAGAATTTAGAAATTAGTTGGAAATTCCAACCCTCGTCAGATTCTCCAGTACTTTCGGCTTTTGAATATAACACCTATATATAATATAGCTGATGCGTGTTCTTCCATCGACGTCGCTCGGCATGGCCTATCCAGCTCAGCCGCTGAATTTACTGATGCGTTTTACTATGTCGGTGTCGACATACAGCTCATTTAGCTCATGGTTGTACCCTATTCGATACTTGCCGCCAACGCAAATAGGTACATAGATCTTGCATTGGACTTTTCTTTCGAAAACTACAAGCATTTCCACATTTTAGGTGGGAATTGTTTAAGCTTAGACGTCATACGTACGAACAGGCATACTACTAAAATTGAAATTGAAATTGAAATTGAAATTGAAATTGAAATTGAAATTCAATTGAATCTAAATATGTGCTCCAGTTGTAATTACCATAATATATTTGTACAATATATTATTATTAAATATTTCATAATTAAATTGTTGCCTATCTTTATAGGCGCAATCGAATTAAAAATCAAACTACAAATTATTCCAAATCAAGACATTACAAACGCACACACACACACACATGTGAGTATTTTTTTTTTTCATTTTTATTGTATATTGGTTATTGTTGATTTATATGAGGCTACAAATACAAAACTCATAAACTTGTTTGCATGATCTAACTTAATTAATTGAAGGCATATATATATATATAGAGAGCGGGGTTAATCAAATTGTTTCAACAAATTTCTATATATTATGCATGTCCATGTCCATGTATACAAGTCAAGCCAACCCGTCAATTTTGTATAAGAGTGAACAACAACAACAACAACAACAACATAGTGAACCAAATGAGCTCAATAATCAATGTTATACAAATGTATGTATATGCGGCAAATTTAATTTATCGAATGATATGTATGGAAAGTACACATGTGTATGCAACAAATAAATAATCGTTCATGTATGCGTGAGCTGTATAAACAAAGTCAATTTAATTGACCTCTAGAGGTCGCAATAAATGAATATATACACAGACACACACACACACACTTAATAGACTCGTATATTAGACACTTGTTTGTGAACCAAGATGGCACGGCTCGGCTTTGCATAGTATTGCAGAGCGTAAGCTTTGAGTTTGAGAAATTAATCAAGAATTGAAAAAATATTTTCATATATTCGTTCGTACATAATTCAAGTAGCAACACGGAGAACAATAGATTGCAGCTGTAGCAATACAACAATACAGCCGACAAAAAAAGGGTAATGCTCATATGAATTTTGTACGTTTTGTTTGAGAAATGTACGATCGACCAACTGACCGACGAACCATATTTGTACTACTCTTAATGTGGTTAATTGAATTTGGTTCAGATCAGCAATACTTGCTACTTGCTGTACTCTTGTATGTATGTACGTACTCTACGTAACTACGATGCAGTCGTGTTGCATGTTGATTTGTCTTAATTGTCTGCGAACATCATAAATCACTTGGATATGCGACACAGCAAACGAATGTGTTTGCTTTTATTCGTCGTGTAGTGATAAAAATGTATAAGTTTGCTTTTTGGTGATCATGATGGTGATGGTGATCAGCGGTTGATGTGGTTTTAAACTGGAGTACTTATACTTATACTTGATCATCAACTACATCCTTACGTGCACACCTACATACATCACACACACACACACAGTGTGTCTCTCAATCAATTTAGTTATGACTTTGTAAATGATTTCAAAATTGAATGATGGTGTTACTCTCTTAATGTTGATGTTGATGTTGTCGCATTTGGAGACAGTAAACATGATATTAATGATAATGATGATGATCATCATCATGATGATTATGAATATAATAAGTAAGAATAATATACACATTCATATATGTACCTACAACAAGCAATAATAATAATATACTGGAAGCAATGATTATGGTTGGTGTTGTTGATAATCTTAATCTCACGAAGATGATGATTTTGCGTTTTCACAACACACACACACACACACACACATACTCACACTCACACACTATGTCTGGGAACCTATTTTGTGATGACAACGAGCACAAAAAAAATATATCTTCTTTCTAGCTCACGTGGAGAGTGGAGAGTACAGCAGTGCAACCCTCATTTCTCATTCATTTATTTATTTGATTTCATTTCGGTGTATGATAAATTTTATAGTTAAACGCTTGTGACAATTATCAAACGTGTACCTACATGTGTCATACATTCATATGATTTCATATGTATGGATGAGTACTTGTATGCTTATTCGCGGACCATGCATTAGTGAATATGAATGCATCGTACTACTATATGCTGGTGCTGAAGTGAACCATAATAAGTGAGTGAGTGTGGAACATTTCTGTTGCTTCGTTTATGTTTGTTTTAATCGACTTCGAAAAGAGACAGATCATTAATAGGTTTAAATTCAATAGGACCAGTGGAGGGGACTTGCTTATACCAGCAGGCATGTATTTGAAATGCTCAGAAATTAGTTGATATGCAATTATTTTGAACTTTATCACAAAGTATTTTAGAAAGTCGTTTTTTTTTTTTAAATAAAATGATCTAGTTTTGTTTTTTTTTGCAAAAAAAACTTCTATTTTTCAAGCTTCTCTGCTCTTGTTCGATTTCATTACTGTCTACGCAATCTTGCTTTTTCGAATTAGTATGTATTAGTAATATGAGATTAACAAAAGATGGTGTAATTAACGCTATACGCAATAGAATACAGTTGCGCATATTGTAATTATATTCACGTCAAAGCTAAATTTAATATCTGCAATTTTGATTAGGTTTTATTTAACATACTCGAGGTGTAAACAATATAATTTTTTGTGTGCTCTCAGTAAGTTGATTGTCATGCCAAATTATCATTATGTGCAGAAAGTATTGTTTAAATTCCTCGATTTGAACAAAAGTGCAGCTCAAGCTCATCGATTACTCGCCAAAGTTTCTCCTGAATATTTTCCTTCGATTTCAGTGTGGCGTACGTGATATAATTTGTGCGATTGGAAGACAAAAATCATTCGAACACTACGTATTAGATGCAGGACTCTATGAAGTCTCTTACCAAATGGAAGAAGAACTTGCAAAATCACCGAGAGTTCAAAGCTCAATCATTGTAGAATATTTAAAAGCACTGCGAAGGAATAAAAAAAAAAAAAAGAAAAAAAAAAATGGGGGGGAAATAGGGTTGAAAAAATTGAATTTATATTTATATGAATTAATAATATCTCAAGAATGTTGTGTCTAAATTTCAAGTCAATCGGAGCAAAATTGACGAAGTTATGACTATTTTTGTACTTGTCGGATTTTTATACCTACCTGACTCGAGCGCGCTATTGTTACCAGGCAGCTGGTTCGATTTCTATAGAATTCATCGTAGATAAGCCTTTTTTTGCTTTTTTTTTACACGAATTAACTCTATTCCCCCCTTAAGTGCCTTACGAATTGAAGCTGAGAGACATAGAAAGGCGCTTCTTAGCATGCAAACATCATAAAATAAAGAGTTTTCTTCATAGGCCCGTATTGAAAAAATGATCCATTATAATAACCCTAAATATAAAAAAAATCGTAAGGCTGCTTTAAGATCGGCGGTCAAGCTAAACATCGATGGTTCCAAGTTCTTGTTCTGTATATGGTGGGGTCTACAACTCAAACTAAATAAAACCATCACTGGTGAATGCTATAAACAAAAATTGATGCCATTAGAATATGCAAAAATACACGATAAAGCAATTTTTCAACATACCAAAAATTGGCCATGTTTCCATTCTTCAGCAAAGTGTGGATGAGCATTGTCAAAAAAATAAAAAAATTTTTAAAATTTAAAATTAAATTTTCAATTAAAATTTAAAAATTATTTTGTCTTGTCTTTCGAGGAATTGTGGAAATTTTTCCCTCAATGCTCGGCTCAAACGTGTATTAATTGTGTTCATTAGAGGCCACCTGTGATGGATTTATTCGAGTTCAGCAGCTCTTCGTAAACATGAATATTGCGCTTTTTTTTTGCTTCGAGTCATTGTAATGGCTCCAATTTTTATCTCCAGTGACGATACGATGCAAAAAACCATTTATTTTTTGCCGTTGAAGCAATTTTTTTGCACGTGAAAAATCGCCGTTCAACATTTCTAGGCTTTAATTCGTATGGGACCCAATTTTTTCGCTTTTGAATCATTCCCATGGCTTGAAAACAGCTTGAAAACGATTGATTCGTCCATCACTTATTATGTTGCCAATTCTTGGAGAATTTGATATGAAGCTTCGTCCAATAAAGTCGTCAATTCTTCAACTTCAAACTTTTTGGGTTGGCCCGAACACTCTTGGTCTTCAATGTCGAAATTTTTAAAATAACAAAACCAGTAATCACACATTTTAATCGATATACAATGTTCTTTATAAGCTTCCAACAGCAGTAGATGACTTACAGCGGCAATTTTCTTTAAAATGAACATGAAAAGCAAATCTAGCCGCAAATGTTGTTTTGTTGGCGCAAAGTGAACAAGTTTGAAGTTCAATAAAAATTGGTTCACACTTTTACGAAATGTTAGATACTGAGAAAGAAAGCCTAATAATGGCATTATAATTCGAATATAGTTACAGTACGGTCCGATAGCAAATGTACAAGTTACGCCATGTAACGAAAATCCCTCAAAATTAATTCAAAACCCCAATAGAAAAGAATATATCCTAATTCCTACATGACTAAAGGAAATTTTTTACATACAAAATTAAAAATACGACGCAATATGTAATGAATATTAGGGATAGGAAGATTAGTGATTAGATTTACTTTTTTTTTCCTCCTTTAAACTCCTAATTGGAGCATAGGGCCTCCACAAGGCTTCTCCATCGCACACGGTTTTGGGCAGTTGTTCTAGCGCCCTCCCATGTGATGCTGGCAGCAGCTAGTTCTCCTAATATTGAACTTCTCCAGGTGTTTCTTGGCCCTCCGCGGCATCTGCTTCCTTGCGGGTTCCACTCAAATGACATTCGCGTGATGCTATCTGGCTGCTTTCTTAGCGTGTGGCCAATCCAGCGTCACTTCCTACGCTTAATCTGGATTAGTTTGGGTTCCTCGTTCGTTGGACGCCATAGTGTCTCGTTGGAAATAGTGTTAGGCCAGAAAATTCTACAAATAATCCTCAAACACTTGTTGACGAAAGCCTGAAGTCTCTGGGTGATGGAATTCGAGATCAGCCATGTTTCACTTCCGTACAGTAGTGTCGATTTCACACATGCGGAGAATATTCGCAATTTCGTGCGTCTAGATATTTGGGAATTTGCCCATACTGATTTTAGCCGGACAAATCCTGTCTTTGCTTTGTTTAGCCTACAGTTAGCGTCCTCTTCAGCTCCCCCGTCTGTCGCTATCGTGCAACCGAGGTAGCAGAAACTTTCGACGAATTCTATCACACAGCCGTCAATCATTACATGGCTTCTATTGGAATGATTGATTCTCATGGCTTTGGTCTTCGCAATATTTATCTCTAGTCCGACGGTGCATGCCAGTGCGACTAAACTGTTCGCCTTCGCTTGCATTTCGGAGAATTTGTGCGAGAGGAGACAAATGTCATCGGCAAAGTTCAAGTCCTCAAGTTGCCGTGCGAGATTCCACACAATGCCAGCTCTCTTGTAATGAATGAGGCTGATCATGACGTCATACAGCACAATGGCGAAGAGGAGCAGGGAGAGAGGGCAGCCCTGCCGTACTCCAGCGTTGGTGGTGAGTGAATCACTGATGTTGCCATTGTGCAGAACCGCCAGTTGAGAGTTCTCGTACAGCGCCATTATGAGGCGGATCAGTTTCAGGGGGACACCTTTTCTATTCAAAGCCATCGAGATGGAATTACGCTTAAGTGTGTCGAATGCCTTCTTGAATCTTGAAGCTTAAATAGCTTAAATTTTGAAACTTTTCTCATGAACCACTAAATAAGTTCATCAGTCATAATATAAGTCATAATTTGTTTAATGCTAATAGTATTACATCTTGCAACTTTCTTGAAGGCGCTTCAGTTATTCTTTTTTTTTTTTTAAATATTTTCAATATTTTTTGTTGGTTTTGCTTGTTTATTGTTTTTCTTATTTTCTGAATATTTATTTTAATTTGAGTTAATTTAAAGAAATTTCAGACTATGATAGAAATAAATATAAGTACGAGTGTACCATTTATGATTTGCTTTAAAATATGCTATATGCGCATTAGCCATATAGCGAATAAATCTTGATAAAATAATATGGAAAGATTTCATTGTGTTCGGTGAATAAATATGCGTATGAAAGAGAAAGAAATTGTTGATATGAAAAGAGCGCCATTTATTAATTGGTCCTTTTTAGCAATATCGGAAGCACTTAACCAAATTAGGTAAAAGTTATCACCAGCATAATTATTATTAGCATTATCATTATCATCATCATCATCATCATCATCATCGTCAAGAGTAATAGTCATTAATGACATTTTTATTGAATGCAAGAAAACCGACAAACACATGTTGGTCAGAATTCTTCTGTTTTTTTTTTTTTTTTTTTTTCATTTAATTTTGCAACTTTGCTGTACCACAATCTTACTTGCAACGAATATTGCCGCCTTTGGTCACTGTTTGTTTTTGTTTGTTTGTTTGTATGTTTGTTGGTCTTGTTGACAACTAAATAATGTGCTAATGTGTTTATTGCGTTTGGAAAAATCCTCTGAGACTGACCTGTAAAAGGATTAAAAACTTGTCAATGCTATTGTAGCTATTGTCTACTGTTTACACGTTCTGTATATTGACTGTATATTGAACAATAAGCAATACGTAACGTTATGTGTTAGGTGTCAAAACAATTGACTTGCTCGAGCATGCAATAGGACGATCAACAAACAGCAAACAGCAGCAATAATCACATGGCATTCTATTAAAGCAGTTCGCTTTTAGTTTTATTGTTGTATGTATGTTGGCAATTTTTATTGCTACATGCTACTGTTGTTGCCACTGTTATGTTATACATTCGTATGTACATATATTTGTATATATTTAAACAGTTTTCGTTCATTGTATACGGATGATCATTGTGTGTTGCTTGCTTCAAATCGTTTAAGCATGCGCATAAAACATGAGTCTTCACTCAAACTCAGTTACATATGTTGGTTGCACACATACATATGTACGAGTACATATGTTTTGGTGACAGAGTAACAATATACGATTCACGCCTTAACATCGCCTGGGAACTGTATGATCATTTAAGCAAACTTACTTACCAAGTGGTGTGTTGGGTGTAAAACGAAAAATGATGACTTCGACGGCAGCGATGGATAGTGAAGTGTTAATATAGGCATATGACGACATAACATGTAGGGCATAGACGCATAATTCTGAAGCAATACATTACTAGTCAAGATTTTCATGAAACTTTCTATAATTATCCATGCAGTCTTTCGAAACTATAGAAGGGATAATTAAGTCTGCCTTGCGACATTATGAAGTTTCGTCCTATATTCATTTACAGTTTTCTAGAAGTCATTACATTGCCATCATCAATAAGCAAACCACATTCGAAAAATCAATGCACTTTGTTCCTTAAATTCTTGTCACTTCTTCTGTAGCAAATAAGTACCTGATTTCAGCATTCAAATATGAAGCTAAGACGGTCTCGTTCCCTTTGGAATATTTTTAGTTAATTTCAAACCATTTTTCAACCATACATATAGACCACTTATCTGGCTCTCTTTTTGTCCCTCAAATCGAGTGTTAATTATTTGTTTGGTTGCAGAATTCTTCTACTTTCTTCCTCATAATAACATCACGTGTTATTTCAAGCATACCTTTGTGGGGTATGTTCCACATTTCGAGTTCATCAATAAATTGGCGACCCAGTGTGGACATCCTCCTGCTTGCCAATGCAAGCCATTGGCAAACTATATGCGCCCCTGTCTCTGTCTCTTTCATGCATAATCTGCAAATATCAGCATCCTCCCCTTCAATAAGACCCATCTTGCTGAGATGGTACTTGAAATTGGATTTTCTTTATCCACTCTTCGACCTTCGGCTTTCACCGTCCCGTTGCTAAGAGCAACTACTGGTACCGGTCCATAAAACTCAGCTTCAGATCCTTGTCTAGCCAAGGCGTCTGCAACTTCATTTTGTTCTATATCAATGTGTCCCTTCACCCACATAAGAGTAATCGCATTACTACGAGCACACTCGTTAAGTTTCTGAACACATTCGAGCGCCAACTTAGAAGATACTTTAAGTTGTTGCAGTCGCCTGACCACCGCCTGGTTATCGAGTGCTAGCAATATTTTCTTACCTTGCACCTTTCTATCCAGTATAAGGTCTAACGCATGCATCAAACCAAGGAGTTCTACTTGATAGATCGACACGTATCTTCTCAGATTCAGAGTGCATGCCAGTCCCAACTCTTAAGAGAAAATTCCAGCACCCGCCCTGCCATTTTCCTCACATACATCACGTGTGAGGTCGTCTTCAATGAGTGTTCTGTGTGATTTTCCAGTCATCTTTAGTCCACCCATTACTTCCATTGGCATTTGCGCCTCCTTTATACTGCTACAGTGACAGGATGCTCCTGTGCCTTATCTCCGTGCCGAATCCATACGAATTTTTGGTTGTCTTCAAACGTAGTGTTGAATACATATCAAAACTAAGTTAAATTGAACATTGAAGAATTGTCTCCTCATGACATTTTTTCGAACTGGTCGGAATTTGGAATAGAATTCAATATCTACAACCTGCAATGCAATATCTTTAGTCTTTCCGCAATTTTATTGTACACATGTGTGTACAAAAACATATATGCCTTTTATTTGTTTTTGTTTCCACATATATGCATTATTTTCTATACATTTTTTTTTTTGCTTGAACTTTTCACACACACACTTATTTGATTTTTCATAAATAAAACATTAATACAACTCTACCTGGGTACATGTGCATATACATATTTATATGTATGCACTATAGATTAGGGTGCCTCACACCTCATAGCAAATAAATGTGATGTTACGGTAATCGACTTGAAATCACTTTTGATTATTTTAAAAATATTTCCATTGTAGCGAACCTTTACAAATTGTTTTTTTTTTTTTTTTGGAGAATAATTTTTTTCCTGAGGTTACTTTGAATTGGCTATAAATATTAATGATTCAAACATTCTATTGTCGTGCATAGTTTTTTTTCCCAACTTTTGATCGACTAAAGATAATGAAATTATTTAAATTATTTTCAATAGTGAAGTATTCTACGAGAGTTTCATGAAAATTTAAATAAATTTGTATTTTTCTTTTCGATCTTCCTTACCTTTGGAGGCAGTTCGCACTAATACTTTTTTAAGAACCTGCGGATTCGATTAAAAAAAACACATAAAATTTAGAGAAATGTATGAAATATTTATTTGAGTCGATAGAACGGTCTATTAATTCAATGTTTAAAGATGATTTCATATAAATGTTGACTGCGGCTGCGCCTCAAATGGTTCATACGATGGGTCCAATTTTGAGGTACACTCTCCAACATATCGGCCGGTATCTCACGAGTAAATTCTTCAATATTGCCTTCCAGTGCCAAAAAAGAGTTGCCAAAAAATCACCCTGTATTTATTCCTTTAATTAAACGATCCCTAAACGTTTTTTTTCCAACTTTCCCACTGAAATATTTAAATCGGCCCAAATTAATACATAGTAAAATGATTGAAGTTGTATTCAATCATTAAATAGTTATTCTATTAGTTCTATATTTTTGGAATGGAATGAAAAATGAGATCACATATCTAAATTTTTACCTCAAGCCAGTTCTATTGCCTAATATATTTTCCATGATTTCCATTCGATTTAATAGAGATGAGGATCTTTGCATAGGTGCGTTATTGCTCTATTTAATTTCAATTGTTTTACCATGAACTTTGTCAGACTTGCTTTAGATGTGAATAAGTTCCCGAGGCACTCAGAAAAGGAATGCCCATGTGTACCAAGTTCTAAATACCCATCAAATAAAAACCAATGGATGTTATAAGATATAATGGCGAAGTCAAGACTTTTCTAAAAACTGTCTTAGTACTGAGTATTTTAATCAAAAATTTCCATACAAACAGATTTTCAGAGCTTTAAAAAAAACTGATCCCGAACATAACATATATTGCCACAGCAGAAGGATTGAGGAAAATTGTTATAAAATATAATTGGCTTGGATGAGCCGACAATTATCGTCACTTTTTTTTTCGTGAGCCTTCTTAATATGGATATAACATTGTACAAAGTGCAACAAATTTATTGCCTTTCCCTGGACGATGATGATGATGATGATGATGCTTTACTTAAATATATTAATACCGATACGTACACATAATGTATTAAGTAAGCGAATATGTTATTGTTTTATTATTATATATTCATTTCTATAGAATACAAGGTGTTTGAAATATCAACATATAATTGCACATGGTGGAATAAAATTACATTTAGCAGAGTTTAATTATTGAGTTCTGTTACTTACTTACTTACTTATGTGGCTATAACAACCGAATATCGATTTAGGCCGAAAATAACATGCTTCGCCAGCCATCTCTGTTCTTCGCTAGCTGGCGCCAGTTAGAAATTCCAAGCGCCGTCAGGTTCTCCAGTACTTGGTCTTTCCACCGGAGGTTTGGTCTTCCTCTTTTGCGTCGTCCTCCAGCGGGTTCCGAATATAACACCTTCTTAGCTGGAGCGTGTTCTTCCATTCGCTCGACATGACCTAGCCAGCGCAGCCGCTGGATTTTGATGCGCTTTACTATGTCAATATCGGCATACAGCTCGTACAGCTCATGGTTGTACCTTATTCGGTACTCGCCACCAACGCAAATAGGTCCAAAGATCTTGCGTAGGACTTTTCTCTCGAAAACTCCAAGTATTCGCTCATCCGAGGTGGAAATTGTCCAGGCTTCAGCGCCATATGTTAGGACAGGCATGATGAGAGACTTGTAGAGTGTAGTTTTCGTTCTTCGAGAGAGGGCTCGACTTCTCAATTGCTTACTCAGCCCAAAGTAACACCTGTTAGCAAGAGTTATCCTACGCATGATCTCCAAGCTGACGTCATTACTGCTGTTAATGCTGGTTCCAAGATAGACAAAGTCCCTTACTACTTCAAAAGCGTAGTTGTCAACAGTGACGTGGTGTCCAAGACGCCGGGACTCTTTGTTTGTTGACACTAGATACTTCGTCTTGCCCTCGTTCACCGTGAGACCCATCCGACGCGACTCTCTTTCCAACTCTGAGAATGCTGCACTGACTGCTCGCGTGTTCATGCCGATTATGTCAATATCGTCGGCATACGCTAACAGCATGACACTTTTGTTGAAGATAGTGCCATTATGTCGTAGATCAGCAGCTCGTATTATTTTCTCCATAATAAGATTGAAGAAGTCGCACGATAACGAATCACCTTGTCTGAAACCCCGTTCGGTATTAAACGGTGCGGAGAGGTCCTTCCCAATTTTCACTGCACAACGGGAGTTATGCAGTGTCATTCTACAAAGTCGAATGAGCTTTGCAGGAATACCGAACTCAGACATTGTTGCGTAGAGGTAATCCCTTACCGGACTGTCGAAAGCGGCTTTATAATCAACAAATAGGTGGTGTGTGTCGATCTGTTTTTCTTGGGTCTTCTCCAGGATTTGGCGCAGTGTGAAAATCTGGTCGATGGTGGATTTACCAGGTCTGAAGCCACACTGATAAGGTCCAATCAGGTTGCTGAGCATAGGCTTCAACCTTTCACACAGTACGCTCGATAGAACCTTGTATGCGATGAGTTCTGTTATTTTCTATTATTTTGATAAAAATTTTAAAAACCGTGTAATCGTTTAAAAAAAAAAAGCATTATCTAGTATAAATCAGCTGATTATGACAGTTCGTTTTATAAATGCATTATTGTGTGTGCGGTGTTTGGATTGTATTCAGAATGTAGTACATCACTCTGCAGCGAGAGTAGCTAGTAACGAACTATCGAATTCACTAGCTCTTGGTGAACTTCGCTAGTATCTCTTTAGTCTATTTTCTTTGCTTTCAACTATCAAAATTTAACCTGTTCATATTCTAAGATGGTGTAAATTGTCTCCCTTTGAATTAATTTTAGCTAGCCATTAGCGATAAGACACCAACAAATTCCGTGTACAAAATAATTATTCACGGAAAAGTGAGAAAAAGAAAATGAAAGATATATAATGGTTTTTCTTCGTCGACGAAAAATAAAATTCAAGCATTATCTGCTGTTTGGCATTCACTTATTGAAATAATTCAATTTGTGCGTGATTTAAAAATTGTTAATACATAATAGGTGATGGATTTTATAGAGCTTCAAATATCGAGCGAACGATAGTGAAATGCACTTCAACGATTGAAATTTTAGTAACAACCGATAATCGATTTAGGCCGATCATATAATGCGGCGCCAGTCTTCTCTGTTATTCGCTTGCTGGCGCCAATTGCTTATTCCAAGCGTCGCCAGGTTACCCAACACTTGGTCCTTTTCCTTCATTCGCTCGACATGACCCACTTGACTATGTCAATGTCAGCGGACAGTTCTTACGGCTCATCGTTGTAACTCATTCGGTACTCGCCATCAACGCAAATAGTTCCAAAGATCCTGCGGAGAACTTTACTCTTGAAAAATCCAAGTATCCTTTTATTTATGGTGGAAATTGTCCAGGCTTCTGCGCCATATGTTAGGACAGGAATAATGAAGGAGTTGTAGAGTGATGTTTTCGTTCTTCGAGAGAGGGATCGACTTCTCAATTGCTTACTTAGCACCTTACTTAAAGTAGCACCTGTTTGCAAGAGTGATCCTTCGCAATATCTCCAGGCTGACGTCATTACAGTTGTTGATACAGGTTCCAAGATAGACGAAGCCCTTCACTACCTCGAAAATTTTAATCTATCCGATGAAATATTTACGCCCCTCAAAAATTCTGCAAATTAATAAAAATGATTTATGCGATTTTTATTCGAAGAGGAAAACACCCACAGAATGATGCAACGAATGGTGGATGTTCACCAAACATATTCGGTTTTTTAACAGCTTTTGTTCACAATGAGCATGTCTATAATTCAATTGATGCATTTGTGCATTACTAGGAGACAGTAAAGTAGTTAGTTCATTAAGTCTAGGAAAATAGTTATGGGATAGTGCGGGATTCCGCTTTCATTTTTCATATTATCAGCTTTTGCAGTAGAGATGTGAGATGTTCGTCATTGAATTGGCACGATTCTACATTACTAGAAGACAGAAAAATGGATAGATATAGCGAAAAGGCTGTCGATTAGCGATATTTGGCGACCGACCAGACTGGCGGGCAATTTTGAGCATTTAATATGTGATTTTTAAAGGAAAAACTGTTTTTGTTATATTAACATTAAATTGTTTTTGTCATATATTAATGTAATATTTGTCTTTATAGAAATAAAAAGTATTAAAAATTTAGTAGTCTTATACATATAGTCTTATACTTATATTCTCCGCATGCGTGAAATCGACGCTACTGTACGGAAGCAAAACATGGCTGATCTCGAACTCCATCACGCAGAGACTTCAAGCTTTCGTCAACAAGTGTTTGAGTATCATATGTAGAATATTCGGGCGTAACACTATTTCCAACGAGGCACTATGGCGTCCAACGAACCGTGAGTCTATACTGAACCAGCAGCCAGAAAGCATCACGAAAATGTCGCTTGAATGGAATCTGCAAGGGAACAGAAGCCTCGTATGGCCAAAAAATACTTGGATAAGGTCAACCCTGCGGGAATTAGCTGATATCAACATCACATAGGATGGCGTTAGAACAACAGCCCAGAATCGTGTGCGAAGGAGAAGCTTTGTGGAGACCCTATGCTCCAATTAGGAGTAAAACAGAGAAAATAAAAAATTAAAATTAAAATATATAAAGCAAATGTATTATCTTGAACTGAATTCACACACAGTGTTGTCGATAATCATAGCCCTGTATATATATGTATGAGCAATATTAAATAAACTATTCGATTTGATATTTTACAAGTGCGCATTTATTATTAGTACTCTTACCCATATATATATATACATACTTATAACCATATATGTATATATATCGTAAATATATTTTAACATTTTATAATTTCCTATTAATTTTTGAATCATCAATACGTTAGTACATCAAACCAGTCACTAAAAGAAAAAAAGAAAAAAAAAACGACAACAAATTGTAATAGTGAATAGTGAAAGGCAATAAACGTATAAAATCAGAGCAGCACAAACTGAGTGCATAATAAAATATAATATATGTTATACGAGTGATACATAGTACATAGTAGTAGTAGTAATAGTGTCTAGTACATACTCATATATAACGTGTAAGTAATCATATTTTATTTACCACTTAGATAAAGTTGTTTATAAATAAGTAAATTGTAAATTTATACATTCCATTTCAAATGTATATATTGTACATATTTGAAATTGCAATGAAATGTTAATAACATTCTTATGGGGTCAAACACACACACACACACACACAGCTTGTGCTAATTATTTCAAAAGAAATACGTGTTACATCGTATACCTACTTTCCATAGAATTTAACGATGGAATTATAACGAACGATAAGTATTACTTATATAAGATATAGTATGTATATCTATAAAATGTAAAATTGAAATTTAATTTAAACAACAGCAGCAAGCATATGTTTATTCATTTGATTTTGTTTCTTAATTTATTCCATCATATGTACAATGATATGCAATCGGTAAACACCCTCAAATGAATGTATATATGTATGTATGTATGTGTGTATGTATGTACAGATGTATGAATTCATTTTGACACCCCTCATTATTTGATTACATACTCGACCCAATGACAATGGTCGTTTGTGTATACGACGGTGTGTAATTACAAATTAGCTTTATGAGTTTTAAATCACGGCAATTACAAATTACGAATTACTCGTAGTGTCTGTACGTATGTAGACAAGGCATCACATTATTGCAAAAAAAAAAAAAACACATACACAACAACAATCAGAATATGTTCATAATTTGACGTTTCAAATTTCACAGGAAGTTAAATATGCCGCTTCATTTATACTCGCAAAGGTTAGATGACAAAATTTTCCTCCACATATTTTTGTTAGCATTAGCTCATATCAGATGGCAATGATTTTTCACGCAATTTTTGTGTAATAAATATTTACTTTATATTTTTAAATAATGCTAACATTGAAGCAGATAAGGGAAATTTTAACAAGTGGGTGTTTGATCCCTCCACGTTCTCGTTCAGACAGATGTGATCGTAATAATTTGTTGACAGTTGCAAAACGTTACGATATCACTAATAATTCTACGACTGAGTGGACTGTTGGATTTTTTTGATGAAGTTCGCTACGATAAGAAGTTTTGAAAATCTGGTTGAATTCAAAAGGGCTGGTGTTCAATAGGCCATGCGAGTAATCTTACGAAAAAGTATTTTAGTTGAAGCTAGTTTTATTTTGAAAGATTACTTCGAGAGGTTTCGTCATGGCATTGTCTCTTCAAATATGGAATATATGCACATTAAGGTGGTCTAAAAATCTATGGCAGTAAAATTTAGAACACAAATTCTAGTTCTCATACACAAAAAATATTCGATTTTATGAAAAAGTACTGTACTATTGGATCTATAACTTAATTCCATCCCAAAAGAATGAATCAAGCCAATTTTTAATACACTGTTCTGATGTTAACCTTATTCCAGTATGGGATGTGCTGCATCGATCGGAATAAATGGTAGTCGGACGGGGCGAGGTCTGGGCTATAAGGCGGATGAGCGAAAACTTCCCAGCCGCTGTTTTTCAAATAGTTTTTGACCAGTGTTGCAACATGAGGCCGAGCGTTTTCATGATGGAAAATTATGGACTCATTTCTGGTCGCATATTCCGGCCATTTTTTGGCTATTGCTCTCTTCAAACGGATTAATTATGTTCGGTAGCGTTCTCCATTGATGGTTTCACCCGATTTTAGCAGCTCATAATACAGCACACCTTTCTGCTCCCACCAAATACAGAGCTTTGCCGTTGATTTGGCTGGTTGGCCAGATTTTACATATGATTTTTTGCGCTTTGAGTTGTCATAATGGATCCATTTTTCATCACCACTAACAATCCGATGCAAAAATGACTTCTTTTTGTGGCGTTCCATCATCATTTCGGACATACAAAATCGCCCTTCAACGTCTCTCAGCTTCAGTTCATATAGCACCCAATTCCTTGCTTTTGAATGTACGAGTATCCGGCTGCTTTTAAACTTTTTGAAATGGTTGCTTGATTGACTCCGAAAGATTCTGCAAACTCTCCTTGTGTTTGGCAATAATCTTCATCAAATAATGCTTCCAGTTCTTCATCTTCAAACTTTTTTGGCTGTCCACGGCGTTGTTCGTCTTCCAAGCCAAAATTATCACTTTTAAATCGTGCAAACCACATTTGGCACGTTCGCTCAGCTAGCGCATGTTCACCATAAATAAACTTCCACCAAAATACAATAACTTTCGGCAGCAGTTTTCTTCATATTAAAGTAATGAAGAAGAACTCCCCGCAATATTTCGACGTTAAACTCTTTCTACCAGAAAATAATTGCAGGGTGCCAAATGTGAAGAAAATAGGGGATAAGGAACTAATTCGTTGCACAATGCACAAAATCTTGCCATCTCGATCGCATAATTGATGCGATCCCTTAGTAGAATAGCACTTATTCATTATTGTGATCACTAATGCGATCACTTTTGTCTCAAATCAGTGTCGAATCAATGTGAATATTACCCCCCAACACATCAGATGGCTTCCTTGGATACCTTAAACTCTCATCGCAAAAAGTGTTCATAAAGCTACATTTACATTCAGCTGACCCTTGCATTTATAACGGTACAAGTTCAGATAGCTAAATATCGCCTCATTCTGACATCGGGTATTCTAGTGGCCTTTGAAGAACGAGAAACTGATTTTGCCTAGAATGGTCTGGTGCTGGAGGACATTAACAGAAGAAGTGCGTAGAAGCTTGCAAATTATTTTCGCCCAGAAATTTTCTGCAGAAATTATTTTGTTCCGGTCTTAATTTACTCTCATGCTTGACCGAGACCCAGTGCTATTAGAATGCAATTCTTTAATCGAATGAAGCCATAAGATCAGATACATTTGCATTGATTCAATTACGTTCGAGTATTTGCGAATCACAGTGATTCGAATACACCAGTAAAATGGCATATCGTACTGAATTGATTACAAATGTGACGTCATAAAAGATTCGCCTCGAGTTATTCCATCACCAGCAGATGGTTTAATAGCAATTTTTATATATGTATATATATTTTTTATATCTATAGTATTCTTTCACTAGCAAAATGTACCTGTATACTTGTATGTATGTACTTATGCATGTGTGTGAGAGTGTAATAAATTAAATCATTTTCAACACCTATTTTGACAGTTCATAAAATACATTTGTCATAAAAATAACTTCTCATTATTATGTCATCATCATTATTATCATCATCATCATCATCATCAGCATCATCGACTTGAGTATACCGCTTTTATTCGTTGTTACATTTCTTGCCACCACTAGTCACTGGTTACTTCGTCGTGCTGTTTTCAATTTTTGTTTTCTCTTTTTTTTTTTCTGTTTCAAACTTTTGTCAACGTCGATTTATTGCTTGTCTTCATTCACTATTTATGGTTTTATTTTATGTTTCAACTTTTTTTGTTTTTGTTTCAACTTCTTTGATTTTTCGATGGTTTACTTATACATTTTTATATACATTAAGGTACATGCGATGCGATCAGAACAAAAACGAAATCTTTACAAGTGGCAAAAATTAATCACAACTTTGTCTATAGATATACCGTGTGGATTTTGGTTCTCTGAATTCGAGTCCGTAGTTTGATTTCTGCTATCACTCACATATTATATTTCTTTCTAACCCCAAAAAAACATCGTCTTTTCGGATAATTTTCCTTTTTTTTAAGTTTAGTAAAAATACTGAGTGTTATATCGTATATAATAGGTCTGCAAATAAATTCGGTCATGTTTTTCATGAATATCATCTATATTATTAAAAACATACTTGTTAAAGAGCTTAATAGTTGAAATATACGCCATTACTATCCATGATTTTTTGCCATGTATCGGGTAGATGATGGATCACCTCACGGTAGAAACTTGTAGGTTTTGCTGGCAAAATAGTCTTCGAGCCATTTTCGCACATCTTCAATTTTCTAGAATCGCTAGTCAGCTAAATAAGACTGCATTGATCTAATGAAGTGGTAGTCGTCGGAAGATGCCAAGTATGGAGAATACGCCACATGCTGGAGAATTTCTCAGTCTAAGGCGAAGTTGAGTTCCTGAATTGATTTTGCTATATGTGCATGAGCGTTGTCATGCAGAAATATCACTTTTGGACTTCCTTGGACATTAAATGGTCTCCTATTTCTCCACAGCATTGCTTAATTTGATCATTTGTTGTTGAATTTCGTTCAGCTGTGACCGTTTGACATTGATTTTTATCAAGCAAACTTTAAATTTCTTCGTCCATAACCTTTTTTTTTTAGCACCGGCACGTCAATCATGCTCAAGGCAAAAATTATTGTCACGAAATTTTGCAAACCATCTTTTTACTTTCTAAAATTCACATAATTTTCACCCGAAGTCGAATTGCTTAATTTAACAGCTTCAGCTGTACTTTCTTTCATTTGAAAATATAATGAAATAGAATGAATGAAATATAATGAAATAAATGTAATAAATGAAATGAAATTCAACTCTTATAAAATTGATACACACTGAATGACTGAAGCTTATGTCATATAAACAGCAATGACCAAGCTACCTCACATATGACAGAATTTGTTTGTACACCTAGTATATCGTATATGTAAATGAGTACGAATTGAATGATTGGATAAAAGATATTGTTGTAATAATTAATTATTTTACCAATTTCGATCAAAGGATGTTGATACTGTACTTATCTCCGAAGGATTAAGAGTACCTTTAGCTCTAAATAATTAATGAAGAACCCGTCCTGCGGCAAATCAAAAATAAAAAGGATAGGTCACACGCTAAGAAAACCTTCAGATAGCATTACAAGAATGGCACTACACTGGAGCACGCAAGGGAGCAGAGGTCGCGGTCGGCCAAAAAGTACTTGGAGTAGGTCGATATTGCTCGAGCTAGCAGATGTCAATACAACATGGGACGGCGCAAAAATAACAGCACAGAACCGTGTACGATGGAAGAATCTTGTTGAAGCCCTATGCTCCCAAGAGGAGTGAACAAGGAAGAAAAAAAAGAGTACCTTTAAAGTAAAGCGTGGTTAAATAATAGTATAACCCATACAAAATATGAGTGACTGCTCGATATGTAGTGCGACATAAATTGATTTGGGCTGTGTACGGGTTTTTTTTTTGAGGGTTTGGGTTGTATAAGAGTATGATTATTTAAGGGTTGTGTTGCACTGCGACCTTAGATCTATTGTCCACTTGGGAGTATTAACAAATTTTTTTTTATTAAGGCAGCTTGGGAATTTTTGATAAGAGGAATCCGAATCTGCAAATTATTTTTCTCAAAAACGGCCTTTAAGTGGACTATAGGCAATTTTTTTACGACTAAAAATGCCATAAAATAAGTTTAGTGTATGAAGTATTCATTTCTTTCTAATCTTTTGGTAAATACAAACAATTTTCTAGAAGATAGGTTAGGTTAGGTTATGTGGTTGCCCTTTTTCTGAGAGGATGCATTTAGACCAGAAGGGCGTATTGTGATACCACCGAGCTTCTCTTCCATTATTGTTGTGCGTGCTAAATTTGGACAGCATTAGAAGGGACCTACTTATATTAGCCGGTTCCGAACGGCAGAACCCTAGTGGTATCACTTTAACTTAGTTTTGTCACAGAGCTCTTTTAAAAAGCACTAACCACTGAGCTACGGCACCCACTTTCTAGAAGATAATTGTACTATAAAAGTACTTCCACACAGTAAATAAATGTAATTTGTATGAAAATCGGATGGATTCATCGCCGTGTAGTTCTTTGATTTTGACACTCGTCGTGATTAAGCAAAAACTGAGTGCACAACGTTTTTCATTGCCGGCTAATGCCGGTTCATGGTTTCAAAAAGCAAATATTGGTGATATGTGTGGGATTCGTTATAAAAATTCTTTTCAACATTATGCAAATGTTTGTCGATCATTAGGAGTTTTTATTTAGAATTGTCGCAATACATTTCGAACAACCGTGCTTTGTCTATACACATCTACTGCATATAAAAACTGCTAACAAAGTTATTTTGCCAATATAACAAAATGATTAACAAAAAAAATCTCCTTACAGTCGGCTGGGGCCGACCAAACTATACCCTGCATATGTAGATTTGTATATAAAAAGTTTACTCGAATATCCAACTTTTCTTTTATTTCCACTTTTCGAGAAACAATTTTTGCATATACTACTAATTTACACCCGAAATATGGTTGACTTTGACGAAGTAAAAGGATTTTAAGATAATTCCGAGGCTTAGTATGGGAGCTATATAAAAAGTGGGCGTGGCTTACCACTTTCTAGTAAATCCAATTAATTTTTCAATGTTAATCCACACCTTAAATTTGGTGTCCTACGTTGAATAGTTTCTAAGTTATGGTGGTTAACATTTTTGTTTAATTTCCTCAACTTTGTATGGGAGTCCCAATAAGAAGTGGGCGTGGTAAGCAGATTTTTCGCCAGATTATTTCCGACTACGATATTAATTTAAGTGTCAATTATGGTTATTGTAGACATAAGATTGCCTAAGTTACAGCTGTTTCAATTTAAAATTTGTATGGGGGCTACGATAAGCACTGGGCGTGGTGCGCCCATTTTCTGTGAGCCTAGTTGCTCATACAATACTAATCCACACCTTAAATCTCGTTATTCTACGCTGAATAGTTTGCAAGTTATAACCGGTAACATTTTTTTTAATTTCCGCAACTTTGTATGGGAGACCCAAAAAGGAGTGGGCGTGGCACATTGATTTTCTGCCATGTTATTTCTGACTGCCGTGTTAATCTAAGTGTCAATTATGGTTATTCTAGACAGAAGATTGTAGAAGTTACAGCAGTTTCAATTTAAAAGAAGTACAGACACTTTGTATGGGAGCTACGCTAGAAAGTAGGCGTGGCTCACCCACTTTTGGCGAGGTTATATAGTAGTATAATGTAACTCTATGTGCAAAATATTGTTGTCCCAAGTGGTATATTATGTGAGTTATAGCAAGTTAAAGATTTTGAAAATTTCGAGGTTAGTCGCTTTGAATGCTTGGTGTGGGCGTGGTTATTGACCGATCATGCCCAATATCAATCCCCTCCGTACCCTTGGATCATAGATTACTTATGCCAAATTTCATCGAAATAGCTCAATATTTACTCAAGTTATCGTGCGAACCAGCCAGGTGACAGACAGACGGACGGACGGACGGACGGACGGACGGACGGACGGACGGACATCGTTAAATCGAAAATTTAATCGACGCTGATCACGAATATATATCCATGTCTATATCTCCGGAGATTCCTTCAAGTGGACACAAACATCTGACCGAAATGAATATACCATGCATATTGCATTATGCAGGGTATAAAAATGGAATGTTTTTATACCAAAAAAAAAAAAATAAAGAAAATAATAAAAATCCCTAAAAAAATATTTTTATTCCCTACAAGCAGTAGCTTCATGAACGACTCAAGATATGTATAATATAGTTACATACACATATGTATCAGTGAATCAGAAAAGAAAAGAATTGCTGATTGCCAAATGCAACCGACAGTACTGCAATCGATATGTGTGCAGATGCTCCACTTTGATCAGGTCATCAGCGACACATCGTTCATCATTCAATGAGTCCTTCGCAATGGAATGTCATGTTCCCGGTTGCTGCTATACTGTTCTATAGCATATAATGCAATAATAAAAACAAAAAAATAAGTAAAAATAATACAGTCAAATAATAAAGTCAAAAAAAAAAACCCAAATCAATATCATCATGATTACGATGATGATGATGATGATGATGATGATGATAGAGGAATTGTGAAAAAGGAACGCTTTTAAGTTTTATGGTATACTCGTAACAATAACAAAAGCAACGAAATCAACAGTAGCGACACAACAACAATAATAACAACAACAATCACATAACAAATCGGTATTGACAAAAGTCAAAATGCGGCTCCTTCCAACAATATTGACGAATGCATTTCTCAAATAACTTTTAAGGGTTTCTTACATACATTCATACATACGTATGTGTGTATGTGTTGATGTTTGTATGTACACACATGCCTTTGTTACTGCTACTGTTGCATTTTGTTCACCAATTTGGTATAACATACAATGCTTTGTTCGAGTACTGTGTATGTTGTTGATGTTGCTGCTGCTTCTACTATGAGTATTTGCAACATATGTAGCTACATATATACATATATGCCCAAGTAGACATTGTCTGCCGTTGTTATTGCCAGTCGTCTTGACGACTGTTTCAATTGGAATGCGTCATTTTTACAAGGAAATTCTTACCTCTTTTGTGAATCCTTTAAACATTTTTTCAATGAGGTGTTTTTTTATTCTGATTTTGGTTTTTGTTTCTCTTTCTTTTTTATATACACGCTATTTTTGGTCCACATAGTCCACAAAGCAGAATAGTTTCATTGAGTTTTTAAAAATGATAAAAATGTTTTTGATTCCCATACATATTGATATGAAAATATGATGGAATTTTTTCAATCAACTTTCTTGACAAGACTGTAAAATGTAAAAGGTGAGAGTTCATTAATTTTAATTTCATTTATGTATTCTACAAATATTCAAGAACAAAAAAAAATCGCCAATAATGCTATATCTCTATGCGCCTCTTTAGCATTTTGGTGTTGAAGAAATTATGATCGCGGAACTTTTTTCGGCAAGTTTCTTTTATATTTGCATTAAATATAACTGTAATTTAAATATATAAAAATATTCATCTGCTAATCTTGCTAATCTAAACTTTTCTAAAACTTTTCTTCTTTTCAATATTTATAAGCTTAGCCGTTGACATATATTTAAAATATATCCTCTTAAGCACAGACTGTCGTGTCTATTGTTGAAACACTCCAATCAATTATAATTTCTGGCCACAAAACTTTGTGAGTGCTCGTAAAATCTAATTATAATTTTTCTTACTCGTACTTTGGCCTTTAAATTTTGATTATTTATTAGTCTTAGGCTTCTGATCTGTAGGGTTCAATACCCGGCTGAAGCACAACTTTTATATCGAAAAGATTTTACTTTCGAACGGTACCCACTTGTCAGCAAGCAATTGTCAATTCTTCCGGCAGTTACAATTTGCCATGGAGAAGTTTCTAAAAGAACTCTGTGACAAAGTTTCGAAAATTTATGTCACAAGAGTTTTGCCATTCGGAACTGGTTCAAATAAGTAGGTAACTGTCTTATATTTAGCACGTACAACAGTACTGGAAATGGTGCTCCGCTGAATGAACGCTTTGGGGTTTATAAGTGCCACAGAAAAAATAAATTTCGTCTTGTACAGAGCTGCTAATTCAGATAGTAGGCAAAAATAAAATCGGTATGTTTTATTCGACACTCGTACTTAGCTAGTACCGATAAATAGATGGCAAAACAACAACAATGGTGCTAACTTTAGCTAATTCGCTAAGTTCACTACTGCCAACTACTTTCATTTCTCAACTATACAAAGATGTTACATCTCGTCGTGTTCGGAGCAGACAAAAAAATATATGGATTTTTGATTTGGTCGAGGTGCAACTCACTGGCTACGCAAACGCTTCTAATCAAATTGCCGAAAGTACAATAAATGATGTATAGTATACAGGGGAAGTCGCGGTATTCTTGGAAACATTTTCATTTTGGTCACAAACTGGCAAAAAAAAAACTTTTTGTAGTCATTTCATAGCTTGCTTTTGTACTACGAGAAATAACCTTCCTTTTGGTATCAGCACTTTAATGAAATTGTTTCAAATTATACACTTTATATCATTTGGCGTTAAAACTCTGTTTTTAAGATTTTAATAAATCTCGGAGAATTATTGGACAGCTGAAATGAATTGAAAAAATTTTAATGGGAAATGTTAATTAATAAAATAATGTGTAAAATGGCAATGAAAATTATGTCGATTAGCAGTGAAGTCAAGTGAAATTGATCGGGTTGGCTCCGGTGCAACTGAAATGGCCACTTCGATCGCAAATGATGCAATGGATTGTATTTTGGCAATTCACCTTCTTCGGGATTCACCTTTGGCGATTCACCTTCCCATATATAAATCTGTCAAAAATTATTTTCTAACTTTGATTATAAGTATGGGCCATCTTTTTGACAAATTTTTGATGACAGAAAGAAACAAAAGCGTAATTAATTATTTTTTTAAAGATCTACATAATTCTGGACATCTCTAATGTCCTCAGATGTCATTCAGATAGGATTATAGTATACCCTGCAAAAAAGTGCAACTTGTCAGAGATGTGTCCGGGATCAGTCGCAAAGGAACATGCGACTAATCGCACTTTTGATCTCTTTATATGGAATGAACTGTTTGCTTTATACCCGAACGCGTGTAAATGTGGATTAGTAGCTTTTTATAAATAGATTAGCTCCATGGTGAGAAATTTTCATTCAATGCATTATAATTCTTAAGTACATATTCATTTCTATTATTTGATTCACATCAAAATAATAATGCATTAATTTACCGTGATTCGAAAATGGGTACAGAGAGTACAGATAAACAATTTATTTTCATTTATTGCATTATAAATTCAAATTCATATATTTCAAATTAAAATGTACTCCCCTCGGATTCGAACCTGGACCTGGGTATCCAACATCGTGTGTTTTGGATATCGTATGTTCTACCAGCGTCGTTCTACTACCTACTACCCAATAATTTGAAAGTGTACAAAATCTCTAAATATAATAATCAATTTAAATATTGATCCCCAACGCAGCCCAATCCAGAGACCGATCGGAGACTAATCTCCGATTGATATCTAAAGAGATTAATCTCGGATTATTATTAATAATCGGACAATTTTTGCATTATTATGTTAAATAATTGTAGTGATTTGTGTTTACTAAATCGCATAATGCGATTGATCGCAACAAAAGGTAACTTTACCTTTGTCTTAGGCTTGTTATTCTTCTTCTTGTATGTTTACTCTTTACTCATAGCAGCAATGAAAGCAGGTAGTACAAGAAACATACTCACGTATCTACATATGTTACGTACTATGTACACATTTCAGTCTACCGAATTACGTGCACACATGCGTTTTGGTTGCTCCAGTAAGGCGGTGATAGGCCTTTCTGAAGCAATAAAATGTTTCTTATTGTTAAATATAATCGTATATTATGTGTGTGTGTGTGTGTGTGTATGCTAAGCGATTTGATGAAATAATTAAAACGGTTAAACGAGAATCGATGACAAAGGAATATATACATATAATTTAGATAAGAATATCTGGTGACTTTGAGAGATTCAATAGAAGGTTGAATGATGTATGTATAAAAATTGCATATAAATTTTATATTATAAATATATTATGTGCATTAATTTGCACATCATTTGTATATGTTTTAAATAAATTTTCAATAAATCAACGACAGCGACGAGAGGTCATTTGTGATTTGCATCATTGTCCGCGAATAGTGTAGACGTTGAACCATGCGTACAATTCTATTTCACCATTTCGATTCATCAGTAACAATGAATGAAGTGCAAATGAAAATAATAATAAAAAATAATAATAATAAAATACTAAAACTAATCAATGTTAATCATTCATTGCTATCATAGAAGTTACATTGCTACATTGAGGCCACTTACATTGCTGCTATCATTTAACAACCAACCAATCAACCAACGAACCGTTTCATTCCACCACATCGTATTGCTTTTAATTTATACATAAAGTTAATTTTTTTTTTTCTATTATTACTATTGTTACATTTGCTCTGGCACTAAATGTGCGATTTATTTAATTATAACAATATAATTTTTGAATTTTGTTTCGACAACAATTCCAAAACGATACACAATGGAACAATTTGGCTTTTTCTTTTATCACAGTTTTCAAAACAAAACAAAGTGACAATGACCGCTAAATGGTTATTGGAATAAACTTTCAGTATTTAACTTACATAATCACACATTTGCGCACTAAAATATGTACACGTTTTCCTTTTGTCCGACTGACTAGATTGAATGCCTTTATTCAATCTTTTAGTGATCCACATTGTCGCTTACTTATTTTGATGCTACCTCGTGGTTGTGGTAAAAATAATGAAATTTTTTGTGTGCAATTCTTTTGATGGAATTCCATCAGATGCCAATAATTTTTGGTATATCGAATAATGCTGGGAATGAAATGTAAGGGCGGTGATAGGAGGACTGATTAAAGTGAAATGGATTATAAGTAAAATACGAAATGTCTGTATATTTAATATTGGGTGTTCGAGAAAAAGTTCGGTTACAAATTTGATTTTTAAAACGGGCTTTATTAAACCAAATCTGAGCCGTTTTGATCGATAAACTTCTGCCGTTTTTGGAGTAAAGCCATTATTCCACTTCTGGGTTTACAGACCACTACGGAATTTAAATTTACACCATTAACAGAGTTCTGCAGAGTTCGAAACAAATGATAATCTGAAGGTGCAAGATTCGAGCTATATGGTGGATGCATCAGAACTTCTCAGACAAGCTCTTTCAGTTTCTGCCGGGTCATCAAAGATGTGTGTCTGGTCTGGCGTCTGTCTGATGGAATACAACGCTTTTTCTGTTGATCAATTCTTGCCATTTTAATTGAATTGTTTGCTTCAATCTCATTAATTGTTGACGGGAGAGATCAGAATCAATCATTTGATCGGGTTGTAGGAGCACATAATGAACAATTCCCTTTCAATCTCACCAGAGTCCACATCATTACCTTTCTTGTTGTCAATCCTCGCTTCACCACAGTTTACAAAGCTTTACAAGGCTTCGTCTATGAACTATTTCGCACATTATTGTCATACGTGATCCACTTTTCATCGCCCGTAATCACGAGCTTCAGAAATGGTTCGATTTCGTTTCGTTTTAGCAGTGAATCGCAAATGGAAATACGGTCCATTAAATTTTTCACTGTTAATTCATGTGGCACCCAAACATCGAGCTCTTTTTGTGTATTCAGCTTTCTTCAAATGGCTGATAACTGTTTGATGATGAATGCCTAGTTCTCGAACAACGTTCACGCTGATTATGTGCCGATCTTGTTCAATTTTTACCATAACTGCATCGACTTTTTCGGTGATTGGTCGACCAGAGCGAGGTGCATTTTTAACATCAAAATTATCAGATTGAAAACGAGCAAAACACTTCGATGCTGTTTTTTCTAGTAACAGCATCGTCTCCATAAACTTTACAAATTTTTTCAGCAGCCTGCAGCGAATTCATACCTTTCTACAATCTAATAGAAAAGCAAAATATGACGATAATGTTCCGAATTTTCACTCATTTTTAAACGTAGATAATATTTCTCAGAATAATGCGATTTTAATAATGGCATTTCAATGGAATCCTCAAGGAAGCCGACAACCTGGCCGCCCACGTTAAACATGGTTAAAGACAAACCAAGCCGAGACCCGCTCTAGAGCCACTGAGCATGAAATCAGGTATATGACCCTGGACGGGACACGATGGAAAGCCTCCGTTTCTGCCCTGTGTTCCGATTAGGAGCGATATTTTGGATGCAATCCCATTTTGATTGGTAAAACATGTAAAATATGTATTGTATGTGATTTTTGTGTTGTAAAAAAATAAAAAAAAATAATGTCTTCTAACAAAATGAAGCTTAAAATGTCAGCTTTTGAAAGAAGCTGTAGTACAGCCAGCATTTAACAAGTGCCTGAGATGTTACATTTTAAAGCCATCTACCGACAATTTGTTACCGAACTTTTTCGAACACCCAATACATATGGGGAATGGGGGAAAAAAATACAAAATAATTTTTTCTGGCAAAATGTCGCTTAGTCAAATCGTGCTATTTTTCTAATACATATTGTTCTCAGCTCTTTATGTTTGTTTGATTAAACAACTAAAGATCGATCGCTTTGATATTCTATTCTATTCCATAAAGCGTGTGGGGCAATTGTTGTATTCAGCTGCGACTATGTACGGATACGACGTGATCAAACTTGGATCAATTGTATGTATGAATGCAATGACTATGTAAAAATAAATTCTTTTACATTTGCAAAGGGATAACTCATGCCACTAGTGTATAGACACTTAAAAGCACAAAGCACCCATGCATCATCATCATTTGCTATTCTGCATGCAACTTACACTCCATCTAATGTCTACACTTATTTGTAGTTTATAATAATGAGTAACACATTAATCAACACACCTTCCAAATAATGTACTTCTGATGTAGTTACTTATATATTCTACAAATACAAACATAACCTATTCATGTGTATGACATGTTTTCCCATTTATGAGTTTGTATTTTATTATTTTATATATTTCGAGTATTTCAATTCTGAATGCGCTTCATCGGTGGCACGTGTCTTTGGAGACTGTTGTCGGTTGCATGATTTTATGCATTCTCACCGCAAAAGGATTTTCTTCGAATACAAATATGGGGTGAAATGTAGTGTAAAACAAGGAAAATTAAAATGATGGTAAATAAAGAATATTATAAATGTATGGCTGAAGACACACAGAAGACACAACAATTTCATAAGAATTATGATGAGACAGAGCCATGACAAATTATTGGCTAAATTAATTAGCAAAACATGCCAATGTGCATGGCATACAAATGAGCCATGCGATGGAATACTAAAAAGTAATAAAAGAGTTTGGGGGGGGGTTGGGGGGCAACAATATTGAGAATAGATTTATCTTTCAGTTTTATTATTGGTTTTTCTTATTTTTATAAAGAATAATAAATAAAGCTTTTAAAGTCAATGACAATATAGAAGAAATAAGAATGATTTTATTTCAATATGTAATAATGAACGAGTAGAGGAAAGGTGGGTAGGTTGGAAAGCATTTTGAAAGATGATTTCTTTAAAGTTACATTTCGTGAAAATAATCAATTATGGATCCTTTGGGTTCCAGGACACATTGGAGTTGGAGGCAACGAGCTAGCGGATATGATTGCCAGGAAGGGAGCAGCAACAACCTTTGCAGGCCCATAACCCTTTTGTGGTCTGAGCAAAGGAGCGGATAGAGTTGCCAGGAAGGGAGCAGCAACACCTTTTGTAGGCCGAGAACCCTTCTGTGGTCTGGGCAAAAGAACTTTATTCATGCTCATTAAAAGGAGTGAAGAATCAGAAAGACAATCATACTGGGGAAAACCTACTAGGGTTATCCCAATCCTGCACACTTTTCGGGACCTATAACCTAAAACGACTTGAGGAATGTATCAATTTAAAGAAGAATAATATAAGAATCATCACAGGATTATTATTGACATGGCACTGCAGGCTAACGAATTATCACCTCACGAAATTGGGAATCTTCTCAGAAGAAACCTGCCGACATTGCAGGCAGGAGAATGTAACTGCAAAACATGTATTGGGAACGTGCCCAGCACTTATACACACCAGAAAGAAAAACTTCGGGGAATATATAATACCGGAATCTATACTAAACTTCCTTATGGATGCTGAACTTAGAGAAATACTCTAGTCCATGATGGGGTGCACAATCGACCTAGGGTCGCAGTGCAAATACAACCCTTTAATAATAATTATAATAACTACTGGGGGCATAATTTTACCCAGATGAATGGACAAAGTTTTTGGAAAGAATAATTTTAGTTAAAATGTTATTTTAAAAGTAGAGAAAATGCGGTTGAAGCGATATAGAAGCCATATTTTAAAACACTACAATGTAAATCTTTAGTTGTAATTTTTTTTTTTGGGAAATTCAAAGCGATTATGCTTCAAAAAGTATGGTGGTTCCCCATTTTGGAAATTTTATAATCGTATACACAAAAATTGACAGAAAATTTGTTTTCAAAATTTAAAATAAGATTTTAGTCTGACGCCTACAATTTTTTTCAAATATAATTTAACATTTGAATAAAATTTGGAACAAAACCAATAATCGGGACCAACGAGTGTTTGCATTTTAAAAATTAATATTTTGAAAATAGCGAACATTTCATATTTACCTTTCAAGTAAAGCATATTTTCTCTTACATTTGGATATTGGACAAAAATTGACTGTCCCAATTAATGGATCATTCCACTACACACACACACACACACACACACATACATACCGAAACTCATAGTACTTATCAACGAGTATCAACCATCAAATGCATCATCATTATCATCATATTATCATCATTATTATCATTATCATTATTGCTTTACCATAAGCACCATAGAATTCCAACATCTACTCACTTGTTGTGAAGATAATGCAAATAAAAGAGTAATCATTGGTACACACACACACACTCACACAGCTGAGTGAAGAAGCTTTAAATGAAGGGGAATGCATATATATGTATGTGTACTAGAATGTTGATGAAAATTCGTTTGAGTACATAATGGATTCATTGAGCTGAGCATCGTTTGTACGATTTTCTTGATTATAATGATGGGTGGGTTGCTTGGTTGCTTGGTTGGTTGGCTGCTTGCTTGCCTCATGCGACATATCCTGTTGCATTCTTTGTGATTAATGGAACAGATTTTATGTTTCCTTCCGTTTGTACGATGAACATGTTATGTCGTTGCATTTACTAGATAATCCATGTGAAAGACATCGGCAACACCATTGTGAGCAGCTTTGTTAATGGTGTGAAGACTGAAGTTTTAAATGGAATACTTAACTTTTGTGAAGTGTGCAACATTAATATTATATATTAATGTAATAATGTATTTTTTTTTACTGGCATACCTCAATTCAATATATGAATTTATGCATATGCATATGCATGAAAAGTGTTTAATATTTTATTCACTCATTTGTAAAGGATAATTTAAAATTGGTATGATTAAATGGGAAAAATGAAGTACTGGATTTATTGTCAAGTATCAGCGAAATTTTATTATATAAATACAGATGTACTTAATTATTGTAATTGATTTAATTAAAATTAAAATGGAATTTTATTCAATTTCACTGAAATATTTATCATTGAAAAGAAGTTAGAAGTTATCTGCAATGAACATAGAAATACTTAGAAATACGAATTCTAAAATCAAATGCATTCGCATTGTTAATGCAGCTAAAATAGTATTTATGATACTGAAGATATTGTTAGGGTGTTCATAAGGTCATAATATTGCCTCATATACCACCCTGATCAAAAAGTTCACGGAATAACCACCGTGTGGCGCTGCCATCGTTCCAATTTGAGTTCTGTTTTTTTTTTTGTTAAGTTGGTACATCTATTGTTGATGTTCCTTTTAAATCTTAGCATCATAGCTTTACATTTGCAAAAGTTTCGTAGCTAAGAGTACATCTATCTCTTCCTGCTTCCTGCGATTTTTCCATTACTTCCTCCCGGCTTCCGTAATGGTTTTTTAACTCTATTGAACAGAAAGAAGTCACAGGGAGCCAAATCAGGTGAATTCGGTGACTGTTGGATGGAATTTGTTTCATTTTTCGTCAAAAAATTACGAATAATGATGGCACTGTGCGATGGTGCGTTATCAACTTAACAAAAGAAAAACAGAACTCAAATTGAAACGATGGGAGCGCCACACGGTGGTTATTCCGGGAACTTTTTGATCAAGGTGGTATCATAAAATTTTACAAGACTTTGTAGTATTCAGAGCTGTCAAATGAACATCATACGTTTTCATATGATTTAGGTCACCAATCCAATCCAATATAAATTTTGATTTACTCATTGCTAATTTCAATTCAAATCAACAATCATTACGATTTGAAAACATTTCAATTCAAAAACTCTTTTTTTTTTTTATTTACACTACTTTCACTAAAACAATACTCACATTTGGTAGCTGCTGAACTACATATTCTTTGTGATTACTTTACAGGCCACAGCATTCTGCAGCCTCAGAAACCCCACTTAGAGAAGCTAGCTCTATCTGACACTGATGTCTGCAGTTTCTGCAACTTAAACATCGAAAACTCGGAGCACATTTTCTGTGAATGTCAAGCTCTTGACAGACAAAGACTGAGTCACTTTGATGATAGTACAGTGCCTCCATAGAAATTGTGAAATAATGAACCCGACACAGTGCTGAAATTGATTAAAAGTCTAAAAATTTAGGATTACCCAAAGACTGCATAATAGATCAAGTCTGGTTGCAGTGCATAAGGGTCTGTTAATTTAATAATAATAATACACTACTTTACAATTAATTATTTTGAAAACAAAAACAAAAATTAAAAAAAAAAATTGTGGTATAGGGGATAGTTAGTATTGACCTTCTGAGCTCAAAACATATTTTTTGGGAATTTATTGTGTGGTCAGGTTTTTGAGATAACGGTAATTTTGTGTTTTTTGGATATTACTTCATTCAACAAAAAATGTTTTTTTTTTTGGCTAATCTATTAAGTGTGATCAAGGCAAACAGTAACTTGTTCCAAAAATAATTAAAACATCCTTTTTAAGACATACAAATCGCAGTGATTGAGCTAAAATTCGCAGAGTTATGGCAGGTGAAAATAAAAACTTTGTAAAATTTTTGGGATTTCAAAAAATTGTTTGGCTAAATCTGTAATGAAGGGAAATTTGATGACTGCGATGCCATCTGGACGTCCTCCCAAGAGCTGTAATGAGTGTTGGACATCCAGCTCTACCGATAACTAATATGTTTTTTTTACATATAACCCAAACAAATTGTATCCTATAATAAAGAAGAAGAAGAAACAAATTTTTTGATTTCGTAAGAGATTTTTTTTATAAGAAGTTGTAAAAATCAGGAATATTTTAATTTTTTTTTTGAAAAATAGCCTTTTCAGTTGCAAACACTTTAAGCCTAATATTACCAAGATCGGTTGAAAATTGAATTCAAGTCAAATCACAATTGAATTAAGAATGAATTTCTTACTTAATATATTGTACTTGCTATGTGAAATGGTCATCTTTAGTTTATTTTATACAATATTTACATTCTTCTTTTACAATATACGTAATTGCAATATATAACAAATTTTGCAATTGCAATATTTTGCAATATATTGCAAATTGCAATATATGTATACATAATTTTTTTAACTAATTTCAAGAAAAATGAATATATAAAGCTTACTTGTTAAAGAGGAAATATTCATAATTTATCTATCATTCGTGTTTGAAATGCCGGGGCGAGCAAGGACAATTTTTCATACACCAAGACAAACATATATAAAATACATGTGCCCTAAACTGGAATCTGAAAATAAGTTTACAATTAATAACAACTCATAACCAATGCCATCCGGTCCCCACGCCAGTATATAAACATACTTTGACATAAAAATTTATAATCCTTGGCGAGTCCTATAGAGGAGTTTTCTTCATAGCTCATTTGTATATTACTCGATTCGAAAGTGTGATATATCGTTGAAAAGATAATTTAAAGTACTACATAAATATCTTTTTTAGATCCTGAACCAGAAATTTCCAATTTGCTATGGCAGCTAAGGTTATCGATATCATGTCGAATTTATAAAATGGGTGAGATTGGAAAACTGAGAGTTGGAATTCTCGTGTAATCCAGATGAACAAAATAAAATATTTAGTATTTAAACTATAGTGTTAGAGAAGTTAAAACAAATATTCGTTCATTTTGAAATTTTCAAAAAATTCTACAAAAAAAAATATGGGCATTGGAGTTTATGAGACCTTCTGAATCAACCATATGGAATCGATGGACCTTTAACCATTCGTTAATATAATACTAAACTCACCTTTTTTTATTAGAGATTTTATGCAAGTAACATATAAAGTAACGCATACTTAGTGTAATCTCATCCTAATGAAGATCTGCTTCAGTATGAGAAAATCCTTATTGAGATTTACTGAAACTGTCAATTCAAATTAGACAAAATAAATCCAAAACAAAATAGATATAAAATCAAATGCTCATCTATTAAATTATTATCTTTATTTTTATTAATTTTTTTTTTCATTTATTTAATTTTTATTTATTTGTATATTTTCTATTTCTTGTAATCATTTTTTTTTTTAATTTTCATTTTCTTTAATATCAATTATATTTTTATATTTATATATTGTATTTATATAAGTATATATATAATTTATTGTATTGTTGCAGCATTACAATTATTATGACAATTATTAAGAATTAATTAAAAATGTTTTCATTATTTTTTTTTCTTAATTTTATTTGATTTACCATTTATGCGCTTATTTTTTTTTATTTTTTTTTTTCTCTAATAAACTACATATACAATATTTAGCAGCAAATAGTATATCATTAATTCGCTCAAAAAAAAAAAAAAATATATACATACATACAATATTAAACTAATAACATATGTATGTATATGTATGTATATTTTTGTGTATGTATGCTAAATGATGCTAGAAATTCATACATACATATATTAATACATTTTGTTTTGTATTGTATGCTGATGTTGATGATGATGACAAAGAAAATAGCAACACAAAAAAAAAATTAACGAAATTTTAAAAGTGAAGGTATTTTTTTGTTTAACAATAGCACATAATCATAGTTGTTGTTGTTGTTCTGGTGGAAGAAAAAAACAAAAACTCATTACAAATGAACATCGTACTTGAAATAGAAGTGTATTGTATAAGTAAATATGTAATTAATAATTATTAAAGCTAATACATAGAAAAAGCAAAAAAAAAATAAAAAAAAAAAATCTAAATTAACATACATATTTCCAAAAGTTTGAATGCTTAACAGTATTATACTATTATTATTATTATTATTAGAATATAATTATTGTATGTATTAAAATTATATATGCATGTATTTATCATTATGAATAATATTGTATTACCCATTTTTTTTTTTGTATTTGTTTTATTTACAAAATAATTTTTGTTATTCAAAGCTGTTCCTACTAACTATTATATTATAACTACTAATGAAACTAATGGCTAGAATATTTTACAACAATTTACAAAAAAAAAAAAAGCAATTTTTTTTTCTGATCTTTAAGGGAGGATATTTGAACATGTTCTTTTTATTATTATTATTATTATTTTTTTTTTTCATAAAATCAGCAAAAGTAAGTATTTGTATTTTTTTTATTACAATTTTTTATTTATGTTGCAAAAATTAAGATTATATTGCACATAAAATACTCTATGTTCAAAATTGTAAATTTTCCAAAAACAAAAAAAATATATATTAAAATGGAATAAAAGCAATATTTACGAATAAAGAAAAAAAAATCAAAACAAGTTTTAAAGGAAAAAATTGAGATCGGATTTTAACTGATTTTTATTTATTTATTTATTTATTTTTTATTAAAATATTACTATGTACTAGATCATCTGAAAAGTCTGCGACTCGATCAAGAGGTGAAGCAATCAATCGAAAAATCAACATTAATTTATCAAATATTGATGAGATTTGTTGAGCAGCAAATTGCGAATAGAATTCATGCATTAACAAAAAAATCCACAAAATTATTTTCGAATGATGCACAAACTGCGTAAACACTTTCCGAAATCGTACTAGACGGACGAGCAATGTTGATCAAGAGGAAGGTTGAAGGAGTCAAAGTATATGGAATCAAAGCAGTATAATAAAATACAGAAAAATTGGTTTTTCTTTATCATGCTTTTCAGTTGATCTAGTTGGTATATTAAATATTTAAAAAAAAAAAAAAATTCAAATTAATTAAAAAAAAAAAAATTAAAAACAATGATTATATCATTAGCTGATTTAAATGCGTTATTCAATTTTTTGCTATTAATTTGAAAAAAAAAAATAAATGTTTTGATTAAACAAAAAACAAATCAAAACGCATAAATTTAAAAAACAATATTATTTATATTTTCCGTTTTTTTTAATGTTTTTTTTTTTAATTCATATTTTTAACATTAACTACACATTTCAATTACTTATCACTTAAACTATAGATAGTACTTAAACCAAATATTTATTACATATATTTATATATGTATATAAGTAAGCATATACCTTATATGTATTTATATAAATTTTATTATTTATAATTACACTTTTGTTTGTTACTGTTTTATTATTGAATTTTTTTTTTTTATAATTTTCAAGTGCAACATATTTCTATTTGATTGATTTCTTATTGTGTACACATAATTATAATTATAATTATAATTATTTATATTTGTTGTTGTTGTTGTTGTTGCAAAATAATCATATTTAGAGATTATAAATTGTTTTATTGTATGTATGCAAAAAAAAAATTAATAAAAAAAAAAGAAAGAAAAAAAAAATAGAAACCATAATAATAATAATCAAATATTAATTATACGCATTGGAATTATCTATTAAAATAGGATCGGTTTGGTGAACGTGTTGATGTTAAACTGCTGGCCATACCCTATAAATGATTGAAGAATAGACGAAATTAAATTAAAATTAATTAATCATATTACCAATTTAATACATTTTGATGTGTTCTAAATTGAGAAAAATGAAATAAAAAAATAAAAAATAAAAAAAGAATGAAATGAGAAAAAAACAAATGAGAATGATTAAACATATTATATATTATTTTTGCGTTGGTGTTGATTTTTATTGAATTATATACTAGATTAGTCAATAAGTTACTGTCATGGTAATGAAAAATACATTTTTATGAAAAAATGTATTTGCTTCGGTCGAGATCTGGTGAAAAATGAGGGAGGGGAAATGTAAAAGCGCTCGATTTTCTGCAATTTCTGCCTTCAGTTTGTGAAGATGCATAATATGGAGTTGAAAAAAAAAGATAAATCGGTGGCACTTAAAGGCCCTTTGGTCGAGCTTCTCTTTCAGTACTCTTGTGCGAGTTAAATTTTGGGCATTATTAGAACGGACCCATTTATATTGTCGCTTCGGAATGGCAGAACATCGCTTATTCTGAGCATTGTCACACAGCTGTTACTACCGGAAAAATTGCCAATTGTTTGTGTCAGTGGTTAGTACGTTGGCCTTCTGATCTGTAGGTCGTAGGTTCTGAAACCCCGACTGAACCATAACAAAATTTAATATCGAAAAGATTTTTCTTTCGAACGGTACCCACCTGTCGGCAAGAATTGGCATTTTTTCCGGCAGTAACAATTTTCCAATAATGCTTCTTAAAAGAGCTCTGAGACAAAACTAAGTTAAAGTGCGTCACAATGGTTCTGCCGTTCGGAACCGACTAAAATAAGTTGGTCCCTTCTAATGCTGTCCAAAATTTAACTCGCACAACAGTATTGGAAGAGGAGATCGGTGGGATCACAAAGGGCCTTTCTAGACTAAGTGTGTTCTCTCAGGGAAAGGGCAGCCAAAATAACCTAACCGAACTTAACCTTGGAAACTTTTCGGAAAATTCTTGTACATTTGATTTTTCAGTATAGTCTCTGCGAACTATAATTCGTATTGCAAATCACTGATTTTTGCAATTGTGTGTTTTTTTTTAATTGCTTGATGCATTGTCTGTATGAAAAACTACATTCATTCTTTGTAAACCAGGTTCTTTTCTACGAATTCTAAAATAATTTTCAGTAAGCTCAGATAATTGATCTGTTTGTAGGCAATTGATTCTCAAAAACTGACTTTAATTCGCTTCAGGGCTGAAGTACCGAGAGCAGCCTACTCTTTAGCTTTAGCTTTAGTGATGGATGCTCCAAATATTGTTGAGAACTTTGCATTCGAATGTTTTTTGTTTCATTGTTAGCGATTGAGGAAGCCATTGTGCACCCTGCTCTTTAATACTTCAAACTTTAATTGAAGAATTGTTTATGGCGCCTAATGCAATGCCTAGAACTTCTACTAAGTCTTTTTCGGAAAATTGACTATTTCTAAAACAATCTCTATCACTATTTTGGCGATGATCTGTGGTGTTGATGCACTCTTTCCACGTCCTTCACGTTATTCGTGTTGTTGTATATAGTTATTTTTGATTTCCAACAAATTATTTTTTCCATAATAAAACATTGAAGAGTTGTAAATATATTGCACTAACGAATTGACACGAAACTTCACACATAACCATCAAAACATAATGACTGTGATTGCAGAAACTTATTGAACAATCTAGTATTATGATTTTTATTTTATGAAACAAAATGAGAAAGTTTTACCTACGTTAATAATGACGGATTTGTTTCTGGCTGATACCAGTATTGAGGTACATAACCGCCCATTTGTGGTGGCGGATTATGATGATGCGTTTGCGGATGCGTCGCCGCTGGATGAGGTGGCTGCGGTGTCATTTGCGGTGGTTTATGATCGATCCAATGCGGTTTTTGATCCCATGGCGCTTGCGTTGGCGGACTTAAACCAGTTGGAGGAAATTCTATTCAATACACAAACACAAAGACACAAAAAAGCAAATAATATATCAATTTTTTTTTTTATAATTCAATGTTAAATCAATAAAATTAGCTGTGTTTTTTTAATGTATTATAAGTAAATTTTTTAAAGAAACTTAGAAGTGGAACTACTATAAAACCACTAAAAATGGCATTAATTCAATTTATTATTAAAATTTTGTTGTTGTTGGTTTTTTTTTTGAAAAATTTACTTATATCACTTTGAAAAATTACAGTTTATATAGGAATGATATTCTTTATATCGCATATACATATATTTTCTATATAAATTTTTAAACTTACCAGGCGATAGTTCGGACACAGGCGTACTTGATGGCGTCGGACTATGTCCGGGAGGTAGATAATGTGATGGGGAACCACTATTTGAGCCACCACCGTTATTACCGCCTGAAATGAATAGGAAATAAAGTAGAAATAGAAATCAATTCTCAATTTTATTATTATCGTTATCGATCAATGTTATCGATATACATAGCAAGCAAGACTAAAAAATCATTCAGAATCGCACAAGGTGTGCTTCACAATTAGCTTTTCTTTTATAAAATATTTTGAAATATTATGGAAAAAACATTCAAAATCGTTCAATAGCAGTATTGTCAACTTTTTAATTTTAAAAATGCACTAATTTTTGTTTAAAAAAAAAATAAAGAGCCATGCGGTTTTTTTTATTTTTATTCATTTAAAAACATAAACCTTAATTTTTTTCATAGAATTTTATATATTTTATTAGTTTCAATATTTTTATTAAAATTTAAAATTTTATTTCAAAACCTTACCGTTATAATCGATTTATTTATTAATAATACTTCCAAAGAACTTTGCAATTCTAAAGCTTTTAAAAGAGCTTTATGAAAAAGTTTTAAAAAAAAGTTGTGCCAAAAAAGTTCTGTCAATCAGAATGGGCTAATTTTAAACTTTTCAGAAATTAACACGAGAGAAATTGTAATAAAATGAAAATTGAAAACTATCAGTTCTTCACAAATTGTTCTTAAAGGCTATTTTTAAGTTAGGGTTCTGCAGTAGTTTACTTCTTTGGAGAGGTCATATTTACACGACGATTATTTTCCACAAGTTCCATATTTTAATATTTTCGAAAGTATAAATGTTAAAAAAAAATATTTAAAATCTTCAGTAATTACGAATGAATAAAAGTGATAGGAGATTCATGAGGAAATTGAAAATAGGCACATTTTTATGGGGAAAAGCTTTATATAAGACATTAAACAAATGTGATCTTCAATTTTATATGTACATCGTGTAGTACATAGTTTACTTAGGACATTTCTGATATAGGAATGTCAATACCATAATCAATTATCGATAAATAAAAGTGGTAAAAGATTCAAGTAGAAAATCAAAAATAATCAGATTTCTATGAAGAAAAACTTTATTTCAGACATCTAACAGCTAAGCTCTTAAATTGTATACTTCTGTAGTATAAAATTAACGTAGAACATCCCTGGTTTTCAAATGCGAATAGAAAAGGGCTATAAATTTACTCGGATTTGATTATGATTTATATAATCGTTTATTTAACATCCATTTGATAATTCATAAATCATAATAGCATTGTAGAGCCTTTGATGAGTAAAATTAGTTTTTAAAAATCTATTTGTATTTCAAATTTATTTTATGTTACCTAGGCAACATAATTTTTATTATTTTTTTAAATAATATTTGTCTACTTCGGAATTAATTAATCGATTTTATTATTGCACTTACCACTATGCATATTTTGATTTGGACTATGTTGACCAGGATTTGGACCAGCACCACCTAATGGCATACCACCACCGGTTCCAGGACCTTGTGCAGCTTTCATCATTTTTTTATATTTTGAACGACGATTCTGGAACCATATCTTTACCTAAAAAATACAAAATATAAAAGAAAAAAGAAATTGTTTCAGTATTTTGAACAGATGCACACTAACTAATACATATAGCTGCCAATAAATTATTTGTATGTAAATATTTAGTAACTTATATTTAACACCCTCGTCAATAATAGCTTGTCAATTAAAATTATAAATTAATCACAGACAATAAGGCAAAAAAAAACAAAAACAAAAAACACTAACAAAAAATGAACAATGATTATTTATTTTGTTATTAATAATATTGTGATTAGTATTGTATTTCCTATTATTATTATAATTATTGAAGATTTAGGTTTTTTCACTTTTTTTTCTGGCTTTACTTTGCTTTGTTTGGCTTTGTTGGTTAATTGGTTTTATAGTACAAAAAAAAAAAAAATCATACAAAATAAGGGTCGCAAAATACATACATACAAATATGCAATTTTTTAGCTGTATATATACTATATATACGAGTACATCCATACATACCAGTATAATGAAGCTAACAACAATGGAAATTAATTGAGTTAAATCAAGTTAATAATTTCGTGTCTGCAGTTTTGTTAATTAATTTTGATTACACTCATTGCTATTATTATTATTATTATTATTATTATTATTGTTATTTGTACCTATTATTGGTGTAGTCATTGGTGTAGCACACTTGTATGGTGTAATTTGATTACAGTTATTAATCAAAATGCGAAAATGCACATAATATTTATATTTATACATGATGAATGAAAGACAAATATTTCATTCATAAAAATGTGTAGATAATTATTTAACTTGTAAGTAAACATTTGTAATGAAAAATGAAATTTAAAAAATTTATAAAAATCGAAATGTATTATATCGCCAAGATTACAGGAAGTATAGGATAAATTCAGTTGTGTTCAATTGTGTTCATCTCTCAGACTCATTGCCGTTGAGGACTCACAATTGCTAGTCTGATAAATTTATATAGACATTGTCAATGCTGGCCAAATATAAGGCATTAAAAACTTAAAAAGTAATCCATTATTTTTGCATTAAATTGAAGGTTTTATTTTGCATAGTTAGAGTGATCCGATTTAGGTCAAATATGCACCATTTTGTTCGATAACTTGTTGCCAGTTTGATGGCAATTTCATAACCACTCTCATAGAAACTCTTGTCCCTATTGGCAAAAAACTGGGACAGTCGATTTTCACAAGCTTTGCTTGAGGCGAATTTTTCACCAGCAAAATCAGTCGCCATGGTGCCAGGTCCGGACTATAAGGTGGATACATAAAAACCTCCCAACCTAGCTCCCGGAGCTTCTGGCAAGTCCCTATGTGACCTGGCGTTGTCCTGATGCAACACAATTCCTCTTCTATTGGCCAAAACTGGCAGCTTCTGTGCGATTGCTTCCATCCAATTGTTGACATTACAGGTCCGAATTAAGAGTTTGGCCTTAGGGAAGCAGCTCATAGTAGATGATTCCCTGCCAATTCCACCAAACACATAGCAATACCTTCCTGACCGTCAATCCCGGTCTGACCACCGTTTGCGCCGGCTCACCGTATGATCGTTTTCGCTTGATATTGTCATAAGTGACGCACTTTTCATCACCAGTAACCATCCGCTTCAGAAATGGATTGATTTTGTTGAGATTCAGCAGCGATTCGCAGATGGAAATTCGGTGGCACCCATACATTGAGCTTCTTTTTCCATCCAGCTTTATTTGAATGGTTTCAAACGGTTTTTTGTGCAATATTTAGCTCCTGGACAATAGAAATAGTGCTTACATGACGGTCACACTCAACGATTTCCATTATTTTATCAATATTTTCAACAATTTTCAATCAACGAAACCAAAATTGCACGTGATTGGCTGTTACAGTATCAGGACCATAAACACTATTTACATTTTCAGCCGTCTGGCTTGCGTTTTCGCCTTTATCGAAGAAAAACTGTAATATATGGGGTATTTTCTCTTTACTGGTGTCCATTTTTTGTCGCGTGCTCAAACAATACTGAGTCAAGCAATCACAAAATTGCCTGAGAAGTTTATTTAGTACGAAATCCTATCTTTCTAACGTCATCTAGTGTAACCCGATAGCACTTATACAATGCGAGATACAGATTACTAAAGCCATCTATTGAAAAAATAATGGATTTCTTTTTACTACACCTTTTATATTTTATAAATGGTCGCTGCAAAACTACTAATTAAAGTTATGTTCACACGGTTTTATATAGATCGATTTAGTGCAATCTCTCATCATATATTCATATTGAGAAGGAGGTAAAGCTCATAAACAATCAGTTTTTATAACATATTATTTCATTTTAATAATCACTTATTATTATTAATAATATTATTATTATTACTACCACAGTTAAACTTCATTATTATTATTATCATTATTATTATTACTATTAAAAACTCTTTATGGATCTTTAAAATTATGAAATTAATTCTCATCTATAATTTTGACCACCCATTATTTACATAGAGTGAAGTAGAGTCAAAAAAAAAAAAAAACAACGAAGCATAAGATGTATAGAATACCATCATTGCTAATTTAATAATTGAAATGAAATAAATTAGCAATCATATTTTATGAATTTAATAATATAGCTTGAGTAAATAAATGTACATACATAAATGGGTAGAAATGAGCGATAAAACCGCAAATGTGCGGTTAGAGACATGGGTCAAAGACAATGCTTTACATTTTTGATTTGCTAAAAGCATGTGACACAAACAAATAAACTATATAATTGTTAGTTGTATGATACAATCCATACTTCTGCTTTTGTCAATGTGAAACATTCAAAAGCCTATAAATACATTTATTCCAATACTCCATTTCAGAAAAGTAAAAATGGAAGATTTTATGTGATACCAGCTTTTGGAATTAGAATCACTTTTAGATTATCTACTATTAACCTTTATTATTAATTTCTATTTGAATTTTTTTTTTCAAATTTTATTTATTTCAATTTATGACCTATGTGAAACTGAATGTACAAACACGTACAAACAAAAAAAAAAAGAAAACCGCAAATAAATAAATAAATGTATAAATTATGTGCTTACTGTGTTGCGGTCTTATTTGTAATTTTGCGATAATAAATCTTTGTAGTATATATCTACGAGAATGGTCATATTCTTCATAGGCCTGTGTGTGTATGTGTGTGCAAGAATGTATGTAGTGGCCAGGTTTAAATGGCCAAATGAATAAATGAAATGAATTGTTAGACTAGCTTACAGCTGTATAGTGAATAGTGAAATTTGTGCTAAATGCAATAGAAGAAAAAATAATAAATCAGAAATAAATTCAAATTAAAAAAGAAGCAAAACAAGAGCGATGACCTTGACGAAATAAGTGGTATACACATATAGTATGTATGTATATCTATGATTTTCAGTAAATATTATACTCTATCTGTTTATATACACATATGTACATATTAATTGTGATTTGTGTATGTATTAGAAACGGTATTTTTTTTTTTTTTTGAGAAAATTTTAAGAAATCTATTGTTAACTATTGTTAGATACGCATTCATAAGATCGCACTTGAATTTATATTTGGCATATATATATTTTCATTATTTTCCATGTTCAAATCGAGCTTTTACAAAAAAACATATACATTTACATACATAAAACATGTAGATAAACGGTATGTATGTACCGTAGTATCTACAGTGTAACGAGTCAAAGCAAAAGCATGTCTTTTTGTGTGGTAATAAAAATTAGAAAAAATATTTTTTCAATACAAATTGAAGCTATGTTTTTGCATTGCATTATAGTTTATTAATCTGAAAAGTAGCTCTGTTTGAAATTTTATACTTCAAGTGAAGCGTATTTCGAAAAATTACTAATCGAGCCACGATGAGATTTTGAAAATGATTTCATGTGGAAATATGAATATTCACGAGCAGCATTTAAATTCCTGGTTTTAGTTTCTTTGCATTCAATTGTAGCCTGTAACTGCGATGCAATTCTTCATGAGATGCCCGAACACTTTAATACCCATCCCATTTAGGTGCCGCGACACCCAGGGAAATAGTAAAGAACGAAAAGGCGAATGAATTGGAAAGAGAGGATACAATGTTGCGAACTCTTCGTGATAAGGCGAATATTGATACTTCATTGGCAGTGTGGAAACTCTTTCTTGCATCAGATGCACTCCAAAAGACAAAATCCAGATGGACAATGGAGCCCTCGTGTTCCATTAATCGTAGTATATGTATGATCTGAGTTGGAACAAAAAAACGACACAAGAACTATTACACTCAAACAGACATAGAGTGAACTTCTTTGTACGCTTTTTACCACCACTTTGACCACTACCGCAGCTGTGACAATGAGAAGATATTGGAAACTATCTCGCAACTTCTGTGTGAATGTCCAGCTCTCACCCCCAGGGGCATTTATTTTACTTTAAGAGCAACCGCAGAGCACTGGCTTAATGCCAGTTGGAGGATTTAAATCGCTTTTCCCGTAGTTTGTGATGGTTGGAGGGATGATAAGGAGGCACAACAATGCAGCATTACAATGGGTGGCAAATCCCATCCTGTTTATCCATTTTGGAATAATTGCACAGATTACTCAAAATGTCAAAAGCAATGGGGAAGAGAGCAAATGGAAAATGTTTAACCTGTAACAGGTTTTCTGTAGATGTGTGTGTAAATGTCAAATTTACCAAATACTTTAATGAGCTCGATAGTAAACCATTTGCGAACAATGAATAGGTGGAGTCTATTTTGAGGGGTACGACGATTCTTTGTTATAAACAGGGTATCGATGCTATTGAACAACGCTGGGGAAAATGTATCGAGTTAAAATGATATTATGTAGTGAAATGATGATAGTGTTTCGTAAATTTGTTGTGTTTAGGACAGCTACTTTTGAGACGAGTAGCTATATACTCAACATAAGGCAAAAAGTGGATGAACCCGTCGAACGATTTGGCATATTTTTGCCCCATAAGTTTGTTGCTACAAGAAATTGATATCAATAATATTATTTACTATTACAATATAATTATAATTTTTAATATTTTCATTCATTGCTCATTTGAAAGTGTCACACTGTGCGTCCATTATGTACGATCACTTTTCAAAAAATCCAAGTGTAAATATAGTAAACAATCATAAATATAGATCGTAATTACTTCTAACAATAATCTGTAAGAATACAACAACAACAACAACAATTACATAGATACAAGCAGCAATGTACTTATGATGTACTTACACTACGCTTGCTAAAATAAAAATGTACTCAAGTATTTATGTAGATATGGATAACTTTTAATATACAAAAGTTTGCACACAAATCAGATTGTCTGAATTTATTTCATAGGAAGCATCTGAATCTAATGCTCACGTATAATGTAGTATATATGTATGTACAATAATAACAGCATAAAACGTAAAAATAATAATAATAATGAAATTATAACGAAATTTATACTACGATTTAAATAGATGCTTGTTTGTGTATGAGGGCAAATATCATACGTATGCATTTACTATGTAGTATGTTTGTGTGGGTATTATGAACAACAAGAAGAAATCAAATGTACCATATGAAAAGTGATGCAAATGAAATTAAATGTCTCATTTAAGTATTCGTCAATCTTGTTTTTCTATTATTTTTTATTTTTCATTTTTTTGTGCACTCGTTTGACTTCCCTGTTAATATCATACAAGTACATACTCGTATATACAATGTAGCTATGCTAATAGGTAATGTGTATACATGTTGCTAGACGTTTCATAGTGTCCGTTTTGTTATTACTCGTATGTTATGATGATAATAATAATGATAATCATCATCATTATAATTTATGCTACTTATTTCGCATACAAACTATCGCAATAGACATGTGCATACGCCACATACTCGTATATAGGTATGTTGGTATGTATTACTATCATAGCAATTACTAATACAATATCACCATCAGAGATGTATGCTATACGAGTATGTATATGTATTCGTATATGAGCATGTACAATATGTACATTTCAATATGATTGAAAGTGGTTTAATCGTGCTAAGCGAAAGTAGTTTTGAAAATTTTGCTATTGAAACTAATGAAAATTGAAAGAGAGGGAAAGAGAGATAGAGATAGCGACATAGATATGAATACAAAATGATTTAATATGAATTAATATATTAAAGAGATATAACGAATTATATGTATTAAATGACTAAAAGTATATTATGTATAGGTGTTGACTTGAAATATATTTGTCAAGGGTGAAATTTTGAAAAAAGTAGCTTTTCACAAATCAAGTTTCACACGCCAAATGAAATACCCGCACTGCTAAATTGAAATCCTTCTGATCGAATGTTTAAATATTTCACTCAACGAATGTATTTCATAGGAAAATCTGAATTCATTGAACCGTCAGCCAATCAAATTTCGAAATCAAATTTTCAGCTGATAATTCAAAATATGTGGAGAAAATTTCGAAATTCAAGCCACGCTTAGCAAAAAAATTGCAAAAGTTGAAGATCCACAGAACCGTCGTACAAACAAATTTCGAAATAAATATCACAGTAACAGAAAATTCGATAGATACACTTTTAACAATGACACTTTAAAAATCTGAATTCATTGAATCAACGGCCAATCAAATTTCGAAATCAATTTTGCAAGCTGAAAATTCAAAATTTTTGAGAAAATTTCAAATGTAAAACCACGGTTAGAAAAAGTTGCAAAAGTTGAAAATCCACTGAACCGTCGAACAAACAAATTTCGAAATAAATATCACAGAGGCATAAAAATTGATAGATCAATTTTTAACAATCTCACATAAAGCAGTTTATGTTATTACATAATCCAAATAAACCCATTATTGTATATATATGTGGGATATAAGACTTCAATATCGCATACTCTCATCATCATCTCATTTTATGATCAATATTTTCATTTCATTCCCATCTGATTTCAGTGGAAATTTTAAGTCTCCGGTAACAGAAGTCGAACTACAAGCCTTCTGTTACCGGAGACTTACATTTTCCACTGAAATCAGTTCATTTTGTCGATCCAACATTTTTTTTCTCAAACATAATCACATCACCTCATAACCTCATAACCGCTTAAGCGGACTGACCTACAAAATTCACGTTTTTATGCATTTCGCTCACTTCATCATACCCAAGGTACGTATTGAGATATAGAATATTTGATCCACTCGTATTTGTTTTACCTCTGCAACATTTTTTCTCAACATATTTACTTTATGTCATTACTACTTCGGCAGACTGCCCTACAAAGTGAAATTGAAAGCGAGTGAAACTGGACAACCAACCGCTTAATTGCGCAGGAATGCTTCTGAGGCTTGTGAAATATATAATCTACCTCTATTAACTCTTCGTCTAAATATTTTTTACTAATACACTTACCCCCTTCTGCACATGTTGTGATCTCCTCTATAAAATTGAACCATAAATGGATCAACTATAATATATCGCCAAAATTAAATCATTTTTCTTCCCCAATTTTTCTGCCTAATATAGTTATTTCTATCTTCACCCCTTACGGGCGCTCTCCTGTTAAATTAATGTTTTTATAAAATCCTAAAACATGCAATATGACTACAGAAGTGTCAAATATATTTGTTCCACCTCAATTGAAATCTTCTTCTCAAATTACTCCAGCTGCTCGGAAAGCAATCGCAATGGGGAAAACAGCTTCCATCTTTCAGGCGGAGGTCCATGCCTTAGAGGTATGTGCGAGAGAAGGCATACGTAGGGGCACTCGTGGTACCAAAATATGCATCTTGTTGGACAGCCAGGCGGCTCTAAAGTCCCTGGCAAAATTCTCGTTTCAATCAAGGCTGGTCTGGGAATGTTTTAAACTTTTCAATACCCTGGCAGCAAAGAATCCTATCACCCTAATGTGGGTGCCAGGACATGAGGGACACGAGGAAAACTAAATGGCCGACTCTCTTGCAAATGAAGTCGCAAGCACTCCTGTCATTTGACCAGAGGCTTTCTACGGTGTTACAAACAGTTTCATAAACAACTTGATATGCGAGTGTGAGAAAGGGGATCTATTCGACTACTGGAGACCCCAAACGGGCATGCGGCAGTCGAAGGGTCTTATTGATCCCACACATGTCAAGGTGGATGCTGTTCTTAATCTCAGCAGAAATGACATAAACGACTCTACACAGAGTTGATCACTGGGCACTGTGGGCTTAACTACCATATGAAAAAAATAGGTGTGGTAGAAAACGATACCTGTCGACTCTGTCATGTGGAGCAGGAAACATCGGAGGAACATATTCTATGCAATTGCCCAGCGGTGGCAAGACGTAGACTTTGTTACCTAGGTAACGGAATCTTGACTCCAAACCACATAGGTAAAATTAAGCCCACAGCAATTATAAGATTTATAAATAGTCTAGAATCTAGTTTTAGTTGGGCAATAGGCGCACAAAAGATCTTTTAGGTCGCAGTGCAAATTAGCCTGCATAATAATAATAATAATACTCCTGCTGCACAAATGATTATTTTTATGAACTAAGAAATGGGTGCCGTAGCTCAGTGGTTAGTGTGTTCGCCTTCTGATCTGTAGGTAGTGGTTCAATACCCGGTTGATGCATAACAAATTTAATATCGAAAAGATTTTTCTTTCGAACAGTACCCACCTGTCGGCAAGCAATTGGCAATTCTTCCGACAGTAACAACTTGCCATGAAAAAAGCTTCTAAAAAGAACTATGTGACAAAGCTCAGAAAAGTGATGTCACAAGTGTTCTGCCGTTCGGAACCGGCTAAAATAAGTAGGTCCATTCTAATACTGTCCAAAATTTAAGACGCACAACAGTAATGGAAGAGAAGCTCGGACAATGAGCCCTTTGGGGCTTTAAGTGCCACATATTTATTTTTTTAAGAAAATGGGTTTTTGAAAAAGGGCGTTTTCAAGTGAAAATCACACCTAAAATATTTCTATTTATCATAGTCTAAGGCATCTAAGCTTAGATGGTTGTGAGAACTTCCACCTACTAAAGAACCCTAAAAGCTCGGTTCCTGGAACTTTCTGATATTATGAGGCTTTGAGATTAATTTTCTTAAATTATTTATCATTGCAATATCCAGATTTTATAAAATATGTATTTGCAAGCACTTATAATCTCAGCGAAATAATTTAAAGCGCATTTTAATCGATTTTAAATAAATCCACTGTAGTATGAAATCGGTCAACCTACAAAAATACATATTCACACGTTACATGAGAATGAAGTTTTCGTCGAGTGTCTAAAAATATTTTTCAATCTTTCAGCAATATTAAACATAGCAATAAGATATATTATCATAATTCATCAATAATAAATAAGAAAAAAAAAAATGTTGTACATTACATTAGATTTCCAACCTATAATTTTGAAAACTTGTTTCTATAAAGCAATATTTTTTTTCGCATAAGTAGTGCATATACATATTTTTTGTCGATCTTAAACTCAAACTCAATTTGCATATTCATTTATTTTATTTGGCATTTTGAGCGTATTAATGCAAGATTTTCATAGATTCAATTTTAATCAAAATTGTTAACTACAATTTTATTAATCTGTATTGCATATGATGACGGCAACGATGACGGTGTGAGAAATGTTCAAACGTACGTATAAAGGATATTGGAAAAAAAGAGAAAGACTTAAAATTCCATTGAATAGTTGAATATTGAATTGAAATTGCTATAGTTTTTAATAAGTATTGAAACGTATTTATATTGGAACTGCTGTACTGTTTTAAAATCACAAAAAATAATTTTTTTTTTTAGAAATGTAATTATAAAGTATTATTCTTTATATTAATTCACCACCATCATCATATTGATTTTGACCTTAACTTTTGTTATTGACTTTGACATTGTATAGATGATCAATAGAAATAAATTTAAGTTTTTTGTTTTCAAACAATATACACAAAAAAAAAGTTGACTTTTTTCTTTTAATTCTATAAAGAAAAAAAAAATTAGATTTTTTTTTTGTTTTTGTTGTGTTGCTGCTGTTGCATAGTCGACAATGTTACGCAAGAGCTGCCAAGCGAAAAATATGCGCTCAATGATAAATTCTATTTGTTGTTTTTTTTTATTTTTTATTTATTTCAAATTATTTATTTATTTATTCTACAAACAATATATAAAGAAAAGTACATAGAGCAGATTTTTTTGAATGATAGAAAACCCATTATAATAATATCTGTGCTTTTGGGAACAAAAAAAAATCTTAAAATTAGTACATACATACATACACACAAAAATAACAAAGACTAAAAAACACAAAAATTTTTTTTATATCATACATAGTAGTATACACTCGTTATAATGCAAAACATTAGTTACAAATGATTTTCAATTTTTATACTTTTTGTTCTCCCCATTATTATTTTTTTTTTTTTTTTGTTTTTTTTTGTTTACATTATTATGAGGAAAATCACAATTTAAATTCACACGCTTTTTTTGTTGGCTTCGTCAGAGAATGAGTTGCGCAAATGACTCCTATACACGAGTATGTCAACTATGATTACGCGCATGTGTATGGGTATATGCATTTGACATCACATTGAATTAAGTAAAAGAAACTGTATGCATGCAATATCCATAAATGCGTTGAAATTTGTTGTTGTTTTTTTTTTTTTTTTTTTTTTTTTTGAATAAAATTACTTAAATCGATTTGATTGCAACAGGTTGAGAGTTACTCAGAAGAACAATCATTTCTCATATTTAGGAACATATGTATAGGCACATATGGTATGTGTCTGTACTAAAAGTCACAAGTGGGTGTAATCACTTGTACAAATTTCATTTCATATTGCGTAAACTAAATAATATTGGCATATGTGAGAATGCAAGTGATTGTATTACGTTTTAATTAATATACGCAGCTAAGTAGATTTAATATTTAAAGAGGACAATATATTGCTGAAGTTTTTTAGCAACATTTTCATCTGATATGTTAACGAAAATTTATTAATAAAAATCAGGGATTGCAATCATTTTAAGCAGCATTCAAAAAAATCGAAATAAACATTTATAAATATAAAATAAATATAAATAATTTTTGTGCTTCTTTTGAGATCTAGAGCAGGATTTTTAAATTAAAAAAATTTTAAATTAAACAAATGAATATAAAACCAATCAAGTTGTCACCCTATACACACAATTTTATTTGCTAATTAATGGACAAATTGTCCAAAATCGTATGAAAACTACGTCAAACTCTCATATAAAGATACGATATGCAGGTTTTTTGGACTGAAGCTTGGTACATGTGATTATTTCTATCATCAACGAGTGAATGATTTAAAATCAGAATTATCAGATGAAAAATACGCTCAATAATAATAAGAAGATTTGAAAAAAAATTATAATTAAAATAACTACAAATCATTGGCATTGACATTTAATATTATCAAATGTTGATTTTTTCATAATTATGTTTGAAACATCTTTTTGGTCTCTCTCTTAAAAAGAGTAACTAACTTATAAACATTGTATGTAAACATTGTATGTATAAACATTGTATGTATATAGTACTTGTATGGTATATTGTACATATTCCAAAGTTTTTAATTTTTTTATATTTTTTTTTACTTTTACGTTATTTCAAAAAAAAAAATATAATAATAAATAAAATAAAAATAAGAAGAAGAAAAAAAGTCAAATATGTCAATTAAAATAAATTGCAGAGCCCAACCAACATAAACAACAGATGACGCGATAATTTCAATGAACAAAAAAAAAAATGTATGCACATACATACGATACATGCCAAAAATGTATTATACGTTATTTAATCGAGCGTAACGCAACTGAATTCTATTCTTCAATACACACAATATGTATGTGTGTGTGTGTGAATACAAATTAAAGCTTCCTTTTATTGTCAATTGAAATAGTGATGCTACTGTTAGTTACTATTGCCTATAAAAAGTCATAGTTACAATACAGTACGGTAATACATATGATGTTTATGTAATATGTAATATACCCATTAGGAAATGTAAGAAAAACTGTATTTCACTGGCCAACAAAAATGAATAAATCATCAAATAGAAAAATAATAATAAATGAGAACACCGTAGAAGAAAACTTCCATAAGCACTCAAACAAGCGATGTCCAATGTTTAGAAAAATAATAAAAAAAAAAAATAAATTCATTTGAAAAATCTGTATAAATGCACTTTCATGCTTATGTTTATAAACATTTTCTATGAAACATTGCCTTTGTATGTTGATAATGCATCTGTTTGAAATTGTTCGTGTGGTTTCTCACAGCTATTAGCTGCAACTACGTTTCACAATGATTGTAGCGTCATACACTTAGAGGTGTCAAGAAATTGGAGACAAAGAATTCGCCAACATCATACGACTACATCAAAATCATCAATAGCACCCTTTCTTTCAAGAAATTAATTGAAAAAAGCACAAGTGTGGTCACGGAGACATGCGAGTATGTCCGAATATTCTCAAACTTCAAATAAAGAAATCTCTTAGACTACTTTATCATATATGCCCTTCAGACAATGAGAGTAAAAGTGTTTCAAGTACGTTTGACATTTGGTCATCTTGACAATTTAGCATGTCATTTGATGAATTTTATAATATGTCAGCCTTATGTTATTTCGTTTGTATTTCTGTGTGCTTCTTTTTTTGTGACAGTTCATTGTCAGGCTGTCAATTTGTTAAACTGACATGCTGCATTTATTGAAGTAGGAGGTTTGCCATACGTACATAGACGATGTAAAGTATTGGCATGCGTAGAAATTAGCATGTCAGTGTGTCATTTAATTGAAATAAAAAATATAATAAAAATAAAAAATAAGGAAATCGTATGAGCAAGATATCTACACTAAAAAAACAAAGAAAAAAATTCAATTGAACAATCGAACTCTTTTTTTATCTGTTTCGTTTTATTTTACTTAACAACTTGTTGCATCACATCACATCACGACAAGGCGATATCCTTTTAACCTACTTCGACTATTTCGTATTTTTTTTTTTTGTAAAGTGTTTTTTTTTTGTTTCTTTCTTTTATTGTTGCAGCTACTAAATATTCATCTTCCTCTTGCTTGCTGGCTGTCTTTGAGAGCAGCACCATTCAACTGAGCTGGTTTGATTTTTATTTTTTCTACTACTTACATATATATTTGTTTTTTTACATTTGTTTCCATGTCGTTGCCAGTTTTTGTTGTTTTTCATAGCCGTTGTCGTTGTCGTCCACGGCTTGCACCATCACTTCCGCAATATGTCATTTCGTATAATTTATGCTCTTTTCTTAACTCGATTTGTGTTTGTTTTGTTTTTTTCACTAGCAAGATTCAAACAGATTACACAGACATTTATGACAGCTCTTATGACCAGCTTGAAACTATCTTCTTTCTGTGAAATGTGTGTTATAAAACAGACAGACAGTCAGTCAGCAACAACAACAATAAGCGATTGTAAGTTGGAATGTAAGTAACTTCATGAATACTTATAGTATTTATACTAACAGCTTATACATAGTTATGCACACATTTATACAGTAGTTGAAATTGATATAAATTCAATTTTAATTTATGAAAAAAAAATAATAATATTTCGAATAAAGACAAATTGAGTAAATAACTTCATGAATCTATAGTATTTATACTAACTTATACAATTTATATAAATTCAATATTAATTTATGAAAAAAAAATAATAATATTTCGAATAAGTACAAATTAATTAAATAAAATTTCTGTTGATAGTAACTGTGATAAGTTGATTGTGGAACCGTTATCACAACAAGAATGTAATACAGCAAAAAAATAACGCAGCATATTTCAACTGAATTTTAGGAAAAATAAGCTTTTTTGCAGTCAAATTTTTCTTAATTGAACCTGCGTTCGTTGTAAAAAAGTCTCTTATAGTGATAAAAGCAAGCTTAATTGAATTTATTATATGCCAGATGCTCAGGAATGATTGAAATGCTACTCAAACAGGCCAAAAATTGTTTTCACTACAACTTAAATTAACTCAGATATCTATTTAGAGCCGACAGATCAAACAAGCAAAGCAGTTGTGCAGTGATTATTTCATTTTTTAGCAGAATCATAATTTAGAAAATCGATTTTTTGATGAAAAATATATTAAAATACGACTGAAGTGCTAAAAATCTTTACAAAGATCTGATCAATAGATTATAGTCAATTTTTTCGCTGCGCTTTTATGTATATCGAAGGCAAATCAACAACAAGCAAATATTAAGCAGCTAAAAGACTAAAAAGGAAAATAGAAACATATGATAAAACAAGTTAATAATGTTAAAGACTTGAAAATAGCAAAAAATTGAGATAAATAAATTCCAAAGTCAATTTATCCTCTGCTAAAAATTCTTTCAAGTGGACAATTTAAAATAAATGAAATATAAATAATGTACTCGCAATATGAATTTGTACATTTTTAATTTTCAATCATAATTTATTATTAAATTTACATGAATTTCTACTTGCTTTTTTTATCGTTATGAGAAAAATATGTTTTTTTTCCATTTTTGTGATCGAAATGAAATTAAATGGAATATCAGAAAAAAAACACTATGTATAAAAAAATATAAAAACCTCAAGAAAAGTCTGTGAGCTGAGTAAAATGAATATTTGGTGTAATGTCAATTTCCACCACTGTATAAATGTATGCACTCTTACATTGTGCTATATTCATATGATCGTTAACATTGTGCAACATTGTGTTAACAGTATGCAATAAGTAGTAATTATCATATGAATGTGTACAGAGTATCCATTTAGCAAAGAGTTCATTTATGACTTCAAAGTGTCAACTCAATTGAATTTTTGCAAAATTCACATTAAAAAAAATTTAAATATTCATACATAAATCATATATATATATATATATATATATATATATATATATATATATATATATATATATATATATAGAAAAACAAATTTAATATGATAAATATTTTAATCGTCAACATTAATCTAATTGATGTTAAAACTATTGTGATCCTGTGGTGTAAAAATGTTTAAACGGAACTATGTACAAATATTTAATAAACAAATTGTTTTAACAAAATTCAAATGTCAACACATTGCTAAGCTTATCTAAGCTCAAAAACTACCTACACATTCAATTTAAATATAAATATTTATAAAATAATTTAGCAATAGCAAAACATGCAAGCAATCGAATCATGTACAGTGTAATAATAATTGATTATTTATGTGTGTGTGTGTGTGTGTGTGTGTGTTGGATACATACATATGTCGATTGATAACGAGAAAAACAAGCATCAAACAATTATTGTCACTTACATATAACCCGAACAACATGTAGGTACCTACTACACATAATGGATTTACTATACGAGAATATCTTTGCATATGATACGAGTACATATGCACGCACTATAAATGAATAATCAACGCGCATGCGCACTCAAATTTATATGTGCAAATATGCATTTGATATGAGTATAGCATGCGTATGCCCGACAGTAACAGCCACACTTGCTTGCTCAATAAGATGAATTGCCATAATAGTTTTAAGAAGGTGTCAAATGTTTCAATTTTGTACAAATAAATTAGATAAACTAACACACACACACACACACACACACTCACACACACACACACACACTCGCACACACACACCACACACCATTCACAAATGTTTGTTGAAAAAGTAGACTAAAAAAATCCATATGACCAGAGGTGGTTGGATTCAGTGAAATAATGAATGGTAGCAGATTTTACAAATAATATTTATGTGAATACACATAAATATAACGTGTGTTACTTCATATTTCACGATAATCCACCTAATCTGACAAAGCTGGCAACTTTAAGTCACACTACTCCGTTGAAATATTTACACTTTTTGATGAAATATTTATAGCCAATTGAAGGAATATCAGGGGATATATATAGAACAGCGTATATATTCTTGATCAGAATCGCTTTCACATTTAAGTTAAAGAGTTTGCATTAAATTTGGTGTAAAAAAATGGAATCAAGTGCTCTAAAACTCTTGAAATGTTGACAGTGGCATACAATGAGTCTACTCTGAGTAAGAAAAATGTGTATTTATAAGTGGGGTACAAGCTGTTCCAAGAAGGCCGAGAAAATGTCATTAACGAACCTCGCCATTGTCACTGTTTTCTTCAATTTTCAAGGCCTAGTGCATCAGGAGTTCTTACCACAAGCTCATGCGGTTAATAAAGAGTATTACCTTGAAGTTATGCGACACTTAAGTGGTTTTCTTTCGAACGGTACCCACCTGCCGGCAAGAATTAGTAATTTTTCCGGCAGTAATAATTTCCCAAAAATGCTTCCTAAAAGAGCTCTGTGACAAAAACTAAGTTAAAGTGATGTCCCAAGGGTTTTGCCGTTCGGAACCGGCTAATATAAGTATATCCCTTCTAATGCTGTCCAACTTTAACACGCACAACAGTATTGGAAGACAAGCCCGGTAGTATTACAATAGGCCTTTCTGTCCTAAGTGTATCCTCTCAGAGAGAGAGAGAGAGGTCAGCCACGTAACTTAACCTATGCGACTCTTGCGTGAAGCAATACGAAAAAAGCCCGAAATTGTGGAAAAACAATTCAGGAATTTTGCATCACGATAACGCACCAGTTTGTAGGAGATTTTTTTCCCAAAAAAATAAAAACACCACTATCATTGCTCAGCCACCATATTTACGGGACTTGGCCCCCTGTGACTTTTTCCTCTTTCCAAAACTAAAGACACCCATGAAAGGATGGAGACGGAGCAACAATAGAGGATATAAAGATTGTATCGCTGAAAAAGCGCTGGCACAAGTGTATTATATCTAAGGGGGAGATTACTTTGAAGGGGACAACATAAATGAATGATGAATAAATAAATACTTTTTGATAAAAATGAAAAGTCATCCTGCTTTTTGATCACACCTTTTTATCGTACACCTTCCATATACTTAAACGAGTATAGGATATAAATTAATCGCCTTGGGGCGACTGCGAGTCAATTTTTCATAATTACTAGTGATATTTCAACATATCTAGTGACATGTGGATATAAAGTATTTAAAGGCTTTGATTATTAAGCGCATTACAATTTATCAATTTCGCTTGCTTCAACATATTGAAGTAAAAAGTCGGCTGGCACGGTAATTGTGATGATCGAGTGACCTAGAGAACGACACAAAAACATGTTTAAACAATGTTTAACTTTTTTAAATTTTCAAATTCTTATTAAAGCCTATTTTTGAATCACTTGCGTCATTTATTAATCGATAAATCATTCATTTTCACGATTTTTTATGATTTGCAAAGGTACAAAAACACATAGTTTGAAAATTATATCTTGTTTTCTAAGCTGGTTTGAAAATACATAGTGTTTTTGTCAATAAATTGTCAATAATTGGCGACATTTTTATTCAATTTTCTATTAAAAACAAAAAACATTCTCCAACAATTTGTGAAAAATGCTTGCATCAATATTTTTAAATTACATGAATTTTCAAATAAAATCACTAATTGCTATTAATGGAATTTATTTGAATTTATTTACACTTGTTTTTTATAATTTCGGCAATGCATTCATCTAAAAAATATTAAATAAGCATAAAACGCTTTACATCAACACTTTCTTTTATAAACAAGAAATGAACAAAAAAAAAAACACAAAGCTAAGAAAACTGTTCAAAATACAAAAATAAAAAACTAATAAATAATAATAACAATGACAACATTCATATCCTGACAACATAAATACATTTAACTGCCACACACAAGCGCCACATTTGTTGTAAATCATCACTGCAACGAACAACTTTATTATCAAAATCTTCACTGACATACACACGCACACATACACACAACAGATAGAAGAGAAATATGCAGTATAGTACATAGTAGAATTTGCTAAAAGTCATAACTTAGATTTTTTCAAAGCAAAGACTGAGAATGAATATGAATAGAAATGAAGCAACAAAACAAAAAAAAAACAAAAAATAAAAAAATTCAGCTAAATATTTGCAAAAGCCACAAAGCGTTAATGGCATAACAACGCCCCAAAATGTCAGTTGTGTGTAACAACAATAAATACGAGTACGTACGTAACAGGAACTATAATAAATTTGTTCCTTCTTTGTATCGTTAACGTTGTAACGAATAAAAACAGACAACACAACGTAAGGCTGTTAATAAATTTATGACCACAAAAATAGTGTTGTAATTTTGAAGTTGTTGAGCAAAAAACAAAAAAAAACAAAAACAGCAAAAACCAAAAATTTGTGGCAAAGGGTGCGAAGAAATAATTGTAAATTTTCCGTCAAGTCAATATAAGTAACTACTATTGGTTTGGTTAAAAAAATGTTTTCTATATGTACATCCCCATTTTTCATTATTTTGTTTTTTTTTTTTTTTTTGTTCCACCATTACTAAAGACAACGACAATGACGACAAAGACGACAAAGACGACAATATAATGAAAATTTTTATGTAAGTTATTGTCTATTGTTACATGCATGTACATACATATATGCATTTTTAGTGCGCTTATTTGGCTAATGTTTTCATTCATAAATTCCAACAAGATTTTCAAATTTTCCATAGTTACATTATGTAAATAGATTGGCATACACAACAGTAGGCCCACATGTTGTAGAATAATTTATTGCATTATTGTTGTATATTTGTTGTTGTTGTTGTTATGTTTGCCGCGCACATTAACAATTGCTTAACATTTAATTTGATTTGAAATATATGTGCACATTTATTATATGCATTATTTTATAGGATGACTTAATTCCCCTTCATATAAGCTTTTGCTTGTCTCAGCGACTTTCAAATAGAATACCTTCTTTGAAAATTGTGAAATATTATTATTATAATTGATCGAACAAATTTCTAATATTAGTATGATATGAAAGTTCAATATTTTTTATCACATATACCACCTTGATCAAAAAGTTCCCGGAATAACCACCGTGTGGCGTTCCTATCGGTCTAATTTGAGTTCTGCTTTTTTCTTTTTTTTTTTTGTTAAGTTGGTCCATCTGTTGTTGATATTCCCTCTAAACCTTAGCATCATAGCTTGACATTTGCAAAAGTTACGTAGCCAAAAATACATCTATCTCTATGGGTGTTGGCGATTTTTTACAATTTTCAATCAATCTCATGCAAAAAAAAAAGACCGTGTTGACGTCGCAAAAGACATGATTTGCGAAGTTGAATACGATTCCACATTCATCAAAAGGTTTATTACTGGAGACGAGACGTAGGTTTATGAGTACGACGGAAAGAGATCAGAATTGTGGGCAGAAAACTCGTGGATTTTGCACCATGATAATGCACCGTCGCACAGTGCCATCATTATTCGTAATTTTTTGACGAAAAATGCAACAAATACCATCCAACAGCTACCGAATTCACCTGATTTTGCTTCATGTGACTTCTTTCTGTACAATCGAGTTAAAAAACCATTACGGGGAAAGCGTTTCAGAAGCCGAGAGAAAATAATGAAAAAATCGCAGGAAGCACTGAGATAGATGTACTCTTGGCTAAGTAACTTTTGCAAATGTCAAGCTATGATGCTAAGATTTAGAGGGAATATCAAATTGGAACGATGAGAGCGCCACACGTTGGTTACACCGGGAACTTTTTGATCAAGGTGGTATGTAGTAGTAATTTACACAATTCAATACAAATCAACTTGCACATGCATTAACATTTTAAATCATATTCTCAGGGTATTAAGCAAAAAAGGCACAAGCGCCAACATTGTTGAACTTTCCACTTCAACTTTAACACAATAAAGAGCACATTAAAGAGTATTAACACCTTTTTGAAAGGGTATCTACATATGTATGTACCTATTAAGGTACCAGACTTAATGTGCAATCAACAGATAATATGTATGGATGTGCATCAACATAAATATACACATAGAATAGCCAGAAAGTCATAGTAAAGCTAAATATGAGCAACATGAACATAACAAAAAAATCATCAAACGTTTAAAAGAACAACAGAAGAACAGAAGAATCAAAACAACAACGATGACTACTTATTACACTATTGCTATATTAAAGGTAATATCATTATATTAAAATATCGTTAAAATCAAATTCAATGAAGATGAGTGGAACTAAGCATTTTGTTTTTTTTTTTTTTTTGTTCCTTTCATTTTTGTTGCTATGGTGTTGTTGTTGTGTTTACAGTCAATGAAAAACTATTTAACACGTCAACATTGTGAGTGTGTAATATGCAACAATATAGAATAACAATAATGCATACATATAGTGTGTGTATGTGTGTAACAACAATAACAGAGAAGGCAACAAAAAACTCTTCTTCAGACGATTTCATTTACTTCTTGTTGCAACAGAAACAATCAGTTGAAAAAAAAGCCTACTATCTCTATGTGTAAATAATATACATATATGAGTGAGTGTTTGTGTGTGTGTGTGTGTTGTATGTGTTTACGCTTTTTTTTCACATACTCATACATAGTTCTCTTTGTTAATGGTAGCAAAAGTCAACGCGTGCGTTCAATAAATAATTATCAAGCCACCACCACCATCATCATCATCATAATCATCATCATCCACATCGATTTATAATTTTAGCTACATAACATAGATATGAGTGTATATGTAGAGTACTGCCAAGTCGGTTGGGACAGGTTTTGATGACCTCTAAAAAATGGTTTTAATCGGAAAATAATATTTCAAAAATGGATAATTAGTGACAAAAAAAAAAATACTCTCTAATATCAGAATAATTAGTAAAAAAAAAAATAAATATGTAAAATCACGACATAATTTGAATTTCGATTGAATTTTGAATTTCTATTTATTCGACAGTAACAAGAAAAAATGCGCTTCGGTTTCATCGGCATCATCGTCTATATCATAATTTCGTTTCTACCGAAAAATGTCTCAATTTCACTTTCGTTCTTTTTTTTTCGTGTTCGATTCTAAAATGGGACATTTTCGACCATGCAAAACTTTCTCAGAAGAGATGGTTGCCCTGAAAATCAGCTGATTGCTTAAAACGAAACGATTATGAAATGCATGTGCAGGAGCAGGATAGATCTATATTCATATTCATGTAATAATTTGACATTTTGTTTTGACGAAAAATACTTATGGCAAATCAATGTCAAATAATTACAAAGAGTGCATAATTTTAATGCAAAATTTTTTTTAATGATCGTTTGGGATCTTTAATATCTTCATCGGAAGGTGAGGAAATGTCTGTGCTCTTAACAAAAATCTTCAGCAGGGCAGTGTTTTGTGTTCTTTTTCTGAGTAAGCAAAAACAGGATTGATTACAACATTGAACAAATTTTACATCGCGGAAGTGCAAAATATTTTATATTTTTATATTTAAAAGTAATGACATCAATTTTGGCAAATAGAAGCTGTATAAAAATATGATAGAATTCATTTAAAATATAAATAACTTTAAATTTTCCAAATTGAAGCTATATAAAAATGTGATAAATTTCATTGAAAATAAAAATAAATTCAATTGAATTGCACAAAAAAATAATAAAAAATGTATAAAGCGGGCTCACGAAGTATTTTGGTATGTCATATTGTTGTTATAATGTTATAGAATTTTTTAATACACTAGTTTAAAATGTGCTGTGGTTGGCTACGATATAAAAGAGACTTCGCAGAATACAACTTTGCATGCGGTGTTTTTTTTTTTTTATTTTTTATAAGAGTTCTGTGTTAAAATAGCACACATAATTATTGCTATTTTTGATCAACTTGCAATTATTACATATGACTTTATGAGACATTATACATCACCTACTGGTATCATGCCTCTATTACTAAGGGTATGGTATGACTACATGCAATAGCAATTTATTATTATTCTTGATTTTGGTTTTTTCTTTTTTGGTGTAATTTTTTTTTTTTTCTTATGATTTTATATCAAATTTGACAAATAAGACTTAACCCTTCAGTGTCATATAAAAGTTGAACATGCAGCAAATCTTTAAAGTGGTAGAAGGAACGCATTCAACATTCCAGACCAACCGAAAATCCCCTAAATATGTCCTATATATTGAGTATATATATGCATGTAATGCCACTAGGGGATATACACATACGCTTGTGAAGTGTAGTACATGTACATGTGGGACCTTGTGTGCGCACATGCGCATCTCACCTTTGTCTTTGACTGGCTTTGCTTTGATTTTCATATTGAAAAGATCACAAGTTAGTTAAATATGTACAATAATATCGGCTCGTAAAATATGACGAATATGTATAAATACGCATATGTGTGTGTGTGTGTATATATATAAATTTCATAGTTCAATAGTTGAACAGTTGCATTGTTGCACGTTTCTTTCACGATTTTTTTATTTAGCAGTTGTTTTATCGAAGAAGCTGCAATTCTTGTGATGGCATTGAATTTAGCCTTGCAGCAATTTGAGTTGCGTGTTGGTGTGCTTGTATGCTTGTGTTGCTTGTGCATTTGATGTTGTTGATGAAAAACTCATTGCGTTTAATAGATTTTCTGTTTGTATGTTTGGCTTTAGTATGTGCCGCAGCATAAACGCTTTAGAGCTATTTAAAAGCGTAAATGTGTTTATCTATTTTTGTTGTTGTTTTTATTTTCTGGATGGTGGTAATCGTTTAACGATGTTTGAGGGCTTCTTGGGTTTAGTTTTTTTTTTTTTTTTCAATAAGAAATAGATGTTTTTTTTTTCTCTTCTTATTGGATGTTTAACACGAATGATTAAGCTTGTCTGTGAAAATTGAGAGAAAGAAAAAAATGAAAAAAATATAAAGAAGACTCATCATTGTGGTTTGTGTTTTGGCCTTGAAGCCTTTTAGGGATTTCGTTTTTTTTTTGTTCTTCTCTTTTTGTTGTTGTTGTTGTGGGCGTTACTACAAACTGCCTCCAACGTTTTTATTTGGAAATTTCATATAAATTTGTATGTGTATCTGTAGAGGGTGTTATTTTGGGTTTTTGAGTTTCGTAATTTCGAATTGGAATTGAACACAGGAACATTATAGTACATTATAGCTGGTCAGCTGGCAGGTCAATTTTGCAAAGTGATTTGGCCTAACAATGATTCCCCTAAAAAAAATAACGACTTCACTCGCTGTGTAGCATGGATCAACTCGTCCATGATCGAATGGTCGAATGATCCATGAATGTGTATGTCATTGAATCGTCTTTTGTGATTAGTATGATACTCTACAAAAACACCCTCCATGAGCATTTCGTTCATTTCGTATTTTTGCTATTTAATATTTGTACATTTTTTACATTGTTGAGGAGCGCTTAGAGTTGCTTTTTTATTGAAACGCTAAATGCACAGGTTAAATAGATTTCATCGTTTCCATAGTCGATTAAAATTGTGATTGAATATATTAATATTAGGTATTATTTTATTGAATCGTAATATATAGATATTTGCATTTTATACATCAATAAAGTAAAAATCGATTTCCATATTCGTACACACGCAATCACAGCAGCAGTTGCGTTTGACAGGTTCGAACAGTTTTATATATTAATAAAAACAAAAATTAAAAAAAAAGAGGTTATATCTATGCAAACCATCTATATACTGATTCAAGTCAAGCGTATTAACAAAAAAAAAAATTTTTTTTTACTAAAAGCAATAAATGAAAAAATATAAAAACCCAAAAAAAAAAATAAATTTTTTCAGTGATAAAAATCTGGTAATTTCTAAACAAAAACATGATTTTTTAAAGTAAGTCGGTAGTTGTGATGTTTGTATGTAGCAGTGCTAATTGTTGTTGTTGTCTAAATAGAAAACGTTGCAAAATACGTACATGTGTATAAAATAGCAACAAACACACAACAACAACAACAACCACAATATAATAATATAAGCGCTCGTGCTGTCAAACTTTATATGCTGCTTGTTTTATGAATGATCGCATCCATCGACTAGACTAAATGGCAAGATATGCATGTGCTCGTACATAGTATAGCTATATGGACAACAACAGCAAAACAACGAAATAAAATAAAAATAAATAATAATAATAGAAAAAAAGCAAAATCATAATAATAAGAGAAGGGGAAATCTTAACTGCTACGTGTAAATGTTAAACTATTACATTCTTATACTACGTACGCACACACTTGTTACTAAAATTTTGGCCAAAAAAGTCAATATAGTCTACGAACAACAACAACAACAACAACAGCTTTAATAATAATAACAGAAAACAAAATAAATTTTATATTAAAACCTAAAGTATACAAAGAATAACCACAATAGTTAGTGCTAAATAACGGTTGACTTGTGTGTACTTGACTTGTACGCATTACAATACCACATTAGATTAGACTGATCCTTATTTGTTTAGAAAAAAAATTTTATTTCGAAATTATAAAATTCAAATCAGTTGTATTTCTAAGCAATGAAAGCATATTTAAATATGACTCTATGAACTTAACAACTGATATTAGTACAGTATAACAGTTTTCAAATTTTAAGCTATCAAAATAAAAATAATATTTTTCTTAAAAAATATCTACAATTTTGTACTTTTGAAATGAACAAATAGTTCTCATTTAGATTATTCACACTTTTATTGAGAATATGATTCAATTAGCCAATTTCCAGAAAGCAGATTTTGAACAAACCGTTGCGTTTCTGAAAGCAAATCGTATTGAATTGGCCATCGATAATTTTAATCTAAATATAATATCATAAATTATACTAAAAAAAAGTAAAATACAATATAAAAGTGTCCACAGCAAAGTGTTTAGTGGGCTATATGATGCCGCATCGTGGTCAAAGTTAAAAAAAAAACTGATAGAGAAATCGAAAAATTACTCCACCGCTATCAAGAAAGCACCATTGATAAATTTGTATGATCAACTTCGATTAATATTGTCTATAGAATATTTAAACACAGAAACACAGTAGCCCTCCATCTGCATCCCTTAGAGGTGCTCCACTATAAAATTTATGTTTTTATAAAATTTGTTCCTTCTACTCCTAGAAATTACCTCTAGAGCAAAGAAATGTATGACCAGTCCCACATTTAGCACCCAATCTTTTTTCGAAACATGCTCAGCCCCTATCTCGTCTTTTCAGGGTGTTTCCCATACAAAATTAACGTTTTCACTATCACCGTTCACAGAATGCCCCTAGAGGGATAAAATCTATGACCGACCATCATTCAATTTTCCATTTGAACAACTTCTTCAAACATACTTATCGCATATTTCCTCTCTTTAAGAGTGTCTCCTTACAAATGTCTCTTAAAAACACTTGAAAATCGATTTATAAGCCCATAGCTGCCCACGAATCGTCTCTAGCGTAGTAAAATCTATAGCAGATCCACATTATTTATTTCGACTGAATATTTTCTCCAAACATAATTATCCCCTATCTCAACCCTTTAAATTCGCTGTCATATAAAACATACATAAGAATTGACAAATAACCTCATAAATGCACAAAAACTGCCTTTAGAGGATTCAAATGCAAGGCTAGCAGTCTTCAACAACTTTACCTTTTATTTTCACTCTTTAAAGAGGTTTTCATACAAAATTAATACAAAAACTTGTAAATCGATACATGACACATATAGCTGCCTAAGAATTGATCTAAAAGGAATAAAATGTAATACCAAGCTCTATTAATTTTTCCTGTATAATATTTCTTTGTAGGGGGGTTCCCATACAAAAATTTCAATATTTTAATCATCAAAAATAGATTTTTAGTTTTAAGAATTATTACACTTATACAAACAATTATTACTTTGTAGTACAGTAGTAGGAACAAGACCAGAGAGAACACTCCATGCGAATAATGGTCAGTCTACATGTCGACATCTGCATATAGTTATGTATGTATGTATACAAGTAGCATGCGATGCTTTTGCACTTAAGTGCTGTGTACGTGTGTAAGTGCCTTCTTTTTCTTCTTCTTCTTCACAAGCTACTTTGAGCTGTTGATGATGAACAACTTTAGAGACAAGATCATAAATCAAAAAATTTTTATATTTTCATCTTCTACATGATCTTCCCTCCTCTGCTATTCTTCTTCAAGTGTAGTTTTATTTTTATATACATTTATTTTTATTATTTTTTTTATTTTTATGACATTCTGTTTTAGAGTGTTTAGTTTTATACGTTTTTTTTTTTTGTGTGTTTCGTTTTATTTTAGTCAAAACCTGCATAAATTACGTATTGACTCTTACACATACATATGTATGTGCGCATGCTCGTGCGCGTTTAGATTGCAGATTTGATAAAACATAAGATATGAGTCGAATATGTACAAGCTGCTTGTTGCCACTGTTGGCTAGACCGCCGAGGCCGTACATGTGACTATGGCTATTGCTCGAGTTATTGTATGTAGTTTGTTGATGTCGCTACTGTGGCATGTTTTAACATTAAATATATAGATATTGTATACTATATATACATATGTATATACATATATTGTACTATAGTTGTAGAAACACGCCGTCAAACAACTACTTGTCTTGAGCAAAAAAAAAAAAAAAGCTCTTTAAAAAATTCATATCGGTATATGAGGCTATCAAAAATGTATGTATGAGTAGAAACAAAAATAAAATAAAATTTTTATTTATATGTAAAATTCATATAAAAAGAATGAAAATGATTATGGCGACGAAGACGTCGACGACGACGACGACGACGACGACAACAAGGAAAATGTGTGTTAATGAAAGTGGACACAGCTGCTGTCCCGCATATCAACGTATAACGCGTGTAGCAAAATGTGCTTATTTCTTCTTATAATTATTGTGATTGTTATTTCGATTGTTGTTGTTGTTGTTGTTATTATTATTTACACTGCTGCTACTGTTATCATTTTGCCATAAAAATATATTATTTTATTGATACTTGAGGGCTTATTTAGCATCTTATGAGTTAGTTATGCATATATACTATCTCTGTACATCTTTGCATATTAAATATCGGACTACAGATCACTTCCATTTTATTAAAATTCAATACAAATTTTATTTTTCAATCACATTAATTCTGCTGAAGAAATTTGTATATTTAGCTTGATCTTGATGAAAAAATTTGTCTCACACTGCTTGGGGTGATCGTGATTTTTAGCAAACTACTGAGGATCTAGACTTGAGAATCGATAAATTCTCTCCCACAATTTAGAATTTTATTTGTTTTACTTCGAGTATTAATTTGTGTTTACACTTGGTTGCCAGTACTGGCTGCATTCTAACTGATCCCCCTGCTTGGGGTGACTCTGAGTTTTAACAAACTACTGCGGATATAGACATGAGAATCGATAAATTCTCTCCCACAATTTAGAATATTATTCGTTTTTATTCGATCACTGGTTCGTGTTTGCAATTGGTTGTCAGTACTGGCTGTATTTTCACAGAGCCTTCCTGGATAACTTTCAAGTACCTTTTAAATTGATTAGACCACGATATCTGATCCATTGGGTAAGAGGACGAATATGAAACAAATAAAAGATATTGGAACAAAAAAAAAGAAAAACAATAGAAATTAAGAAAATTGACAGGAACTTGCTTAATAAGGAAATATGCTTAACTTAACTACAAATTTTTATCTCAAAAATTGATTTTTTCCATAAAGTTGCCTTTTAGATGTCTTGAAGATTAAAGTACGTCTTCAAGATAAAACATTTCTGAATCGCAATACAAAAAGAATCATTATAATCGGATGAGCTTATTTACAAGCAGTTATGCTGTAACAAACGTATGTATCGAGTTTAGTACCAATCTTTACCACTCAAAGTCGGAGAAATCCTTAAAATTTCGAAATATTGTTTGATTAGGCTCAAAATTATAGCAGAAATTAATTTAAAATTTAATACTTTTAAAAAATTAAGTAGCTTTATTTGAAAGCACAGCCAATGCAGAGGTTTTAAAACTGTGCTCAGATGAAAATTTCAGAAAAGTTTAATTTTGTTTGTATTCTTGGAGGTCTATAAAATTTTAAATTGTACTTTTTTTGGCATATAGCTTTGAGAAACATATTAAATAATGATATTTTCTCAAGAATTCTTTAAGATTATATATTCTTCCGTTCTTCAGAGTATCAGTTTTGGATTGGCTAGTCGATTGTGAAGCCTTGAGATGTTTTGTAGTAGCCCTTAGACTAGGAGACTGATTAGATTTTCTTTAGACTATATTTCAATATAATTCAGTGAATGTGGAGGCAGTTCTGCATCTTGCTCGTAGTCCGAAGCTCTAATTTTTCAGTACTATCAATACTGTTATGATAGTACTATCATGATGACATTCACAAAACTGGACTGTACAAAGTAATTACAATTTTTGTTGTCAACTGTCTCATGAAAGCCTGCAGTTATATTCCATAGAGCTGTCTAAAGTTATTATGATGATACAACTTCTATAGCATTCCTTTTTGATACTCTCTAAATGCTTAAATCCCAAAAAACCTCTTAAAATTTATACCAAAAGAAGTAATATCTTGTTCGTTTTGGAAAGAAGATATTTTTTGTAACATCCCCTTCTTTAGCAATAATTGTGAATCTTTCTTGATTGTGTCTAGCTTTAGCTATGATTAAAATATGGATTACCATAAATTCATTGCCATTTCTACCTGTCAGATATCTATCGTCCACACCCCCTAAGGCTTTGTAAACTGTATATAAAATTCAAATATATTTTCATAAATGCAACACAGAAAACATATATGTCACACACCATAAATAAACAAAAACAATAGTAGCAAAAAAAAAATAGGAAAAAGAGAAAACTCAAAGAAGAACCAACAACCCAAACAAGCAACAATAAGACAATGGATGCACTCTATTGCGAACAAAAAATATGTGTGCATGCAAAATATTTATAATTGTCTCGTAGTTACCACGAATCAAACACAAGAAAAAATATTAATAATAATAATATTAAAATCATAAATAAAAGCAATATAAACACACACACACACGTTTAACATAGCGCCATGAAAAACGTGCATATATGCTATACTATAGAGTCCTCTTTACCTCCTCCAGTCTAACTCACATTGCTATGCATTGCCAAGTACGAGTTCGCAATTGCGTTCCCAGCAACAACGGAAAATTGCCACGACTTGGCATTGTTGTTAAAACAACAATAATACCGCCTTTTGTTGTTTCTTTTTTAATACAATAGTATACAAGTATTTTTGTTGTATAAAACAATTTTTTGTTTTTTTCATTTCATTCGACAACTTGGCAGCATTGTTTTGTGAATTTTTCTCTATTTATATTTATATGCGTGTGTGCGTGTATACTTGTATGTGTACTTGTTCAAAATATAAAGAATTTGTTTTTAACTCAACGCAAAGAAGATGCGGGGGCATAAAGCATGATAACAATAATAATAATAATAATAATAATATTGCATGCAATGTTTTTGTTTTTTCTTTTTCATTTAAAACTTATTGTTGTTATGGTTTTTTTGTTTGTTTTTTTTTTTATACAGTTTCGTTTTTTCCTTTGCTTCAACAACTTGAAATTGACGATGCGAAATACCACCAGTAGTACTAATATGAGTAACTACTATTATTACTACGATGGCTACAACTTTTCTGAACGCTCATAAAGTTGCGTAATCTGTCAACCATGGCAGTCAAAAGATATATTGTATGTATGTATTAAGTATTTATTTTGTATTTTTTTTTTTTTTTCCAACAAGTTATTTGGTGGTTATTTGTAATAGCATATTTACTACTAAGTACAATTTGATATGATATTTTGTAGAACTAACATGTAACCACAATCAAATTCTCGTTATGCTATGATTACCAACCTCTTGACATCAAGCATGTGAATTGTGAATTTTGTCATACATGCATTGAAAAGAGTAGCTTATTATTCGCTTCGATTCGACCATTCATAAACAATGAGTCGCGTTTTTTCAGTAAAAATTATCCAGCAAAGAAATTTCTAGAAATTGACACCATTTGCTCGCAGAGAGAAGAATATATGAAAAAGTACGAGAACGCAAAACCAGCAAAAACCTCCAAGTTTCAGGAACAGCTGATATTCCACTAAGTAAATTGCAATTGTTCGTTTGTTTGTTTGTTACATTTTTTTTGCGATTTCTAACTTTCAACAAGTACAAATTTATCCAGTAAAAATTTGCAACTTCCCCTTACACTGAAATGTCATGTTGCTCTCTCAATTTCCCCTACTTTGCAGGTTTTTGGAGTACGAGAACGCAAAAACTGTGATTAATTGTAATAACTTTTGATAACTTGGAGTAGGAGAACACTCCTTATGACTTTTTCAGTCAAAGTGGAAGCAATTTCCTTTCAATATCGAAGGGATTTGTGATATTAAACGACATGTGTGTCGCCCACTTCGACTAATGCTACTTCTACTTTTTCGACAGAACCATTATGCCATTAATGTTAAACTTTCGCCGATTTTTTTTTTTTTTTATCATCTGTCCCAAACAATCACCAGCAATGTTGCAATGTTGCAGAGACCGAAACAAATGATAGTGCATTGATGTAAGATCAGGGCTATTTAGTGGATGCATCAAACCTCATAGTAAATTTTTACCTAGTCAAGCGGTGTCTGGTGTGATGCTAAAGGAATACAACACTTTTTACTTTTAACAATTCGTTACGTGTATTTTCGAAAATTTGGAAATTTTACAAAAATAAAATACCCACAAAATACCACCAAGTAACGGACTAACGAAGTAATGAGCTTGGTGTGATGTCACCTATTTAAAATAATCTCAATCAATTTAAAGAAATCTAATATCATATTGAAATATTATCAAATTCATTTTCATATTTTGATATTCAAATGGGATAATCTGAAATTAATTCGATATTTTCTGCAATACAATTAGAAATTTGTTCAAATATTATTATACTTAAATTATCAGTGACGAACAAGCCTAATAATGTTTATAGGCTGTCAGTTGTGATCAGCTGTTTTTACATAATCGACAATTAAATTTAATGCCATTTCTGTGGCGAATATTTTCAATGCATTTCAATGCATTTTTTTTTTGCAATTTTATTTAATGGAAATACAAAGAACGAAAGGTAGAAGTCTCAATTTGTTAGTCCAAGTGCATAATAGATAAAGATTATTAAAAGTGTTTAAAGATTATTGTAATATTCCGAAGTTTAATAGATCTCCTCTTACAATTTTCAGATTCAAAAAGACAAGAAATGAATGCTTATGAAAATATAAATCATTCAAGAATTGTTTGAAGAATTGTTACGAAACTCTTTGCAGAAAAAATTTCAAGCTTTCATTTTTATACCCTGCATAATGCAATATGCATGGTATATTCATTTCGGTCAGATGTTTGTGTCCACTTGAAGGAATCTCCGGAGATATAGACATGGATATATATTCGTGATCAGCGTCGATTAAATTTTCGATTTAACGATGTCCGTCCGTCCGTCCGTCCGTCCGTCCGTCTGTCTGTCACCTGGCTGGTTCGCACGATAACTTGAGTAAATATTGAGCTATTTCGATGAAATTTGGCATAAGTAATCTATGATCCAAGGGTACGGAGGGGATTGATATTGGGCATGATCGGTCAATAACCACGCCCACACCAAGCATTCAAAGCGACTAACCTCGAAATTTTCAAAATCTTTAACTTCCTATAACTCACATAATATACCACTTGTGACAACAATATTTTGCACATAGAGTTATATTATACCACTATATAACCTCGCCAAAAGTGGGTGAGCCATGCCTACTTTCTAGCGTAGCTCCCATACAAAGTGTCTGTACTTCTTTTAAATTGAAACTGCTGTAACTTCTACAATCTTCTGTCTAGAATAACCATAATTGACACTTAGATTAACACGGCAGTCAGAAATAATATGGCAGAAAATCAATGTGCCACGCCCACTCCTTTTTAGGTCTCCCATACAAAGTTGCGGAAATTAAAAAAAATGTTACCGGTTATAACTTGCAAACTATTCAGCGTAGAATAACGAGATTTAAGATATGGATTAGTATTGTACGAGCAACTAGGCTCACAGAAAATGGGCGCATCTGGCAGAAAATCAGTGTGCCACGCCCACTCCTTCATGGGTCTCCCATACAAAGTCGAGTGAATTAAACTAAAATTTTAAGCTCCATAGCTTACAAACCATTTAGCCTAGGACAACGAGACTTAGGGTATGGATTAGTATTGTACGAGCAACAAGGCTCACAGAAAATGGGCGCACCACGCCCAGTGTTTATCGTAGCCCCCATACAAATTTTAAATTGAAACAGCTGTAACTTAGGCAATCTTATGTTTACAATAACCATAATTGACACTTAAATTATTATCGTAGTCGGAAATAATCTGGCGAAAAATCAGCGTACCACGCCCACTTCTTATTGGGGCTCCCATACAAAGTTGAGGAAATTAAACAAAAATTTTAACCACCATAGCTTAGAAACTATTCAACGTAGGACACCAAATTTAAGGTGTGGATTAACATTGAAAAATTAATTGGATTTACTAGAAAGTGGTAAGCCACGCCCACTTTTTATATAGCTCCCATACTAAGCCTCGGAATTATCTTAAAATCCTTTTACTTCGTCAAAGTCAACCATATTTCGGGTGTAAATTAGTAGTATATGCAAAAATTGTTTCTCGAAAAATGGAAATAAAAGAAAAGTTGGATATTCGAGTAAACTTTTTATATATAAATCTACATATGCAGGGTATAGTTTGGTCGGCCCCAGCCGACTGTAAGGAGATTTTTTACACTTGCCTTCAGCTTCAATATTCAATTAACAAGGTAAGCATAAGCATAATAACGTCAATAATCGTTGCATAGCAATTTTGAAATAACAAGCATTTATGCATAAATTCTAATTCGTATATATAAAAAAAAAAATGTTAATATGTGAATTGAAGAAATGAGCAACAGGAATCTGAAATGTTAAGATTCCTGTTTCATTTCAAGTCAATTCATTAGAAAACAACTATCTAAAAAACTGTCAAAGAAGTTGCTGCGTCATCGGTGATAGGTAACAAGTAGCAAATCATTGTTCGTTTATCTTCTCAGCTTGTACTCTCAAGTTCACTATGCATTGCATGACTGTTTATGACTGTTTTTTTGCCACCAAGCATGCCAGATTTGGTATTTGTGGCAAAAACTGCTTGATGCTACTACGATTACTACTACTGCTATATACTGTTGCTAATGTTATTGTAACTTCCAGAACACACAATTCCCATTTACCGATCTTTCACTCTTGCCACATGCTACATCATGCCACATACTGCATCATCGCTAGCAAATATGGTCATAATATGTTACTCCTGCTTACTACTTACTACTGATGGAGAATTGCGCATTAGATTGTACTAAGTATGTTGCTGCTTCGTTTACAACGACTACTGTTTGATGTGATTTCTCATGTGCTTTCATATGTACGATAGTACTCGTCTGTACCATCGATGACGATTAAGCAATCAGTAGTTTTACTAAATGAACTCATAAAAAATAAGATCAATATCTTTATTATTATTTATTTTTTAATAGATATTGCTTATATGATTTCATTTTTATTGATATTATTCGATTTTATTGCACTTGTTTGCAATGGTGATCGCAGCAAAGATCACTTGATACACATTTTTGTCACAGTGTTTATAATAAATAATAAATACTAGTGTGTACTTACACACACACACGATATATGAAAACTTTGTAATGTGACGACCAAAATTGGTTAGTTGTGATAACATGGATATGTGAATAGTACGTAGGCAAGCGTTAGCATTAAGTTGGCTTAAAGAAAACATTAAGAAAAGGTGTAACTTTTTTACTTGTTCAACATGCAATTACACACATCTTTTTTTTTTTATTTCTATTGTCAATACGTATTATTGCTAATGTTGTGTTAACAAAGCTGAGTGCTGCTAGTGTTGCCACAACTGGTGATCCAACTTGTTGTTGTTGTTTATTATTATTATATTATTATTATTATCGATCAGTTGTGGTTGTTTAACGAGAACGAGCATTCAATTGATTGTCGATTGCATTTAATTGCATATTTATTGTTTAATAATAATTATTTCCCAGAAGATTGGTGGTAAGGCTCCTCATGCTCCTCAGTATGGTATGTTCAATTTCGCCTCAAGTAACTTGAACCAATTTATATTGTACATAGTATAGATAATTAATCAACTATATTGCTATATTACGAATACTAATAACAGTTGCAACTTTTTCTTTCTTCTTCTATTGGGGGTTGGGATGCAAAAGTCAGCCGGTCGGAATTGTTATGCATGAGTTTAAAGTACACATATCGCCGCTTATAATGATGAGAAGAATATCCCTGACATCTGCGGCTGCTATCTTAGAAGTCGTTCTAAGCAAGGCCCAACACGTATCATGAGAAGACACCAATTGAGGAAGTGATTGGGAGTTTCCTCTTTGTCCTCGTCCATAGGATAGCAAATTACCAGAAATTGGCACTCCCATCCCACCACCTTCAGGTGATTGAATGAGAAAGTGTTGCCTAACAAGAAGCAGACAAGATTCCAAGCGAAAATCTTGCTGCATAGAGAGATGATTCGATCCCAGGCATCGTAGTGTCAAAAATTGCCAACTCAAAATAAAAAAATATGTGGCATTTATAAGTTCCGAAGGCAGAACCCTTGTGTCATCACTTTTTCTGAGCTCTGACACAGAGTTATTTTAGAAGATTTTCCATGGCAAATTGTTACTGCCGGAAGAATTGACAATTGCTTGCCGACACGTGGGTTCCGTTCGAAAGAAAAATCTTTTCGATAGAAAATGTATGCTTCAGCCAGGAATTGAACCCATGACCTATAGATCAGAACACCAACGCACTAACCAGTGCCAACTCAAAAGCTTTACAATTTTCGAAAAACCCCTGTACCTTGGTAGCCGTACGTTGAGTAGACAATAATGCTCTGATACCTCATTGAGAAATAGTCAAGATATTTAAGAGCAACTTGCTGTCTTTAATAAACGTTTCCGCGATTGATTTAATTGCGGTTTTGATGTCGGTGTAAATGAAGAGAGCATTACTGAATACTGTATTATATTAGAGCTGTCTTGAAACTTCATTGATAGTCATCATTTGGAAGATGGAACTTAGGTAGTTATACCCAGAGTCCAGTGTGAATTTGCATTCAATATGATTATTGACATCAGTGCCCTCTGTTCATCGTAGAGGTTGAAGGGAATTTGAGTAAGCAAGTAAAGATTAAAGAGCTTCAGAAGGAATATTTCTCCTGTATAGAGCATTGCTGATGTTTTCTGAGTGTCTAACGGCCACATTATTTAATACAGTTGCGATTTTTGGACTCACACTTCAGATTTTATTGATAGACTTCTTATCCAGATCGGTATGATGTTGCTTTCGACAAACAAAGTTTCCTGTCTAAAGATAGTTCCTAGCTATGGATATCACTAAAGTATGAGTAATTGGAAGGAGTATAAGGAAGCAGTCATGTTTTTGATTAAGTGACGTCGCAAACTTATATGGTAGGTATGTAGGTAAGTAGAATGGCTGCGACCCTGGTCGCTCTAGTAGCAAACAAAATCTCATTTTGAGCCACAGATCTCGCTAAGACCTACTAAGTGTTAAAGGATATGTTAGAACCAGCTGGAGTTGTTTATAAATTGAAGCATATGGGAAATCTCTATTTTAGATAACTGTCTTAGGTTATCAAAAAAAGGGCTACCTAAGGATGTTAATCAGTTTCTGGCTAAGGCCGGGCATTTACATAAGAAATGCTCCACCGTCTCCTTAGCAACTATGTCCTGTCCTGTGCATACTACGGCCCTAGATGTATGTATGACGGTCCTAGATTTACTCAGAGGACTCCTTGTCCTCTTCTCATTGTAGTCTAGCTAAGTGGCTTTTGAAATTACGCAGGTTGTGGTGCTGGTCTATTTCCGCTGCGTTTTGTTTAGGTAGTATTTTTGAATAATACTACCCCCTGGCTTTGGCTAGGGGAATGCCCACATCTTATACTTATAGGACAAAATACTCAGATCACAGAAAATTGTAAACGCAGCGGTACTCTAATGTTGTAGAAGCAACTCTGGAAAATATCATAGAAGCAGAGCGATTGAAGTATTCTATGTTAGAAAACTTTAGGTATACTGCTTATGGTTATGAAAAGATTTGTACAAGACTAATCCTACGATCTCATACAATTTGATGTTTTCTTCTCTCTTACAAAAAAACAACAAATCGATCAACGTGTGAAATTTTAAGATGTTCGCGATAAAATGCTAAATTATTCAGGATTAGTTGAATAACTATATATGTACGTACATATGTACTATACATACATACATATGTATATATTCATTTATGATGTACTTATGCCATATATGCATATATTAATGATGTACTTAGAGAGCGTATTTCACATATTTCACATTTATGCATATATTGATTTAGCTCAAAGTTGGCCATAATTAAAAATCCGATTGACAATACGGTTAACATTGCCATTGTGTCACAAAATCACCCTATAAGGTGTTTATTTAAATAGTTTTTCCTTATCTCTATTATGAGGAATATCACACATACATACATACATAAACATAATGTGAATTGACTTGAAGCCCAAGTAAAAAAAGGTATTTAGAAAATGTTAATCATGAAAATGTCCGCCATCATTAACATTAAGTTATAGAAATATTTTATTCTTGTATTTTTTTTTTTCATTTACCTAATAATTTATTGCTGCATATTGTTTGCTACTGAATTACTTACGATTGCGACAGCAGCATAATAAACTTTTCAACAAATCAAATATATATATATATATATATATATATATATATATATAAATCATGCATCTATGTATACGCATGAGTAAGAAACACTTAAAACGAGTTTAATAAAAATTAAAATTAAAACTTAAAAATAACAAAAAAATATAAAAATTAATAACAACAATGTTTAATAATAAATTATAATCAGAATTTGATAAGCAAGCAAGCAAGTATAAAATATATTTAACTATGTATTTTTTTCTATGACCCCAGGCAACAGGTGTGTAAAATTTGCACACACACAAACACACACATATAGAGTATATATAATTGAAAAAATCAAATTGAAATAAATTATAAAATGATTCAGTTCATTTAGAAGCAAAATGTATATTTTGAAAATAAAATTCATTTCTAATAAATATTCTATTTTGTACCAGGTAGCATGCTGCTGTTGCTGCTGTTCGTAGTGCAGCACAGCACAATAAATAATGATGTGAAGTAAAGTTTTTGCTCTGTCTTTGCGTTAACCACTATAAATTTTAATATTATACTATCTATGATATATACTATGTATAGGTACGAACGAGTACATTAAATTGTTCTATGTACATGTACTTATTATAGCAACACTTTGACTAGAATCTCACCTTGACAATTGTTGATCAAATGCTGCCGCCAATTTATTGTAGTTTTATTTACAATAAATACAATATACATAGTACATATTTATATATATATATATTATTGTGTTGTTTGCTATTGCTACCACTAATATATATGAATATGTACAATGGTATAGAATAGATTGCACACATACAAAAAAAAAAAAAAAATATGGTTAATACAAAAAAAAATTATATTGCAATGTGAGTCAGTTGAAATGTTTTGCTGTTTGTCTATTTTTTAATTTTGAAATTTTAATTTTTTTTTTCTAAACAACAACAACAACAGCAAATTAGAATTTCAAAGTTTCAAGGCTACAATTATTACGTATTATTGTTATTGTTACTGTTTGCAGTTTTGTATTGTTTTAGTACAGGTGAATCAATCTCACCGTTTTTGTTGTTGTTGTTTGTTTGTTTCTATTTAAAAAACTTGTAATTTTTTAGTTTTTATTTATTCTTACATATAACTACTATCTTGTTCAGCACATCTGTCGAGCGCTGTCTTTGTCTGTTTGTCTGTTTTTTTTTGTATGAAAGCGCAATTGTCAATTGTTGCATGTTGTTTTTGTTTATGATTTTCCATTAGATGACAGACAATGTGATGGTTTGATCAAAATCATCAAATACGAACCACCTCGATCAAAAAGTTCCCGGAATAACCACCGTTTGGCGCTCCCATCGCTTCAATTTGAGTTCTGTTTTTGTTTTGTTTTGTTAAGTTGGTACATCTGTTGTTGATATTCCCTTTTTGCATGAAATTGAGTGAAAATTGTAAAAAATCGCCAACACACACAAAGATAGATGTACTCTGGGCTACGTAATTTTTGCAAATGTCAAGCTATGACATTAAGATTTAGAGGAAATCAACATCAACAACAGATGAACCAACTTAAAAAAAAAAACATACAAATTGGAACGATGGGAGGGCCACACGGTGGTTATTCCGGGAACTTTTTGATCAAGGTGGTATATGTACTAGAGGGGTATTCACGATCTGTATGGATTTGCAAAATAGCAATCAAGCAAATATTAAACATTTGTCAGTTTCTTGAAATGCCAAATTAGTATTGCCATTGGGTGCCATTACATACGAAATTTGTTACTTTGTTAATCCCTTGGTAGTTTTTTAAAGGTATTTTGTTGTAAAATTACGGGATTTTCAAAAATACACATAAAAAACTATCATGAAACAAACTAACGAAGTAACGAGCTCTTTTGCAATATCGTATGCAACATCGGATCGTGAATTCCACTTATATTTGTCTATATTAGGATGGGTCAACTTTTTTATATACAAAAAGTGTAGCATTAATACATTTGCATGCCTAATTACAAATATAAAATCGGATTAACAACAGATTGAGATAGATAGTACACAGAATGAGCCCATGGCATTTTAACAATTCACATAAAAATTTTAAAACACAAAAAATACGTATTTTACAAGAGTTCTTTAGGTCTTTAATAAAGTTCAACAAGCATAAATACAAAAATATAAATAAATTGAGCGTAAAAAAGTAATGAATACCATTTAAATGACTGCCTGTGAAACATCGGCCCAAATGTATTGTATTGGTTCTGATAACGGTCACGTTTAATCTTACCGATCATGTTATCATTTCTAATGCAACGCCTTGAAAGTTCACTCTTTAAAGTGAGCACATAATCAATTTAAAAGCAAACTTAAGCAAAAATAACATACATTAGATTAAGGGATCTGAACTTGACCCCCTGTGCGACATGCCTTAACCATCTTCAATCGGGACGAAAATTTATATAAGATATTTTCGACTATAGTACTATCGTTTTTAGCTCTTAAATGAAAAAAGAAAAATTTAATTTTTTGAATTTTCATAGAGGAATCTGAACTTTGACCCCTGTGGGATATGACCTAACCGTATATATGTGATATCTTTGAGGGGGTCAGATTTAAGAAAAGCCATTCCTTTGATTTTAAGGACCACCTTAATATACATACTTGGTGATATGAAATATATTTTTTAGTTTTCATAAGGTTTTAGTTGATTTAAGTCCGTAAATTTGTTTAAACATTTTACATTAGTTAATTAATTAGAATTAATAATACAAAAAACTTATTTTTGACTTTCTGAAATCTTGAAATTTCTTGAAGTATCATGAAAATCTTTATATTTCTTGAATTATTTCAAATTATACACAAAAAAAAAATCTTTCGAACAATTTGACCCATTCTAATGTATGTATATTACAATAGGCACCCATCATTTTTTTTTTCTATGATTATAAAAATGTAGTAGGTATGTATTCATTTTTTTTTTTTCATTATTTTGCAATACAACAAGTACAGGCAGTATATACAATATATTTTACTAATACATAAACAGAGGCATGGGAACAGTTTCCGGATTTGACATTGTAATTTTATTTTAACTTTTGCTTTATTTTTTTTTTGCAATATGTACAATATATTTACCTACAATAAAAAAAAATATAAAAAAAAAACAAAAACAATAAAAAGAAAAGCCTTCAAAGTTTCAAATCATATCCATTTGTAAGATGCATATATCTACATACAAAAAGCGCCAATAGCCAAATACAGCAATAACAACAAATACAACAATTGCAATGTAGGTACATATATAGATAAATAAATGCATGTTTGTATTGAACGGAAATTTATGTACATTGAATATACATACACCTTAATACACATGAAACGTCAGTGGCATCCGTTGTATGTACAATAAATGACCGCTTGCTACACTTAAATAATATCTACCCAGATGGAAAACATTTGTACTTAAATGACAATGCTATCAATTACTCATACCAATGATATTGTCCTTATAGTATTGACTTTATTCACTACTCATACATGGAACGTGCATACAATTTGTGTGAAAAGGTTTGAAAGCTACCTCATAAGCTCGAAACACATTTTTTAAATTTTTTGTATGGTCTGGTTTTTGAAATAACGGTAATTTTGTATTTTTTTGGATATTCTGTTGTTTGGATATTAAAAAATGTTTTTGTTACCCAACATATTTTCATCCCAGAAACCCTGGTATAGTCTTTCAATTTTTTTTCATATATTGATGGAAACTGTCTCTCCGTTTCTCACTTTCCGAAGCAAGATATTCGTTGTAAAAATCCAAATGACTAAACAAAATTTGCAAGAGCAAATTAAATATTTAAAATGTTGGGTGTTACAGAAAAAACAAAAATCTTTAAAAATTCAATTTTCAAAAATAAATATTCCTGATTTGTACAAAAAATTTGTTTTTTAAATCACTTTCGAGATCAAAACATTGTTCAAAAACTCTGCGAGTTTTAGCTCAAGCACTGCAAGTTGTAGGTCATTAAAAGCGTAATTGTCAAACGAAGTAGGGCTTGCGTTGATTACACTTAACAGTTTAGCAAAAAAATTTCTTTGAATGAAGTCATATTAAAAAAAAAAAACACAAAATTACCGTTATCTCAAAAACCTGACCATACAAAAATTTGTGTTGAGCTCAGGAGCTCAGTACTAATTAACTCCTAAACCTGGATTTCTTGGTATTTTTTTGGCCGTAAGGTAGTGTATTTCATCTTTTAAAAGAAAATCCTCATAATTTCTTTCTTTGTTTATAAGCCACATAAAGTGATTATTCCACTGAACCATATTTTTCAACACTGGAATATGCTGTAGGGATTTAATTCAGATTTTATTTAATTTCACAGGGTGTATCGCCAACAGAAAGGGATTGTGGACCTATGGGTTTGAGATTGGACACACATTAAAGAAGATCCTCAAAAGAGTAGTAATACATAAGGAAATTGAGAGATGGTCCACTGTTGTAATATATTTTATCAATATTATTGCATGGCAACCCTAATTCTTAAACTGTATACAAGTGGAACATTACTGCTGTGGAATTTTTGGGAAATATTTTTTTAAGTTGACTCCATATATTGGTTAGGGTACTTTGAGTGAGAATATGAACTCATGACTGATGCATGACGAATGAGTCATTTCCAATTGGGTCTATTTACGTATTGAATAAATCACACAAACTAAACATAATTCTCATAGAAGTTTAATTTAAAAGTTTTCATATCAATGAAAAAACAAACAAAAAACAAAACCACAATAACTATTTTATTAATAATTTTTTAAATAATTAAAAACAAATAGAAAAAGAAAAATTGCATTCAACATGGTACGATAGGTAGGTAGCATATCCCAACAAAAAAAAAAATAATAATAAAACAGCAAAGAAATAAGAAACAACCAACAACAACAACAACAAACAAACCAACAGTAACGCTTGGTTAAATTTCTAAACGTTACTATTTATTTTGTTGCTACAATTATTTCGATGATTGTTGCTATTATTATATGCACATAGATACTTTCATTATTCAATTTCTGTTTTCCTTCACCATTACTCGCTTTATTCATTATCATGATGAAAAAAACTTGTACACGCACAGACACACACCACACACACACACACATACACATTCACACAGAAATATATATATTTAGACGACGTGAGTGACATCCGCTGTCAAAAACAAAATAAAAATTTTAACAAGTGCATTGGATATTTTTTTACTATTAAGAAATACATATATACGATAGTACATAGTACAACACAAATATTTGTCCCCTACTTAATTTTATTGTTATTTAAAACAAAAATGCTACTCATTTTATCTAAAGTTAATGTTCGAAAAGAAAAATATTTTAAGAAAGTGCTATTTTATATTTTTCTGAAAATTTTCCTTAGGCTACTGATATTTTAAATACAGTAAACTCACATTTTGTCATATTATTGTTATAATAATAATAGTTATTATTATATATTATTTTTGTATTATTATTATTAATTGGATAGATCCAAAACTCGCTGCGACTTAAAACAGCTTTTAACCTAAAATAACTTCTCATGACTACTCCCTCACTCTAAGGTCGCATCGCATGGGTGTCACGATTCATGATGGCAAGACGAAGTATCTAGTGTCAAAAAGAAAAGAGTCCCGGTGTCTTGAAGAATTCGTCACTTTTGACAACTACGCTTTCGAGGCTTCGACCTGCATTGCAAAGCGATTGTATTGGCTCGGCCACGAATAAATTATATACTAGAGAATATAGACGAGCAGGAAGACCCAGTGGGTGCCGTAGCTCAATGGTTAGTGTGTTCGCCTTCTGATCTGTAGATTGTGGGTTCAATCCCTGGCTGAAGTATAACAAAATTTAATATCGAAAAGATTTTTCTTTCAAAAGGTATCCACCTGTCGGCAAGCAATTGGCAATTCTTCCGACAGTAACAACTTGCCATGAAAAAGTTTCTAAAAGAACTCTGTGACAAAGCTCAAAAAAGTGATGTCGCTAGAGTTCTGCCATTCGGAACCGGTTAAAATAAGTAGGTCCCATCTAATACTGTCCAAAAATTTAACACGCGCAACAGTAATGGAAAAGAAGCTCGGCTAAAGAACCCGTCGGGGCTTTAAGTGCCACATATTTTTTTATTTTATAAGTAAACCTGACTTTTGAGTCGACCTAATAAGTTGCCTGTGAACAATCCTTAATCAAATTTGTTAAAAAACGGCGGGACTGGAAGCTCTAATTTCTTCAATACGTTCTTTGGCTTATTTCATACCCGAAACGTAGTATCAATAGGACCTTCGAAGGTCTTTTGACCAATTCTCATCGAATCAGCAGTTCTGGAAACTTTATATCCCAAGATATGGTTTTGGATCGAAGTAATAAATAGAACAATTGGTCCGTTGTAACCAATTTGGTTTCACCCTAATTTTCATCAATCAATCAGCGATCAACCATCATAGAAGTTTTGTTGAGGGTGCGCGGACTTAGTAGTAGTAGACGCAAAGCAATAGGCTACAATCTTAGAGGAGCACGTAGCTTTAATGAGAGCTACACCATTCGACCACTGCACTACTTAGACAACTTGTTAGAATTGTCAGAATTTCAGTTTGAAAATCATTTGACTAGGAACCTAAAAGAATGTCGACCCAGTTGTTGGGACAAAATACACTCGAACCAGCGCCATCGTCCATCATAGACCCATTCGTGTACTAATTGAGATTATGGGTTTTTATGTGATTTAAGCAATATTGCCGTTTCCATCTCCTCGTATTGGAAATATGCTTGTGAAGTTCGCGCCAAATTGAAGTTCAATATTTCACTGTACATTCAGTCAAATAAGTACCCGGAAATTCTCATTTTTAATTTTCCCTCTGAGAATATTTCAAAAAACTTTTTTTCCCAGGTTGGCACAACTGTCAGCCACTATTCTGTGAATTTTTATTGCTATGTGTCATTTAGTTTGGTTACGGCGTCATTAGGAACAAGTCAACCAACAGTTGTGCCAACCTGGGAAAAAATTTTTTTTGAAATATTCTCTGTGGGAAAATTAAAAATGAGAATTTCCAATTTCCGGGTACTTATTTGACAGAATGTACAAATTAAGATGTGATTTTATCAGGTGCAAAAATCCGCAAACATAGGGGACTAATTATTGCAACTACTAATTTTTAATTCAGCTCATTTTATTTATTTTTTGAACAAACATAAAATATAAGAAGCTTCACTGTTTGCTTAGCATTGCTTAGCATTTAAAGTACAGAAAAACAGCATTCATTTGTTTTAGGGTTGACATATAAAGTATTCATATGTGTATGTAGCATGCAGAAAATCAACACAACAAGACAAGAGAAAAAAAAAATGAACAAGATGACAACATTTTCATTATTATTACTTTAATTTTTTTTTTTTATTCGGCAATTGTTTTATTTTTTATGCTCAACTGAGTTTAAGCATTGTGATTCCATTTTTTTCACATTGCTTTTGGATGTTTTTTTGTATTATGATTTTTATACTATTTTTTTCTCATTTCTTAAGTTTTCTATATATTTTGATGGGGAAAAATGCAACAAAGTGTAAAGTCACGTGACATGGTAACATTATTTCAATTCAATTTTTATATTGTTTGCATTTAATAAAACAATTGTTTGGTTTTTTTTTTGTATTTTTTTTTTTTCTTAATTTATAATACAATATAAACGTACAAACATTTAATATAAGCAATTTTAATATTTTTGTTTGCAAGAAAGTTGAATCCAAATTATATGAAACATAAACAAAATATTACCATAGAAAGATTTATTAAAAAAAAAAAAACAAAAATTACGTTTAATGGCTACACATGACCATGCGCCATTTTAATTGGCATCAAATTAATCAAACAGCAGCAACATTGTTCAACAATGTTGTTTCGAATTTCAAAATCGTTATCTTATTTCTATTATAACAAGGACTAGCACTATGTTAGTTGCAAAAAAGAAAAAAAACAAAACAAGAACAAGTAACTGTTAATACTACTTCATATTGCTACTAGTATGTACATTTTACTATCATACTCTTACCATGATGTGCACAGAGGCATCATACCCTTACAATTTCTCTATACCAGAAACTATAGTAATAACATCATCAGCATCATCAACAACAACAACAAGAACAGGCTCACTCAAAGTCATAAAATCGTTCAAAATATTCTTAGTTAATTTGATACTTTTTGAGGCCAATTAAAAAGTAGCAACTACTCACATAGTACATGCGAATATATTGTATATAAGTACGAAGCTACTTGCTATTCAGCTATCCTCAACACCCACCAACTCAACATGTATACGAACGATTATGTATCAAAAAGTCATTAAAGCGAATCATCAAGTAAAATGATGCTCATAATTTGTCCATCATTACTTTCAATAAATATTTTGAAGAAAAGCACAAGGGGTTGTACGACATAAAACTTATGCTTGTGAATATTATGGGATCTAATTGATTAATAAAAGCAAAAAAAATCATAAATGATTTCTTTTTCTCTTCAACCCCAAAAAAAGTGAAAAATTTAACTTGAAATTAACCCACTAATATGACAAATTATTATTTGCTGTTAGATCAGTAGCATGCTGATCAATTGAATTTTTAAGAATTACGGGGGCGGTCCCAGAACTACCCGACCTGACATATAGATGGCAGCAGTAATTTGAAAAAAATTTCTTTGGTGAAAGGTGGCAACCTTATAAAACATATGTTTTAAGCTTCAAGGCGCCACGTTGTTTAGTATTCTTTTTGGAGCCATCGAAAGTTAACGATCTCAGTGAATTTGTAAACATGAAAAAAAAATTGGTCACCGTTATGTAATTCAATACTTTCATTTGAAAGGTCTCAGTTCAATGAATATTAAAGCCGAACTAGATTCTACTCTGCTGGGGAGTCTGCTTCTTCGTTTACGTTCCATAAAATATTGGGTGGCAGAGTTTAAACGAGGTCGTACGAGCTGACAAGAAAAACATCATAGTGGTCAACTAATTGAGGTGACCATGCCAGAAACAGTAAAGAAAATCCACAAAGTAGTATTGGATGATCTCCGGCTGATGTTGCGTGAGCTAGGTGAAATTAGAGGCATTTCAAAAAGTGCTATACATCGTTTATTGAACGAAAATTTGGAGATGAAAAATCTGTGTGCAAGATGGGTGCCGCGTTTGCTCACAATAGAACAAGAACATCAAAATCAATGAGTTAAAGCTCGAATTGCGTCAGCACGCACCTTATTCGTCTAATATTTCTCCTTCGGATTATTTTCTATTATCAAAAATGGCTTGGTGGTAGAAGATTTGCAAACAATGAAGAGGTGGAGTCTTCGGTAGATGGCTATTTTAATGAGCTAAACAGTGTTCATACTATAAACAGGGTATCGAAGCTATAGAATATGGTTGGGAAAAGTGTATAGAGCTCTAAATGGAGATTATGTTTCTTTGTTAGGTCGGATAGTTCTGGGACCACCCTCGAATGATGTCATTTGATGGGATTTTTCTTCCGCAAATCGGTTTCAATTGCAATTAATAAGACAAACAGCTGGAAATTTCATATCAATTATATACATGGTGATTTTTTGGCAACACTGTTTTTGGCAGCTCAGCTGTTTTCATATTCAGTCTGGTCTATAATTTGACCATGAATCGATTTACAAACGAACAACGCTTGCGGATTATTGAATTTTATTATCAAAATTTATGCTCGGTTAAGAAAGTGCATTTATCGGAAAATTGTGTATCTTAAAAACGCAGGTACCGGCAGGAAATATAGTACAATTATATCTCTACAGGGTGCAAATTTAAGTTCAACTACAAATTGATTTTTTGTATTATAATGTTGGTCCATTTTCTACTACATATTGGTTTGAATATATATATTTACAAAACTCACACACTGTCCAGCCATCTCCAGCTCGTTCTCTTAAATATGCATGCAATGTACACTTATATTTATTTTGGTTTTTTATTTTATGTGAATCGCACCCGCATGTACGATACATTCGTATTGGTTGCGCTTATACAAAAATTATTGATTTTTTTTCTGCACTCAATTTTTTCCGTTTCTTTTCAGCGAAAAAAATAAAATATCCAGTTTAAAATTTCGCCCACCAAAATGATCGATCAAAAATACATCATTGCATTATTTATGCCACAGAAGGAAGCAAAATCATAAGAATATTCATGCAAAAAGACTAAGGAGAGTGAGTAAAAGAATATTTGCAATTCAACGAAGGAATTTTTCTTTTTTTTTTTAATATTTATCGGGTGTTACCCTTAGTTTTGTTTTTATTTCTTCTCGGTATTATCCTACAATGCTGTTGCCGACTTAGTGTATATGAGATATGTGTACGAACACGCTTGCGTCCTTTACACTTTTTAATGTTTTCGGTGTGTTTGCATTTCTATATGAGTCCAATTTTTACTTTAATTTTATTTTATTTACTTACGTATATTGTTTCTCTTTTTTTTTTTGCTTTTTAATAATAAAATTATAATTATTGTTATTATCGCGTAACAAAAATCTCATCGCACGTTCCCTATTTTTTTTTTTCTTGCTTATTGTTTTATTATTATTTTATTTTTTTTTCCTTATATGCACATAATGTATTTAACTCTGTATATTCGTTTTTTATTATATCTGTTTTGTTTTGAAAAATCCCCCTTTTTATACCCTGCATAATGCAATATGCATGGTATATTCATTTCGGTCAGATGTTTGTGTCCACTTGAAGGAATCTCCGGAGATATAGACATAGATATATATTCGTGATCAGCGTCGATTAAATTTTCGATTTAACGATGTCCGTCCGTCCGTCCGTCCGTCCGTCCGTCTGTCTGTCACCTGGCTGGTTCGCACGATAACTTGAGTAAATATTGAGCTATTTCGATGAAATTTGGCATAAGTAATCTATGATCCAAGGGTACGGAGGGGATTGATATTGGGCATGATCGGTCAATAACCACGCCCACACCAAGCATTCAAAGCGACTAACCTCGAAATTTTCAAAATCTTTAACTTGCTATAACTCACACAATATACCACTTGGGACAACAATATTTTGCACATAGAGTTATATTATACTACTATATAACCTCGCCAAAAGTGGTTGAGCCACGCCTACTTTTTAGCGTAGCTCTCATACAAAGTGTCTGTACTTCTTTTAAATTGAAACAGCTGTAACTTCTACAATCTTCTGTCCAGAATAACCATAATTGACACTTAGATTAACATGGCAGTAAGAAATAATATGGCAGAAAATCAGTGTGCCACGCCCACTCCTTTTTGGGTCTCCCATACAAAGTTGCGGAAATTAAAAAAATGTTACCGGTTATAACTTGCAAACTATTCAGCGTAGAATAACGAGATTTAAGGTGTGGATTAGCATTGTACGAGCAACTAGGCTCACAGAAAATGGGCGCACCACGCCCAGTGTTTATCGTAACCCCCATACAAATTTTAAATTGAAACAGCTGTAACTTCGGCAATCTTCCGTCTAGAATAACCATAATTGACACTTAGATTAATATCGTAGTCGGCAAAAATCTGGCAGAAAATCAAAGTGCCACGCCCACTCCTTCATGCGTCTCCCATACAAAGTCAAGGGAATTAAACTAAAACTTTTAAGCTCCATAACTTACAAACCATTTAGCGTAGGACAACGAGATTTAAGGTGTGGATTGATATTGAAAAATTAATTAGATATACCAGAAAGAGATACGTCACGCCCACTTTTTATATAGCTTCCGTACAAAGTCTCGGATTTATCTTAAACATTAAAACAACCATAACTTACGTCTAGGTCAACCCATTGCAACCTATGTAGTTTAGTATTATAGTCAGAAATTGATCCTCCAAAATTGGTGAGGTACGCCTGCTTCTTAATGTAGGTCCTATACAAAGTAGTGGAAGAAAATAATGGATATACGAGCAAACTTTTTATATATACCTCTACATATGCAGGGTATAATTTGGTCGGCCCCAGCCGACTGTAAGGAGATTTTTTTTCTTTACAAATGCCTGTGGTAATGTTGAGAATTGAACGTGAGCTTTGTGTGCAAATTCAGTGTAAAGGCAGAGTCTATATATGAATACATATATGTAGATAGACTTAGCTTAAAGCTGCTTTAAAAGTATATATAATTTTTAACACACAATTTGTATAAGAGTCATGTCAAATTAAAATTTGAGCGCAAAGAAATTTTCAGACTTCGGCTAAGATGACCTAAAGGATTACAATATTCCACAAACGTAAAAGACAAAAATGTTAATGCGTTAATACTGGTACACATGTGACGTCACTGTGTGAAAGTAAACACAGATATTGTAGGAGAGAGCAGATAGATAGAACGGGCATTTCGTTCGTATTACGCAAAGTCAATGAGTAACCATCAAACGAAAGAATATAAAATATTAATTCACATAATCGAATAATAGTAAAATTTTAATTCAATTCCAATTTTCCATATTATTTTTTATACGTTTGTTATGGGCGCTACCCTGGTTGATGACTAGGGGTAAACATGTTAGAGAAAAATATAGAAGTCAAAAAATGAATGTATGTTGGCTATAAAATTGATCCTCTTAGAGAAACTCTGAGAGTGATGGGAGCCAATTTCATAAAAATTACCAGATTTGTAGGGGAGTCCGCCTAAAATAAATAGAGGCACGGAGTGTGTTTTGAGGGCTTGTTAATGGGGATTGGCCTTACATTCGCAATTGGCAATTCTGGAAAGGCGATTTTCAACGGGTTTTACCATCATCTTATACCGCAGCCCAGACAGAGGATAGGTACTAGTGTGTTTGGAGAGATCCGAAAGAGGTTAAAATAATTGAGACTACATTTTACTCTGCTATATCAACAGTATTGAGGAGCTGGCGGAAATAAACATCAACAACCTCCTTAGGTTTCTAAACAGCACGTGTTGCCCAAACAAACAACATAACGAACAGTTGGAAACGAGGATGTGGTAACAAAACGGTGCGTAGCCGCTATTTGGACTCATGGATGAGTCATCACTTCAACCAACCAACCAACCAACCAACTCTGCTATATTTTTCTGAGAATGTGGAGTTATGTGTATATTTTGTATGGCAGAACCCTTTAAGAGTTCGGATAGGGATGAAGTAAGCTCAGAAGAAATATTAGGAAGGTAAAACTAATTTGAATCGGAGTCGAAGTTATATTTCACAGGGATTTCCTGGACAACTATGGAGTTATTTATAATTTTCCAAAGTTTTTTTATAAGTTCATTTTGTATGGGCGCCACCTTAAGAGACGGATATTGAAGGTAAATATCTTTGAAAAATATATTACGATTAAAAAATGAATGAGTCATATATTTTACCACTCTTGGATCACAATTGAAACTCTAGAAGCGTATTTTATGAAAATGACACTTTTATAGGGGAGCTTTTTGTCAAAAAAAAAATTTTTCTAACCTCTGAGAACTAGAATTCACGATCAAAATGCTCATACATTTGGGGTTCACCTTGATATAGACATACAGAATTACGTATAGATAATAAAACCATATACATAAAAGCACATAAACACCTATCTACCTACATCATTTGAGGCTCCTCAAAAAATATTGATGTGATTTTTAATAACATCCTCTACTCTTATACATGCTACACATCATACACACATCATACACACATCACACTTCAGAGGCTTGACAATATTAGGATGTATTTATAGGAATATTCAATTTTGTCATCATCATCATCATCACGATCATGAAAGTTAAATAAGCCATTTAACCTGTTGTCAATTACATTGTTGTTAATAACAACTAGCAAATTACTAATTTTTTAATACATATAACCTGTTGCAATATATATGTGTGTGTTTATAAATGAAATTATCTATGTATTTATCCTAATAAAAATCAGCAATAAAGCAGTTAACCAGTTGTACGATATGTAGGTATGTAACAACCTGATTGTTGTTGGTTTTTTTATATCGAATATTTATGTGTGAATGTGTGTGTGTGTGTGTGTGTGGTAGATTGCCACAAGTTCATCTGCAACATTGGCAGCATATTAAATGATACGTGAAAATGTCTTAAATTAAAATCATGGACAAGATCGAGCGCGCACAAACACACACATACTCACACACATGCACATGAACACAACATTGAAACAAATCTGTTGAATAGTAGGTTGAAAGTGAAGATGTGCCATGCCATTCACTAAGAACAATGAAGAATGAAGTATGATAAATAAAAATTTTAAAAAATAAAAAACAATAATCAAAAATTAGGAATCTTAGCGCATTGTGTATATTTTAAAATTTTCTTATAATTTTTTTATATGAAATTTATTTACATAAATGCAAAAACTCTCACTTTGCACTTGGCAAGCATACTCGAATACATAATAAACACATCGTAATATGCAAAGAAAACAAAAAAAAAACGTCAACGATGACAACAAATCATGCGTTGTTAATACTCACACCATTATGCACACACACGCACACAAATGCACACATACTATCGCTGTCTCGTTCTCTTCACACTATTATTGTTCTCTTCTCATTTGACACATGCGCATAGATGCGCATTTTGTAATTTCCTTCGCAGCTGATCATTATCATGAACGTTGCATGACGCGTCATTGCACAAATTTCCAGTTTGTTTTGAAAGCGAATAAAAATATGATGACGGATGATTAAAACTGAAACAGGCTTGAGTGAAGGCGAAGTGAAATAAATGAGATTAAAACAGCAAATTATGTCAACTTTATCATGATATCATATACGTAGGTACGTAGTATTTAAATAAGAAATTAATACAAAAAAAAATACAAATAAAGTGAGAGCGAGAATGAGAGAAAAACAGGATAGAAATTGTAGATAAATCGTGAGAGGAGTGGAACAGTATTGACAGGATGAATGAAATGAAAATGAAAATAAAATAATAAAGTTGTAATAGTGATTTAATCGTTGAATGTGACTTGAACATTAGAAATCAACTGAGGATGTAGAAACTTGAATAATTTCCATATTAAAATAAATTATAAATGTATAACTCAGAAACTGACCGTGTTTTTGAGTTATGATCATCGTGAACGCGCCTAAAGCATGATTAAATTAAAATTGTTACGTACAAGAGTTACTATTTCGAAAGAAAAAGCTTTTGATGAGAAAAGATTATTGCAAAGTTATGAATTTATATTTCAATATCAAGTAGAAATTTTGAAAACTTGTTTTTTGATGGTTATCATACGTCTACAAATAAAATAAATGCTCTGGATCGCATCTGCAAATGCATCCCTGCATTTGGGGACATTTTTTAAATATATATGAATTAGTTGTCATCGAAATGGCTCTTAATCGGGAATGTCATGGAATCCAATAGCTGTCGGAGTTGGTTTTAAAAAAAGACAAAAATTTTACTTTGATGTCACGACTTCCGACATTATTGGTATTGTGTTCAAATTAAAATTAGTATCGGTTCTAGGTGTGTTATTTTCATTTTTTTTTTTTTTATGTTTGATAGTTTGTTGAAATGCAAGTAAATTGTTGTTATTTTAGAAAAATAAATTGTCTTTTATAATCAAATTGCAAAATTAAATCCATGGACAAATATTCTGACTTTGTCAAGGGCATTACCAAGCAGGATAAATCTAGATTACCTTAGCTGGCCCGCATAACAATGCAGAACGACCACTGTAGAATGTAAATGGATGGAAAAAGGTAAAATTACATGATACTATCTACCTATTTTTTTATATATAGACAATAATTGAGTGGAAAAACGAAATCAAAAGAAAGTTTGTACATAACCAAACCGAATCCCGGGCAACTTATGAAGGTCTCTTTTTCCAAACACCAACTGACGCGTACTGACGATCTAATAGTTCGCATATGTAACATAACGCAGTCGGTTGAAGGTGTGGTGGCACTGCAATTGATCTTAACGCAAACAAAGGTAATGGAAGAGAGCAAAAAAAGGCCATAAACTTCATCAAAGCAGTCAATATTGCCAATTTTAACTATAGGATATTTCAACAAGAGGTGTCATCGGACATCGGATTATTTTGCCGAACTATATTGATTGATGAAACAATGACTCTGAGGAGACTCTGTGGGGCCGCCAAGATTATGCGACTTAATACCATTAGACTTTTTTCTTTGGGGCTACGTTGAAGATAAAATCTAAGCAAATGCTCTAGCAAATATTGAAGCACTCAAAAACAATGTTGGAGCTGTTATTCGCGATATACATACTTTTTTGGTATAAAATGCCTCCCCCACCACCGTCATTTCCATTTTTCCATTTTCATTTCGCTTTGTACTCATTCTATTTTCTACAGGGTTATTTAATGAAAATCGATTTTTGATACTGCGAAAGATTTTGTTGATTTTTGGTCTATTATTTTATAATATTCAGATTTAAAATATTTTATTTAACAACAATAAATTAATTTTATTGTAATTTAGTGCTAATAAAATGTTCTATTTATTGCATTTATATTTAATGCATAATATTGTTCATTCGAAAATCAATTGTTAGTCAAAAAAATATTTTATGAAGGATTTTTAAATATTTCTATTTTTAAGACATCTCTATTCTTCGTTTGTAGATTGAAAATTAACTAAGTACATTACACCCAACGCACACACATATCAATTTGATGGCATAAAAATATGAAAATTATATATTATTAATTGTGTGGTGGCATGAACCTTTATTAAGAATCAATTAAAGAAACTACTGTGTATAAGACTCAAGTGAACCAAACCAAAATAAGAAAAAAGATGAAGAAGAAAAAACACGCTTTTTTTGGGAGGGGGAACGTGTTAAATGCGTTGAAAGTGATCCTAATTGAATAATTACAATGCTCAAAACTAAAACGCACTCACACACACACACAATATGAATTATAGAGTGATGATATTGACGGTACGGAGGATGCCATTTGCTATGGATGACAATGATGTTGTCATGGTTTGCAGCGCACCTATACATACGAGTATACTATAAAATATATGTTACAAATACATCATATATAAAAATTACACAAATATATGTATGTATACATACATACATACATATAAGACGCATAAGGATCGTGTGAATTGTTCAGTAAGTTTTTAATGATTTCTTGTTGTCGTTTTGTTGCAAATATTTCATTTTTTTTTTTTCACTTTTTGTTTTCTTTCATAATTAAACAGGGTGTTTATAAATGTTTATCGGCATATTTTGATCTTATTTTGAAGACAATGCTGCAACACAACAACAACAACAACAACAAAAATATTCATAACATAACTTGAAGGCAAATATATGTACGGGATCTTAAGGGGAAGATTACGACAAAAGAAATACGTAAATAACAAAATTTGCAAAAAAAAAAAAAACAGAAAGAAGAAGAAAAAACCCAAAAGTGGGTTGCACCGCAAGCCAACAGAAAAGCAAAATTGTAAGAACCGCTTTTACTTGTATGTATGTATATCTATATGCTGCACAAACACACACACACACACACACACACACATATCTACTTATAGTTGATTTAAAATAGCACGAACTGCCAGCGATCTGAAGACTACAGATTTCAGACGAACTGCCAAAACGGCGCTAGTCAACACAAACCACCAATACTTATGAATGTATTTCACCACGCATACCACACATACAGTCACACACATGCCATACTTTGGCATATAAACAAAAAAGAACCCAAAAAAAAAACGATCTTGCACGCAGACGCATCGCCCACAGTGAACACCTTCATACAAAAAAAATTATAATGAATAAAAAACAAAAAACAAAAAAAAAAAATCTCCTTACAGTCGGCTGGGGCCGACCAAACTATACCCTGCATATGTAGATTTATATATAAAAAGTTTACTCGAATATCCAACTTTTCTTTTATTTCCACTTTTCGAGAAACAATTTTTGCATTTACTACTAATTTACACCCGAAATATGGTTGACTTTGACGAAGTAAAAGGATATTAAGATAATTCCGAGGCTTAGTATGGGAGCTATATAAAAAGTGGGCGTGGCTTACCACTTTCTAGTAAATCCAATTAATTTTTCAATGTTAATCCACACCTTAAATTTGGTGTCCTACGTTGAATAGTTTCTAAGTTATAGTGGTTAACATTTTTGTTTAATTTCCTCAACTTTGTATGAGAGCCCCAATAAGAAGTGGGCGTGGTACGCTGATTTTTCTCCAGATTATTTCCGACTACGATATTAATTTAAGTGTCAATTATGGTTATTGTAGACATAAGATTGCCTAAGTTACAGCTGTTTCAATTTAAAATTTGTATGGGGGCTACGATAAACACTGGGCGTGGTGCGCCCATTTTCTGTGAGCCTAGTTGCTCGTACAATACTAATCCATACCCTAAGTCTCGTTGTCCTAGGCTAAATGGTTTGTAAGCTATGGAGCTTAAAATTTTAGTTTAATTCACTCGACTTTGTATGGGAGACCCATGAAGGAGTGGGCGTGGCACACTGATTTTCTGCCAGATTTTTGCCGACTACGATATTAATTTAAGTGTCAATTATGGTTATTCTAGACAGAAGATTGCCGAAGTTACAGCTGTTTCAATTTAAAATTTGTATGGGGGCTACGATAAACACTGGGCGTGGTGCGCCCATTTTCTGTGAGCCTAGTTGCTCGTACAATACTAATCCACACCTTAAATCTCGTTATTCTACGCTGAATAGTTTGCAAGTTATAACCGGTAACATTTTTTTTAATTTCCGCAACTTTGTATGGGAGACCCAAAAAGGAGTGGGGGTGGCACATTGATTTTCTGCCATATTATTTCCGACTACCGTGTTAATCTAAGTGTCAATTATGGTTATTCTAGACAGAAGATTGTAGAAGTTACAGCAGTTTCAATTTAAAAGAAGTACAGACACTTTGTATGGGAGCTACGCTAGAAAGTAGGCGTGGCTCATCCACTTTTGGGGAGGTTATATAGTAGTATAATATAACTCTATGTGCAAAATATTGTTGTCCCAAGTGGTATATTGTGTGAGTTATAGCAAGTTAAAGATTTTGAAAATTTCGAGGTTAGTCGCTTTGAATGCTTGGTGTGGGCGTGGTTATTGACCGATCATGCCCAATATCAATCCCCTCCGTACCCTTGGATCATAGATTACTTATGCCATATTTCATCGAAATAGCTCAATATTTACTCAAGTTATCGTGCGAACCAGCCAGGTGACAGACAGACGGACGGACGGACGGACGGACGGACGGACGGACGGACGGACATCGTTAAATCGAAAATTTAATCGATGCTGATCACGAATATATATCCATGTCTATATCTCCGGAGATTCCTTCAAGTGGACACAAACATCTGACCGAAATGAATATACCATGCATATTGCATTATGCAGGGTATAAAAACAATGCTTTTCTGTGGCAGATTCTATGGCTTGTGCTTATCCGATACCAAAGAGCTTTTTTAAAAAAGCCAAAAAAAAAAATAAAAATAAATTTTGAAAGCGTAAACAAAAATTATGCGAATAAAAATGAATTTATTTAAACCGGTGTTCCAAAAAAACAAAAAAAAAAAGAAGCACATACACTAAAAAAGCTAAAGAACTCTCTAAGGTCATGGACTTGTTCATGCTTCAAAAGTGGTATTATAAAAGTAATTGTTGTTGTTGTTTTTATTGTACTAAACTTTACTTATGTTTTGCCAGCAAACAGCTGCAAGAGAATATCCAAAATACTTCGAAATCAGCCAAATTTATTATATAGGTAAAATCATATGCGGAAAAGTTCCCACTAAATTTTCTATTATTTTATTTTATTTGAATTTAGGATTAGAAAAATTCAAACACCCTCAAATTTCACAGTTTCACAATTATAAAACTACCTTACCCCATTAAATAACCAATAACTCAGTGGTTTGCAACTGATCCTATAAAAAAATGTATTTGGTTTTGTTGGCTAAAATGAAATTTCGAATTTTTAACAAGAAAATCTTAAATTATCCATTAAAATTCTATTGCCTCTATTGTACCAAAAATTTTTTGAAACAATTTGCTGAATATAATACTATTTTATAAGTCGGTCCTTTCTAATACTGTCCAAAAATTTAATACGCACAACACTTGTGTGACAGAATCTTGTCCAAAGGGTCCTTTGAATATATATATATATATATATATATATATATATTTTTTTTTTGCCGTTAGGAATGCAAAAGTATTGGAAAAGAAGCACGTTAGTATTTCTCATAGAGATGTTATCTCAGGTAGGGCTGCCACAACAATTTCTATTCTATTCTAGTATTATTTATTGGGTTCAATCCCCGGCTGAAGCGTAAGAAAATTTAATTTCTTTCGAACGGTACTCATCTGCCGGAAAAAATTGACAATTTTTTCGACAGTAACAATTTTCCAAAAATGCTTCTTAAAAGAGCTCTGTGACAAAAACTAAGCTAAAGTGATGTCACAAGGGTTCTGCCGTTTGGAACCGACTAAAATAAGTAGGTCCCTTCTAATGCTGTCCAAATTTAACACGCACAACTGTATTGGAAAAGAAGCTCGGTGGCATCACAATGGGCCTTTCTGGCCTAAGTGTGTCCTCTCAAAGAGAGGGCAGCCATATGACCTAACCTAACCTAGGTCGCTTCTAGTACTGTCCAAAAATTTAATACGCACAACACTTGTCCTTTGGGGCCAATAGGTGTGCCACATATGAATGTATTTTAGTTTTTTTTTTCTGTTAGGAATGCTAAGTGCATCTGTAATTTGTATTACTCTAGTACTATCAAAATTTAACATGCACAACAGTATTGTGAAAGAAGCTCGTTGGTATTAGAATCAGTCTTCCTGGTCCCAGATGTGTTTTCTCATAGAGAAGTTCGTTCATGGAGAGCGGCCACAACAATTTCGATTCTATTTTAGTATTATACAAATATTTTCTGAAGTAGTCGCTGCAGTTATGTTTCACTGATCGTATTTTCACTAGAAAATTTGGCAGATCCCATCACTTCACCAGAAGAGAAAGAACGATGTCAGTGGGGATTGATTGAACAATATTTCATTTTGTCACATCTTCAGGTCGAAACTAACTCTAATGAAGATTAGGGAATATTCACAGTTGTACGATTCCAAAATCGGATTGTTACTGAATGTACTCGGTGAACATATTGTATAATTACATTCTTAATCGAAGAGCTGTAATGATGGCGATCACATCTGCTACTTTGGTCTGTTGACTAAGTCAACTCCTGCAACTGCTGCAAGTTCAGAAAATCCATAACAAATATCACATTGTACTGAAACTATCGCGATTTTTTTTTTTTTTTTCAGAAGAATTACTGGTATAGTTGGTTTGCCCACGTCTATTCCGAAGCAATTTACATGAGAAATTTCAAAATCACAATGTGATAGAATATTATTTGTAAAAATGATAGTATTTGTGAATATATTATGATTTTTAAGACATCCTTCACATTTAAATGGATTGAAAAAAAGTTTGATTTTAAAACTAAAGTGTTTTATTTCAAAAACTTACATGCAAATTAATGTTGATTTACTCTAAATTTTTATACCCTGCATAATGCAATATGCATGGTATATTCATTTCGGTCAGATGTTTGTGTCCACTTGAAGGAATCTCCGGAGATATAGACATAGATATATATTCGTGATCAGCGTCGATTAAATTCTCGATTTAACGATGTCCGTCCGTCCGTCCGTCCGTCCGTCTCTCTGTCACCTGGCTGGTTCGCACGATAACTTGAGTAAATATTGAGCTATTTCGATGAAATTTGGCATAAGTAATCTATGATCCAAGGGTACGGAGGGGATTGATATTGGGCATGATCGGTCAATAACCACGCCCACACCAAGCATTCAAAGCGACTAACCTCGAAATTTTCAAAATCTTTAACTTGCTATAACTCACACAATATACCACTTGGGACAACAATATTTTGCACATAGAGTTATATTATACTATTATATAACCTCACCAAAAGTGGATGAGCCATGCCTACTTTCTAGCGTAGCTCTCATACAAAGTGTCTGTACTTCTTTTAAATTGAAACTGCTGTAACTTCTACAATCTTCTATCTAGAATAACCATAATTGACACTTAGGTTAACACGGCAGTTAACAGAAATAATACGGCAGAAAATCAATGTGCCACGCCCACTCCTTTTTGGGTCTCCCATACAAAGTTGCGGAAATTAAAAAAAATGTTACCGGTTATAACTTGCAAACTATTCAGCGTAGAATAACGAGATTTAAGGTGTGGATTAGTATTGTACGAGCAACTAGGCTCACAGAAAATGGGCGCACCACGCCCAGTGTTTATCGTAGCCCCCATACAAATTTTAAATTGAAACAGCTGTAACTTCGGCAATCTTCTGTCTAGAATAACCATAATTGATACTTAAATTAATATCGTAGTCGGCAAAAATCTGGCAGAAAATCAGTGTGCCAAGCCCACTCCTTCATGGGTCTCCCATACAAAGTCGAGTGAATTAAACTAAAATTTTAAGCTCCATAGCTTACAAACCATTTAGCCTAGGACAACGAGACTTAGGGTATGGATTAGTATTGTACGAGCAACTAGGCTCACAGAAAATGGGCGCACCACGCCCAGTGTTTATCGTAGCCCCCATACAAATTTTAAATTGAAACAGCTGTAACTTAGGCAATCTTATGTCTACAATAACCATAATTGACACTTAAATTAATATCGTAGTCGGAAATAATCTGGCGAAAAATCTGCGTACCACGCCCACTTCTTATTGGGGCTCCCATACAAAGTTGAGGAAATTAAACAAAAATGTTAACCACCATAACTTAGAAACTATTCAACGTAGGACACCAAATTTAAGGTGTGGATTAACATTGAAAAATTAATTGGATTTACTAGAAAGTGGTAAGCCACGCCCACTTTTTATATAGCTCCCATACTAAGCCTCGGAATTATCTTAAAATCCTTTTACTTCGTCAAAGTCAACCATATTTCGGGTGTAAATTAGTAGTATATGCAAAAATTGTTTCTCGAAAAGTGGAAATAAAAGAAAAGTTGGATATTCGATTAATCTTTTTATATATAAATCTACATATGCAGGGTATAGTTTGGTCGGCCCCAGCCGACTGTAAGGAGATTTTTTTTTTTTAATTTAAGAATTAAAGATTATAGATCATCGTGAAGAGAGATGATCATCGAGAGAAAAATTTATATACAACAAAATCCTTTTGAATGTGTCTATTAGCCCTGACAGACGACAGAGTTAATCCGGATTAACGATTTAATTCGAATTAACTCGTGCATTAACTGCAGCTAATCAGCATTAACTCTACTAGTTTTCTATTGTGAATTTTTCTCGATCCAACTTACAAAACAATAGATTTTATCGCTTATAAAAAACTTTCAACAATTGTTAATAGTTTTCCACATGAAAAGCGTTGGCGAACAAATAAATCCAGCTGCCAATTACGAACTGTGAATGTCAATTTACAAGTTTCTGATCGTTTCTAGTTCAGTTCTTGTAGATTTTCTCATATCAAGAGTGATAGATGACAGAAATTGATAGTGATAGTAATGTAAGTAAGCAGACCTAATAAAATAGCAATCAGCCATTTAGTTAATCCGCAATACTGCCTGTCAGGTTAGTAGTTTATTCGGATTAAGTGCGCCGTTAATCCAGTGCGTCCAGTTTAACGCTGCCATCTGTCTAGGCCATAAGGTAAGCATCGAAATGCTATCGTGATTAGATTAAAATTATTGGAGAATTATATTTTCAAAATTGATACTTTTAATTTCGAAATTTTTGTATTGTACTGAGAGAGTCTAACTGATCGAAGGTTTTTCGTATATATTTAAAGTACAACTTATAATATTCTATATACACATACACAATTTTTTTCACACATGCACTGATATTGTTAAAGTAGCACACAACTTTGAATTTGAATATAATTAAGACGAGTCTATTCAACTACACATACTTACTTACGTTAATATGTTACATACATGCACACATACTCATAGAAAAATAGTCACATAAAATTATAATAATGAAAATAATAAATAAAATTATAAAACTTGCTGACCGCATTTAAATGCTTAACATGATCTACAATGGCAGTCAGGCAAGTGGTCAGCAGCAGCAGCAGCAGCAGCAGAGCAGCAGGCACAGCAACAATATAAAAATGAAAAATGAAAGCTATCATATAAACAAATGCATGTATATAATATATAATATATATTTAAAGCAATATATACTATGATAAATAATCCTCAATCAGAAATGCACACATGCACACACACACACACACACTAACAGAGTCATTCATACAATCCGTAGACAATGTCAATTAAATTATGGGTCATGCTGATCGCATAAATGAATATGTATACAAGTAGTTAGTTATACTTATATATATATGTTATACATATATATGTAAATATAAATCTCATCAAAAAGATCTTAACACTTATGCACAAGTAATACATGTAAATTCTAACAAGCAACTACTTACATACATACATAGCAGCTGAGAATATGTATGATGTGATGCGACAATAAAAAGTGCGCACAATAAAATCAAAAAGCATGCTGAATCTTGCATGCTAACGTTGTTGATGGTCGATGATGAACTAAATCTCTCTCAGAATATTCCAGTGAAATTAAATCACACACACACACACAAAATAATGAAATCAACAAATCTAAGCATATGCATAGCGGAAGTGTATATCGAAGCATAGCTCGTGTCTCGTTGTATTGTCGGAGTTGCCAAAATCACATCACAAATAATAATAATAATAATAAAGAAATGATCAAGATGCATATACAGGAACAATAAAATTAAATTTTATCAAAAGAAATGCTGGTATGCGAGTGTATATACAAGTATATACAGGCATATCTAGAATATAAGTAAGTAACGAGTATGTATGTATGTATGTCTGTCAACATGAATGGAGATTATCAACTAACTTTCATTTGATGCACACGCGTACATGTTGCATTCATTCATTTGTGAAGTGATCTTGTTTCACACGATCATGCTCATGAAGACAACGAAAATGATGATGATGATGATCATGATGATATCGTTTGATTTACGTGCTATTGCAAAGCAGCAAGCTAGCTGGCAAGTGCTTGACCCACAATTGTTCATTGACGCATACATACATACGTACGTACACATACGAGTACATGTGTTGAAGTATGTGAGCGAATGTGCGAATTTTGCCAAGTAACCACATTTTGTAACGATTTAATTAAAAGATATTGTACCTACTACTTGCATTATAGTACACCCATTTAAATTAATATTCATTAAATTTTTAGAATATGTTAAGTATATAAATTACATATATGGTACATAACAAGCTGATTGTGTGAGAACGCAAAAATAATGATTAACATAAAATTTTGTCAACAAGATTAATATTTAAAAGCTGTGTCGCACACAAAAAAAAATTATCCATTAACAAAACATGCAAATTCCAAAGATTACAATTTTTTTTTATTTTCAGAAAAACTGAACTACGAGGGCCGTCCCAGAACTACCCGACCTGACTTATAGATGGCGTCAGTAGTTTAAAAAAAATTATTTTGGCGAAATGTGGCAACCTTATAAAACATATGTTTTAAGTTTAAAATTTTTTTTAGGAGCAATCGAAAGTTGCCGACCTCAGTGAATTTGTAATCATGAAAAAAATTGGTCACCATTATGTAATTCAATACTTTCATTTGAAAGGTCTCAGTCCAACGAATATTAAAAGCGAACTAGATTATACTCTGAGGGAGTCTGCTTCTTCCTTTACAACCATAAAATATTGGGTGGCAGAGTTTAAATGAGGTCGTAGTGGTCAACCAATTGAGTATCCAAAATAGTATTGGATGATCGCCGTCTGAAAGTGCATGAGCTAAGTGAAATTACAGGCATTTCAAAAAGTGCTCTACATCGTATATTGACCGAAAATTTGGAGATGAAAAAGCTGTGTGCAAGATGGGTGCAGCATTTGCTCACAATCGAACAAAAACAACGTCGTGAAGATGTTGCTCTAGAGTGTTTTGCGTCAATTCGTAACCATAGACGAGACATGAGTCCACCACTTCACACCTGAGACAAAGGAGCAGTCAAAACACTGGACTGAAAGGGGAAAATCGTGTACAAAGAATGCGAAGACAATTACATCTGCAGGCAAGGTTATGGCGTCCGTGTTTTGGGATGCACGTGGAATAATTTTTATTGATTATCTTCAAAAAAGAAACACAATCAACGGCGAATATTATGCTAATTTGTTGCAGCGTTTAAATGGTCGAATTAAAGAAAAAAGACCGCGTTTTGCGAAAAAGAAAGTGTTGTTTCATCAAGATAATGCACCAGTCCAATGCGTTAAAGCTCGAAATCCTCCAGCACATACCTTATTCGCCAGATTTAGCTCCTTGGGATTATTTTCTATTTCCAAATTTGTAAAAATTGCTGGGTGTGAGAAGGTTTGCAAACAATGAAGAGGTGGAGTCTACGGTAGATGGCCCAGACAGTTCATACTAGAAACTGGGTATCGAAGCTATAGAATATCGCTGGGAAAAGTGTATAGAGTTGAAATGAGATTATGTCGAGGAATAAAGAAATAATATCCGAAATTTTTGTGTTCTCTTTGTTAGGTCGGTTAGTTCTGGGACCCCATGCCCACGTAACAAGACACGGCCTTCTAAATCATTTCTATGACAGAATTCGGAAAAAGTCAAGCTACAAGAGTAGGTCCCTTGTTCTTTAATTTTGTTGTATTTTTGAAGTACTTTCTAGTAGTCTGTCTATTATGGCACTATGATCGATATGATGCTATAGTAATATATATTTTGTAGATCCCCTAAATTCTTGTTTATCACTATTAAACCATCAAATGCAATTATCATTGTCAAATTGACTATAAAAACGTATAGCCAAATTGATTTACGAACGATCAACATAATTTAAATGCAATGTTAAGTAGCAAACAACAACAACAACTATAACAAAGCGCTATTATCATCAAACTTGATTTAATTAATTATTCGTAATGTAGCAGTCTACTAGCCGTTAGTTGTCTCTCTCTCTCTCTCTCTCTCTCTGTCTCGCTCGCTCATACTCTCGCTGTCTGTTTAGTTAATTGCACATATTATATGCAACACCAGCACAACCATCAACCATCACTTGGTCGACAATGACAACAAGCTGGCGTAGGTATATAATATAACTACTCGTCGTATACATATATGCAGTTTCGTTTCAGCGATATGCTTCAATCATTTTTCATTTTCAATATGAATAAATATGCACAAATACAGTGTGTTGATATGAATTAATATGCAAACACATTTTGTTGTTGCTTCAATACAAGAGCATATGAGAAAGTGCGAGTGAGCGAGAGCGAATTGTGTGACGAAAACACAAAGAAGTAATAATAAATTAGTTACTTAATTCTGTATGAGAAAAGTAATTCATATAAAAAAAAAAATTAATAATTAAATTTCATAAAATATGTAAATGAATTACGTGAGTACTTGTATCACCTCAGTTGGCTGTACACACATGGCTCGTCACACATGAAAATTCCCAATATATTTCAGTATAAAAATTCATCAAGAAACGTTTACTTTATCGACAGATTTACAGCCAATGAACCATATTGCACAATGGTTGCATAATATTCAAGCGAATCAGAATATAAAAGTGTATACTTCTTTGAAACTTTAAATGTGATCTACTATACTATATATTTTTGGCATATATCCAAACAAATAAAATAAATCATAGAATCAAAAAGTCTAACAGCGTCAAATCCCAGTTCCAAGGTGGCCAATTGGCATAGCCAAAACGGTTCATAACACGAAGAACCGAACTTGGCGCACAAAAGATCGCTGATGGCCTGGACTGTGTGGCATGGCGCGCCTTCGTGCTGAAACCAAAGGTCACCCAAGTCCATGTCATCAATTTTCGACCACAAAAATTCTTTATTATGCCTCAGTAGCGCTTTTAGTTGACTGAAATGGCATTTCCAGCAGCACTTTTAAAGAAAAAATTGTCGATGATGCCTCCGCTTCAAAATCCGCACTAAATTGTCACTCTCCGAGGATGCATTGACTTCTCGACGATCATGTACGAGTTTTTCAATCCCCAGCTACGGCAATTTTGCTTGTAATCATAGTCGCTGAGATGAAAAAGTGCTCCATCAGAAAATATGATTTTTCGAGAAAAATCGCTGTCCACTTTGAGCTGCTCTAAGGCATAACGAAGGGAAAATGAAACGGATGAATGTGTGCCTTCAGTGCGTAAAATTTTGAGTTGTTGAGATCGATGGTGAGTCGATGTTCCAGAATAGAGTCGTACATTCTCGGCTACGACAGCCACATCGTGCGTCAGTGCGCACCGTACGACGACGGGGACTGTGAGTGTTATCCACTAGTATTCCAGTCTCATGAACTTTTTGCACAAACTTGCGTACAGCAAACGCGATGGGTGTTTTTCAATAAACGAACCCTTTCCACTGACGTTCTCAACGTTGTTCAAACGCAAATCCATTAATTTCGTTCCGAGGAGATATGATGCTAACTCTTTGTCAAGATTTCCAGTAGGAAATAGCTGTGACTGTAAAAGTAATATATGATAAAAAAAAAGCACTACATGGTCCACCCTGTACATAAGTCTTTTTTACTCTATGTGATGGCATTTTTAGTACAAAAATGATAATTTTTTATTAAAAATTTATATGAATTTATTTATTAATGAAAATTTCATAAAAAGTGATTTAATTTATATAGGAAGTAGGCGTGGCGATGAGCAAATTTTGAAATATTTTGACGTGAAAGATTATTTTAATTGAATTTAACAAATTTGACTGTTATCGTATCTCGTTTACTATTTTGGGCCGCACCTTATATGGAAAGATGACACTGTACGGTACGGGTTGGGGATAGATTCTAATACTGATGAAAATATTACATTTTATAATCATTCAGCTATATAAGTTGATATTAATATTAGGATAGAGTTAAATATTTTGGTTCTAGTTAGACTTGAAGCATCCACTAGACTATGCTGTATGGAAAAGTGATCGATCCATCACACATCACACTCATAATGTCTCCTATGGAAGATTGATTTTTTATTTATACATATTTACTAATGCAACGACAATCACGCACTATTCAGTCCCTGTATAATAAGTATGTAGCTGCATAATTATGTACTCGTATATAAGTATTGTAAATAGCAGCAGCAGCAGTATCTTACTTGTTTCAAATTAATACAATATGCATACATTACGTATATTCTTATAACTAAAACAACAACAACAACAATATATAATAATAATAAAATCATGGTTAAAATGAAAATTACGACCATGATGTTACATGTATCGTTTGTACATACATATGTACGTACATATTTAACTGTGAATAACAAGTTTTCTTTTCATATACTATAAATATGTATGTATAGTTTTTTATATATTTTATTTTTAAAGATAATCATTTGATTCGGTTGCAGCAGTTGTTGGTTTTCAATATTCATCATACTAAATATTGAATTAATAATATTTTTTTCATACATTCATTCATTGTATAGATGTACTCATACAAATGTATATATTTCTGTATATATACATAGTACATTCTCGTAGCTGTATGTGATAAATCACATTATGCGATTGTTTTTTGTTATCTCACAATTTTGTTTGCAGATCAGTAAGATGATTTTTTTATAATTTCATTTTATTTCTTTTTTTACTATTAATATTTTTTTTTTAATTTTTATCATTATATCTCAAATATTAAAAATTTTGTATTTTGTTGTTGTTGTTTTTGTGACATAGTTGCTCTCGTCGATGCTATTTCATTCGTATGTTACTCGTCATTTGAAAATACCACACAATAAACATGTTGTTCGTATACATATACAACATATGTATATCAACATGTATACAGCTGCATATTAATGTTGCTGATGCAGTCGCTTGTTTGTAATTGCATCCCAACATATTGTATATATACATGTATATATTCGGGGTAGCCAAAAAAACGATTGAGATTAGCAACATATGATTGATTGTCGTTTTAAACATTTTTCTCCAAAGTTGTTGAGCATTTGTATGGGATAGAATTAGAACTAGGAAACATTTGACATCATTTCTGCAAATATTTGTCATAGAATTTTTTCTAATTTCTTAATTTTAATTTTCAATTTTTTTAAAATGTCTCAAGCATCATACTTTTTTGATTCGATTACAAAATTAAACGAAATAACAATTGTCAACACAATTTGTCTTCGTACATGCATAACATTCTATACTTGTAGGTATGAACAGCTTAGATACGATAAATCGAATTGAATGAGACAATTTTGCTGAAATTAAAATGACAACACCTTTTAAGACATTGATGGATTGATACATTGTTGTATATAACCTACTCATACTATGAGTACGAGGTACTTATTGCATGCATTCGTATGCGAATGTGAATATCCATTGCATTGTTGGCAAAAATTTTCTTGTCGCAACAATACGAATACCTAATGTATGTATATGAATTGTTAGTGGCATTGTTACATTGATATTACCATACAATATGTATTTGTGGCTAGAATGTAATCACAAATAACAACAACACTATCATACCTCCAGCATACATATATACATATGTCAATGTCAATTTTATACAATCGTATTGCCACCACACATTACCATTACCATCACACATACTTACTGCCCTCGTTCCATTATGATTGCACTAGATATAAATTTCAACTACACCCTCCACATATAAATATACCACATGATTGTAACATACATATGTAGAAATAAGCTTTATATATATTGTATGTACCTTATTACAACATGCAATGTGCAAAACTCAAGTCTCAAATAAATCTTGTTTGAGTTATATTTTATTCATTCGTTTTGGTTCGTTCATTCATTTGTTTGTTCGTTCGATTGTTCACTGATGTCGATTTTTTGTTTTAATTTTTCTTTTCTGTGTTTCTATATATTTTTTTTTTTTGTTGCGATTTTGCCTTCCATTTATTTTAGTTTATTGATAGTGGGCGTGGGTTTCCTAATTGAATTAGTATGCTGTATGTGTAACTATACTGTATGCAAGTACTCGTATTTGTACCTATTACTTACTTATTGTTGCTACTGACTCTTGTTGTTGTTGTTGTTGTTGTTGTTGTTGTTGCACTTTAAACTTGTTTCATATGTAAATAGCCATGTGTGGGTGTTATTTCTGTTCTTGTTACATTGATTGCTATTATGCTTGTCGATTTAATTGTATGTATTGGTATATACATAGTAGTATGAGCCTATATTTATAATATGTATATACTTGTAGATAAGTAAGGTATACATATGTACTATTTGATGGCAATACAAAATGACAAATTTAACCAAGTGTAGCTGACGAGTATTAAACTTCATAGCAAAATACCACATAAAGTTGATATGATACATAAAGTTTGGGGAAATATTGTGAGCCTTTTCTGACACACCATGTATTACTACATATAACGTTTAAACAAAAAAAATTCATTTGACTATATTTTGCGAATATATACTATAATATGTAGTATAGCAAAAATTTCAATCCGCTCACATGGTTCATCCAAGTTCGAGCGGGCAAAATTTGATGTCAAAGATCGCTCTATTCGAATTGTATGTAACATAAGTTGACCACAAAAACGTTTCAACTATTTTCAATAAACTGAATATCAAATAAAAATAAAAATTTATACTTCTGTGACGAACATTTTGATGTCTCTATGTCTCTTTCATCTAACCATATCACGAAAAAGTCGAAATGCAACATGGAGGCAGTGGAACACAGCTAAAAAAAATGAGCTAGGAATTAAAAGCAAAAAATTATGTGAAAAAAATGAATGCCGGACAAGTGCTTAAAGAGTCATAGATTGCCAAAATGCTTAACTTGAATTACATAAAATTGCTTTCAAACCATTTGAAATGAAGATCAAAGAAAATATAGAAATCTGGATAAATTTTCATTAATAATGTCGCTGAAATAGCAAAAAACATTAGGCATTACCGACTTATAAATATACAAATATCGATACATCGATAAAAAAAACTTTAGTTAAATCACAAAAATGCTTGAGATCATTTAAATTTGATTGATGAAATTTGGAAGCTGAAAGCTACCAATTTCAAATGAAAAATTTTCATATATGGTTGATGTTTCATGGTAAAATTTATTTAAAAATGTGAGTAAATTCAGTCACGCTAGTGTGCACCATCACTAAGGAACTTTAAATTGGCAATAAAACGGGTTTAAATCACTTGAAACAAAATCAAAGGAAATTCGACGACTGTTTGGGTGTCACATGGATTTATTGCAAATTGAAATGCAAATAAAGTCGAGCCACTATTGAAGTGATCCTCAAAGATGATGAAAAATTCTTTATTTATGGCAAAGGAATGGCAACTGTACCACCTTGATCAAAGTTTATCGACAAATACTTCGAAATTGCCAACGAGATGAGATGATAGTTTGACCCAAAGGCTATAGATGGTCGATAGAAAATGCGCATAGTTGCTTTCAAAGAATTCTATTTTCTGGATTAAAAATTGAAATTTTGTCTTCAAATCAATATATAATCCTGAACATTTATATTCTCTTCACTGTTGTCACTCAAAAAGGCTAATGTCATAGCACGTTGGTTGGACCATACATACATACATACATACATATGTGGCACTTAATGCCCCAAAGAGTTCATTGGCCGAGCTTCTCTTCCATTACTGTTGTGCGTCTTAGATTTTTGGACAGTATTAGAATGGACCTACTTATTTTAGCCGGTTCCGAACGGCAGAACACTTGTGACATCACTTTTTCTGAGCTTTGTCACAGAGTTCTTTTTAGAAGCTTTTTCATGGCAAGTTGTTGCTGTCGGAAGAATTGCCAATTGCTTGCAGACAGGTGGGTACCGTTCGAAAGAAAAATCTTTTCGATATTAAATTTGTCATGCATCAGCCGGGTATTAAACCACGACCTACAGATCAGAAGGCGAACACACTAACCACTGAGCTGGTTGGTTGGACCACTATGTATAAAATATCTGCTTCAAGCACCAAACAACACAGTAGATCGACAAAAATGTGTTCTATATTAAAAATTTACCATTAAAACAATTTCTAAAATAGAGCTCTCTATGACGAAGCTTCAAAAAATGATATTATATATCTTTGGAATGAAATAGTTCGAGTAGTTCCCCGCTAGCCCTGCCCAAATTGAACATGCACTATGAAACTAGAATTGTAAAATTGGACTAAATTCTTTAAAGTTCTCTATAAAAATATGTAACGTATGTAAAAATTTACATATGTATGTGTATACTATAACTACCCTCCATAACATTTATCTTATTAGCATTTGCACATAACCGCAGGCGATGAAATGCAAAAAAATAAAAAATATAGCAAAAAAAAAAAAAATATAACTTTTGTACAACATTTTCTTGTCTTGCAATCTAAGCAGCAAAAAAATACATACAACCAATGCATCAGACAGACAGACAGTCAACCAAACAAATAAACAAGCAACTAAAACTAACTGGCAGCTGTCAATCGTTGTGGCCTATACATGAAATTTACAGTTTTAGCAACAACATAATAGAATAGCGAGTGAGTTTTTCCTTCTTCTTATTATATATCCAGAGATATATAAAAAAAACTAACAACAACAACAACAACAACATTAAAAAAGCAGTAAGTCATCCACTGTTGTTCGATTTAATGTTTTTGCATGAGAATATAACAACAACAACAACAACAACAACACGAACAGCAGACAACATTACTTATACAATGCTTGGGACACACCCTCTTCACATAACGTCGAACGAAGATGTGCCAACAATAAATATGTACAAAGCTCATAAAGACAAGAAAAAACAAAAAATACACACAAATTATATGAGAAGTAGTGGGAGATATCTGTATGTTTGATACATAATAAATACAAATATGAGAAGAGTGTAGGGGGGCGGTAATCAATAAAAAAAAAGTACCAATAAATATGTATCTTCTTAAATGCTATCATTTCTTCAGTTTTGCAATACAAATTTATTGTCTCATTGCCATTTGGCCTTAAGGTGTTAAAGGGTTAATTTACTCTATACCTTTACTATAGCTTTTACAACAATAGAACACAAACCATAAAGGGTCTACATACGATATATACAGACGAGTAAATTAATTTATGAGCGAACTCAAGAAAGCTAGGGTGTAACTGTTATTTTTCTTAATTCTTTTGTTGTATTTTTTTTTTTTATTATTTATTTACTTACTGTTATACACGCATCCACACACACACACACACACATACATCCACGCACGTGTATTTTATAGATATCAACATTTTTATTATATTGTAATAGTATTATTGCTACTACTTCTTCTTCATATTTCCCTAAGCATACTTGGTATGTTTGTATGTTTTGTGTGCATATAAATAAAGCGATAAATGTAAGCAATGCATACAACAATTCTAGTGGAAGGTGCTATCGGCGGCTACTACAGCTCAAGTGGACTAACAGACAAATAATTGTATATACCGACTTGCTTAGTGCACTACTGTGATGGGGGGGGGGGGGGCACAATACAATAACTAATTAAAACCGCCTTCTCGCTTAGTAAAAAACAGGAAGTAGTTTATTGATTTCATTGCGTCCCTTTTGCAACATGCCAAGTACCCGTATACATTCATACTAGTACAATACTACTTACTTCGAGTATAATATAGTGCGAGTTAAACAAATGTGTTTGCTTGAGTTGGTTGCCTATGTATGTACGAGTACAAGTCAAAAGTGTTGCACGAGCACCAACCGACCGGCAAACAACATAGATAGTGTGTACAGTAGCGCTCAGCCAAGTTATTGTTAGTTATTAGATAGACCAATATTTGATAAGGATATTCATAAGATTTATGTATGCCACTGACTGGCCTTCAAAAAGGGCGTATTACAAGATTTGTACATTATTGTAGAATACTTATTCATAGGATATCTTATACAGACGAATTGAAATAAGTTGAGAATTTGATCCCGATGTCTTACTTTGTTGTTTGTTTTTTTTTTTTTTTTTCTTTCCTTTCCTTTCCTTTCCCCCTCATTTGACCAGTTTTATGTATACACATAGCAGCAATTGAATTCAGTGGAATTTTGAAAACAAAAGCATAAACCAAAATTGAATTTACGGAAATTCCAATTATTAAAGTTTATTCATTAGTTCATTCACAAATGACTTCATTCCTTGAATTTGGTCCTACCTCAAGTGTACCACCTTGATCAAAAAGTTCTCGGAATACCCACCGTGTGGCGCTCCCATTATTCCAATTTAAGTTCTGTTTTTTTTTTTTAAGCTGGTACATCTGTTGTTGAAATTCCCTCTAAATCTTAGCGTCATAACTTGTCATTTGCAAAAGTTACGTAGCCAAAAGGACATCTATCTCTGTGTGTGTTGGCGATTTATTATCATTTTTAATCAATTTCATGCAAAAAAAAAGACATGATTTGCGAGGCTGAATCCGATCCCACAGGATCATTACTGGATACGAGACGTGGGTTTATGAGTACGACGGAAATATTTGGCTCCCTGTGGCTTCTTTCTGTTCAATCGAGTTAAAAAACCAATACGGGGAACGCATTTCCCCAGCCGAGAGGAAGTAATGGAAAAATCGAAGGAATCGAAGGAAGCACTGAGAGAAATGTAATTTTGGCTACGTAACTTTTGCAAATGTCAAGCTATGACGCTAAGATTTAGAAGGGATATCAACAACAGATGTGCCAATTTAACAAAAAAAAAAAAATCAGAACTCAAATTGGAACGATGGGAGAGCCACAAGGTGGTTATTCCGGGAACTTTTTGATCAAGGTGGTATATACTGATTATAAACAAGGAGCTTAACCACTATAGTCAATATGTAAACACTTTTTTTAAAGCCTTCACTTAAGAATGATAATATACGTACAATACTATAGCATTCCATTTGATTAGATGTTTGCAGTCACTTGAAGAAATCACCTACAATGGAGGTGCGATGAAAAATTTAAGGTCACATTATCAGTGACTAATATAAAAATTGGGGGATGTCATGCGCATTTTTACACATATCATCCTTACAAACTGTTTGACTTAGGAGGTCAGGACCATAAGGGCCGCCATGTATTTGAGAAACCATTAGAACAAATGCCAATTGAACTTACTTAAACACTCATAATTGTGTAAATGAAAACCCTATGCTCATTTTTACATATAGCTTACATCAGTGGTGGAGTCAGGATTTTGGCAAGGGATCCCCCCTTGCCAAAATAGACGAAAATGATGTATTAGAAAAAATGAATGGTATTCTAAATATCTCTTTTTTATTATTTTTCTTTTTTAACAAGTCCATCGACCAAGGGGGATCTAACACCCTGGGTTTATAAGTTCCACAGATTTATTTATTAAATTTTTTTTTTAATCAAAGTTCCATAAAAACAAATTAAGTCACAAGGGAAAAGATTTATAAAAATTCAATAGGCAACTTAATATAATAATTGTCCTATAATTGAAATTTTCTCGCGATTCTCCTACTTACGACATATTAAAAAAATTGAGGACCTAGTATTCCGCAAAATTTGTAGACTAATTAAATGTGTTGCCTCTGGAAAACGATTTTCCGATATACCTCTAAATCTTCTGTATTGAATTTCTAATGGAAGGGTATAGACTTCACCCTTTTGAAAAGTATGCAGAGGAGCTTTTATACGATTGAAAGTAGCTGTAGCTCGATAACAAATCGTCCGATCGACTTGGGTCTTTTTTTAGCTAATTGTCTTTCCATACAATATCCCTCCACTTTTATGATTGATTAACTTGATAAAAAAGCAAATATTTTCATTTGAAAAAATTACTTTGCGTTCACTATTCATGCACAAATATATTTGCAAAATTTTAGAATATTAGATGCAATACTCTTTTTTTAAACAATTCACAAAAAACACCTTTTTCAGGTGGTCAAACTAGTTGTGCCCCTTAAGACATCCTTAAAACAATTAATAGATATTAGGTAATTGCCCACTTTCTCAATTTTTACTTTCCATTTTACTCAGAATAATCTTTGATTTTTAATTTGTTTCTTAGTATAAATTACTTTTTATTTATGAGGGGGAAAAAAAATAATTAATTAAAAATATTTAAAAAATTATTACTTGAAAAATAAAAAAAATTTGAATATGTGTTAGTATAAGATTTAATCAGTAATGTTTTGTATTACGCTTTTCAATGTCACTGCGTATATCTTGATATCTCTTATAAACATTTTTCAAATACAATTAATCTCTATCATTTGCTAATAAAAATATACTTAAGAAAATATTTTAAAAAATACTCACTTGTGTTTGTGTTAAACCTAAACTCGCTGCTAATTCTGCACGTTCGGGCAATGCCAAATATTGCGTACGTTGAAACCGTCGATTTAATTGTTGCAACTGCAATGAACTATAAATTGTACGTGGTTTGCGCATTTTCTTGCCTTTGCCATTGACGCGTAATCCAGAATCGTCGCATTTGTCCGATATTGAAAAATCTAAAAATTTTGAAAATGTTAAAAATTAACATAATGGGCTAGTAAATATGGAATAGTAAAAGTATACATAGTAAGTGCAAATGTTATAAAAATAATTTATATTTTTAGGACAAAGTTCAGAGAAAAATATGGAGTTACCTAAGTATTATTGTACGTCAAATTTGTGATTTTGTTAAAACTATGTTGCCCAATGTAATAATAACCTTTTTTTATAGATGTATCTTTGTTTTTATGACTAATATTAATTATAGCAAAATTGATCTAATAAATAATTTATTAAACGTAAAGGAATTCGTGATATTTAATTAAATGACAACATTTACATTATAGCAATTACAATAACAAAATAAAAATAGTTTAAAGGAATATTTAAATGGCAATGCCTATGAATAATGCATAAAGGTCAGATTACATAAAAAGTAATACAAACAAAAATTATTCTTCTGTTTCAAACTTTTCAAATTGTTTTAAAATATATGATTTTCATGCTTGAAGCTCATTTTTACGAAGTACGAATATTTCAATATTTCAATGCGATATTTCAATGCAGACAAACTTTTCATGTACTTCGGCCTCAAGCAAGTGTTTTTTGTTTGTTTTCCTATCACAATTTAAAATATATAAATTAAACATTTATGAATTGTGCCTTCTCTGATGTTCCAAATCCCATTATGTTTCTTAGGTACACGTATGACGTCATCACGTACTATAAAAATTGATAATCACTGTAAAGAAGCCAGCGCAGCTTTTTTTCGAAATTAAAAAATCTTTGATTTTTGTTTTTTGTTTATGCATTTTTTTTTTATAATTTTCCTCCGATTTGAATCATGTTCATTTGACATTTGAACGACAGATCATAGGGTTAAAATTGTTTTTTGTGAAATGTCAGTTTAAAAACAAAATATTGAAATATCAATCAGTTAAAATTCCCAGTTTTACTATAGATACAATTTGTGTAAAATTTTGTTCTAGAGTGTACCAAATACTTTCACATACTCTCACACATTCATACATACCTATGTATATACATAGTAAAAAATAAAAATAATATAAAAATAAATAAAAATGTTATCGTATTAAATTAATGTTTATAAATATTCATATAGTTAAAAACTGTATTTAAAAATGCCACACTAATAACAACAATAAATATTTAATAGATAAGTACAGATACTATAAATGTTTTGTAAAAAAATAATAATAAAATCAAAAAATGCAAACAAATCAACGTGTATAGCTAGCTACACACATTTTGTCGTCGTCGTCGTCGTCGTCGTGTATGAGAATATTAATTTTTAATTAAAATGAAGTAAATGCTCCAGTTCTGATGAATTATTCAAAATTGTTGTGCGGGATGAAAAAATGAGTGCGCATTGTTAATGAAAAAAGAAAATGTTGATATATTCATATATTAATATATAATATATATAGGCTATTAAATAACATTGACTGAAATAATAAAACACAAAACTTTATAAATAAATAAATAAATAAATAATAAAATAAAATAAAAAAAAAAAAATTTTTAATATAAAAAAAATATATTTATATACTTGTATATAGTATATTTAGCTAGTTCACTTCATACAGAAAAAAATAATAATAGCACATAAAATCAATATTTATATTGCTTCCGATACTTAATAATAATAATGAAGAAGTACAAGACAAAAGCAAAAGCCATAATAGTCCATTATTAATAATACCAGTAATTAAAAGCAAAGTTCAAAGCACTAAACAAATTGTCAACATACACATACATATGAAAATGTATACAATACAATTGTATATAATAAATATGTACATATACACTTTCACTTGTAGCAACATTGCAAAATGTTGCTCATGCGCAGTTCAAAGGAAAATGAATATCCAACACGAGAGAAAAGGATAAATATATTTTATTTTTATTTTTTGCAAAACCTCAAACAGACAACAAATTTATGTGACTTTATAATTTAGTGTCATAATATCCACATGCCCAAAATATGTTAACAATTATAGCAACTTTGTGATGAGTAAGTAATAAATAAATGATGAGATTATTGGAAAATAAAGTAATAAAATGAATAAAATGAATACAACAACATAAATGATGACATGCAATTTTTTCTTTTTTCTTTAATATTTCATTATACATACTCATATATGAGGAATATATACATAAAATATATAAAAATAAAAACAATGTCCTGTTGAATGTCCATCTGTCATATTCTTGTATATTGGATATAAATCAATACATACCTTTAGGTACACATATATGTTACTAGACATACGATTATATGTATGGGTAAGTTGATGAATGTATGTGTAAGTACAACGGCTTCATAGAATGAATGAATTAATTACGCCAAACGAAAGTGTAATTACCGCAATTATAAAAACAATGTACACAACCATATAGACAAGTGGTCAGTCATAGTCATATTCCGACATACATATATACTTACATATGCATATGCATACATATATCTTACAGAATGCAGATAATTGGACAAATGCACTGATGTCATGTACATAGTGAACACACCTTGTTGGAATTTGAGTGACAAACGTCTTGTACGCATCGTTCAATGGATATCAAGACCTAACGTTGACCACCCCATAAGTGTCTTCGATGACATTTTCATATAAATGTGACGAATATCATGCATGAATATGTCACACTTAAAGGCAAGCCATCAGCCTAATGTTGTGACATGTTTTCTGGTATTTTCTCTAAAGACGTTGTCGAAGGCATTAATGTCGAAAAATGTCACCAATATTGGGCGAAATTATTGGTATATGTAAATAATTATTTTCGATATTATTGCAAGCATTTGGCATGGTTGACAAAATTCAATGTGCACTGTACTGTACTGTTGGTCACTCTGCACATATTTGGTACATTAATATGTATGCATACCTTTGAGGAATATTCGTATATTTTTAATTCATTTATCATCATCTTACAAGTCTTGTCCTCATTTCTCACTCACTCCGTTTATTTCAGAGAAATATTTAAGGAATATCAAGAACTTTCATTGCATACATATGTATGTCAAGTATTATTGTCACAGGTTTTCTGGTATTTTCTCTAAAGACGTTGTCGAAGGCATTAATGTCGAAAAATGTCTCCAATATTGGTGAAATTGTTTGTATATATAACAAATTATTTTCGACATTATTGAAGGAATTTGGTACGGTTGACAAAATTCAATGTGTACTGTATTGTACTGTTGGTCACTCTGTACATATATGGTACATTAATATGTATGCATACTTTTGAGAAATATTCATATATTTTTAATTTATTTAGCATTTTGTAATTTCAATAACATCAAATTCTATGTTTTGCAACATTTTACTTTGACAAATATAGCCTGAGTTATAAAAGAAACGATGCACGTCAATTAATATTATTATTATTATTATTATTATTATTATTATTAAGCAACACTGATGATATATAATTATATTATATTATATACATATACCACAACAACCAATTTGTAAATTCTATCATTCTTTAATTAAAAAAAAAAACAAAATTATATTATCTCTCTCTTATATAAAGAAAACTAAATAAGTATATGAAACACAAAAAAAAAATAAAAATAAATGAAAAAACAAAAAGAAAACAAAACCTTCAATTTCAAAAATTGACATTTTTATGCGTTTATTGACAGTCACCCACTGTGTTTATGAGCCGCCAAACCCTTAGGGGGTCTGATCTACTGATTGTGGCTATTTATGTTCTTCCAGTTACAGTTGTTGCTGTTGTAAACAAATGGTGTTGGTGGTTGTATTGTATTTTATATTATGATATATGTGAGCTCAATTACTTAAGTAGTAGTAGTATTCATTCAGTAAATTGAAAAATGAATGCAATCATTATTGGTATTTTGTTGTGGTTAATAAGTACATCCATCCATACAATATAAATATGTAAATTATAATTATATGAATGGAAAATTATTGAGAAAAAAAATTTATAAAAATTAAAATGACAATAAAATGACGTACGAATATAAGTAATATATTTGATATGATTATATTCGAATTAATGTATGTATATGAGAGCAATAGTACAATATGATCGATGACATTTGATAATAAATTTAATAAATCATAAATATATCTAATTTAGTGTAATAAATATTAGTAAAATATGAAAAAATTCTATATACTTAAACATTGGCAAATTTTTTGCGCTAATGCAACTAATCTAGTTCAACTTTTTGAATTCAGTAAATAATTTTAAAAAAATTTTTTTTCGAATTATGCTTCTTTAGAGAATAATCTTCTATGAATTCTATCATAAAGTATTTAAAGCTCTTGCAACACCTACATACCGCTAAAATGTACATATTATGTATGTATGTAATTTTATCTATTTAATTTTTATGGGTGTGTGACTGCGTAATATTACAGTGTATCATAAAATTATTGCACCATATGTACTAACGCTTGAAGTATTATACTTGTAACTATATATGAATTTATTAAGAACGCTTCAGTTATTTCCGAGATATTAAAGTGCACATGAAAAGCGGATGGCAAAATTGATTACAGCCTATGTCCTTCGTCACTCGGCAATAAAGAGGATTATAAATGCAAATTTTCATGAACTAAAAGTTTATAATTGTTAATTGTTCATCCGAATACATTTCGCATCCCCTTACAAACCTCTAATTCATTCGGTTTCGGTACGTTCAGTTGAAATGAAAATGTTCCTGTTATTCGAAGATTGTCGAACATACGTAAAGACATCCCTGTGCTACAGTGTAATATAAATAATGATGTGAACATATGTGAACATATTGTATACTCGTATATATTTGCAGATTATCAAGGTTAATAATTATTTTACAATTGTCAACACTCATCAATAGTGTTGGCGTAAATTCTATGAACGAGTACGAGCAAAAAGAAAAAAAAAAAAAAAAAACGTAGTTTATTCCGACAAAACGAAACATTACATTTTTTTCGTTTTTAATTCAAATAAACATACAATCGCAATTGTTTAACCATTAACAAATACAACAACAACAGCAGCAACATTAGAACAACAATGGCAAAAAGCAATAATCAAACAAATAAATGTCACAGTCAAGCGCGTAATTATGTCAGCAGCAAAACTATAAGAGTATTATATTGTTTAAATATAACAACAACAACAACAACAAATGATTCAATTTAAGATGAATTGAATTGATGAGCAATAAAAATTGTTATCGAATTGTATGAATCTTTCTACCTGAAAGCATAACAAAAGACACAATAAGAATAAAAATATATTGCAAAAACAAACAAAAACAAAAAAGCAAAAAAAATTTATAAAATAAAATAAAATATTCATACAATACAAAGCTTTAAAAAAAGGAATTAGAAAAAAATAATAAAAAACTCCCGACAAGTGCAATGAAGCTTCGTTGTTACAATGGCAATTTTGAAGATCATCTTTCACACACACACACACATCACATCATTCATGTTAAGGCATGAGAAAAAAAAAAAGTGGCATTTTTTTATAATACAATAATACCTACATATGTACCTACTTACTCATCATGCCTCTTCAGATTTGAAGATCATTAAGCCATAAGTGTGAATTTGGCAACAACAATAACAACAATTAATAAAAAAAATAATCGTAGCCAACTTGAATTGAATTGAAATGATGTAAATACAGACTTACACTACACGCATTTATGCACTCACACACACACACACACGCACACTCACACACAGATCATAATTTCAAACAACCAGCGGGTGCCCAAATATGAGTATTACAATTGTGAAAGAGAACAAACCAACGAACAACTTGTTGACTTGTTCAAGTGCTTGTAACAAACAGCAATAGCTGTGCTCTGTACTTATATGAACGTATGAATGTATGTTCGTATGCATACATGTATTTATGATTGAGTGGAAAAATTGAAAAATCGGAAAGATGTCATTTACTATATTTACCATATGCATGTGTATCAACATTAAGGTGGGTTAAATTGACTCAGCGAAAAAAACATTAAATTTCAATTAATTTCAGGCATTTATTTCCAACGAAGCATTGGACCCACCTACTTTTTCAATCTCTTACCAGGGAACTACTTTTTAGGGAACCATCCCAAGAAATGGATGAAATGTTTTGGAGAAAAAATTAAGTCGACTCGGTTTTACATTTTACAACTCTAGGAGCGTTTTTTGAATAGCTATTGTCGATTTTATAATGTTTTTTCGTTCATTTTTTATGGGAATACCCTTAGAAGATAAAGATAGGGGGCAACTATGTTAAGAGGAAATGTTGTGGAGTAAAATTGAATGCTGGTCGGTCATACAGTTCGTCCTTTTAGTAGCGAGTTCTGAGAAACTATGGAGAATTTCGTCGATTTTCCGATGTTTTTTTTTTTTTTTTTTTAAAATCGAAAAATAACCCCAAAAATCGCCTTTAGAATAGTGAAATGTATAAATGATTCATATTAAATTTTTCATTCTCAACATTTTCGCCAAACATAGTTATCTCTATCGCCACGTTTTAATTAGACTTCCATATAAAACTACTGCAAAAAAAAATAAAAAAAAAAAAAAAACACCAAAAAACCGACAAATAATACCATAACTGAACAGAAATCACTTTCAGAGCAATGAAATGTATGATTGAGATCCACTAAATTTTTCCTCCGAACATTTTTGCCCCCTAGCTCAAACCTTTGTGAGGTCTCACATACAAAATTACTAAAAAAAACTACCCGAAAATCGCCCATAGCTGTTCAGGAATCATCTCTAAAGCGGTGAAATGTATGACTGACCCATATTCATTTTTGCTTGTCAACATTTTCTTCGATTCAATTAACCCCCTTTCCGTACCTTTCAATGGGACTACCATACAAAATGACCGAAATGACAACTGAAACTCATCAAATAGCCTCATTATTGAACAGAAATCGTCTCTAGAGCAATGAAATATATGATTTTCCGGCATTAATTTTTAATTCGATCACAGTTACTCTCTATCTTAGCCTTTTACGGGGCCTCTCGCACAAAATGACCGAAAAACAACCAAAAAATTAAACAAAAAAAAAAAAAGTCCAGAAATCGCCCATAGAACAGTGGAATATACGAATGTCCCGCATTAAAATTTCCTTCGCAACATTTCTTTTGAATATACTTATCACATATCTTGACGTTTTAAGGGGGTTCCTCTAACAAATTGATGGTTTGAAAGTGGATGTTGAAACTAAAATATGGACGAGTTCATGGAATGGAATTTCTTTATGCTTCTTTGGGAAAAAATGTTTGAAATGAGCCTTTTAAAAATATTCTGCTTAATTTTTTTTTCTCTCACTCAGTGTATAAATAAACTTTATAGGTTAATAATACAAAAAAAAAAAATTTTTTATTAATAGTAGGCAACTACATTGAAATTAAAATTCATACATAATAAATTTCAATAAATGAAAGTATTATCGCAATGAATATTAGCATAAATTTGTTCTAGTAAAATACGTTAAATACGTAATCAACCCCAAAAATCAAGTGAAGTGACCATAATTGATTATGAATAAACACATGCGTATTCTATGTATAACCTTTACACATAAAGAAGCCATATATTTTATGCTGCTCATATACATAGTACATACATAGGCAAGCATATCTCAACACGCACAACACAAAAAGGACAAATGCAGCTAAACAAAATTAAAAAAAAAAAAAAAAGATACATATCTATTGTTGTTTTTTTTTTTATTTTTATTTTTTTTTTTATGAGTGAGACAATATGATGGAAATCGTATGTAGTACCAACTCACGTGACACATTATTGTCGCCATCATGTTTATGTAGATGTATATATAGGTCTAAATACATAGCAGTGTCTATAATATTGTCGTCCTTTAACACACCATCCAATATTTTATACATATATGTACATATTCAATGTTCAATAGTGTTTGTCAAATTACACTTAATAATATACTTATAAGTACCTACCTATCATGTATAGGGTGATTGGGGTTCAAAAAAGGTCAATTGACATATTTTCATTCTATTGCCAATATATGCATAGATATAGAACGTAATATTATACGTATGTATGTAACTAGGATATAATATGAAAACTTACCATCTTTTGGTGGACTCGAACATGGCGGCGCGTAACTTCCTAAATGATATCCAGAATATGAATTTTGATGCATGGGCGGGAATGGATAACCTAATGCACTACGTGGACTTGGAAATCCAGTATCTTGTCCACCTTGTGGACCAAAATGTTGATAACCACCGCGTATGCCACCGTAGCTGAAAATGGGGAAAAAAAAAATTTAAAATTAATTGAAATTGAAAGAGAATATATGTGGTATTGGCAAATTATGCGCAAGCATATGTGTGTGTGTGTACATTAATCGCCCACTATGTAGTTGCGCTTAATTTATTACAACAATGAAATGAAATTGAAATTTTATTAATAATATATATTAGATATCAATAAATAGTTCATGGTGTTTTTTATGACGTCATAATTTATATGTATTTTCATTTGGTGGATTTCTTATTGTTTTTTTTTTTTGTTTAAAGGCCTACTACTAGTATCAAACCCACTATACAATGAATAGAAAAAATAATACAAAAAAAAAACAAATTTTTATTTACACATTTTTTTTATTATTTATCTGTTTGCCCTGTTTGATTTCGGTATGATTTATCAGGAGGTATGATTATAACAAAAATTAATTTATAAAAATCTCCTTACAGTCGGCTGGGGCCGACCAAACTATACCCTGCATATGTAGATTTATATATAAAAAGTTTACTCGAATATCCAACTTTTCTTTTATTTCCACTTTTCGAGAAACAATTTTTGCATATACTACTAATTTACACCCGAAATATGGTTGACTTTGACGAAGTAAAAGGATTTTAAGATAATTCCGAGGCTTAGTATGGGAGCTATATAAAAAGTGGGCGTGGCTTACCACTTTCTAGTAAATCCAATTAATTTTTCAATGTTAATCCACACCTTAAATTTGGTGTCCTAAGTTGAATAGTTTCTAACTTATGGTGGTTAACATTTTTGTTTAATTTCCTCAACTTTGTATGGGAGCCCCAATAAGAAGTGGGCGTGGTACGCAGATTTTTCGCCAGATTATTTCCGACTACGATATTAATTTAAGTGTCAATTATGGTTATTCTAGACAGAAGATTGCCGAAGTTACAGCTGTTTCAATTTAAAATTTGTATGGGGGCTACGATAAACACTGGGCGTGGTGCGCCCATTTTCTGTGAGCCTAGTTGCTCATACAATACTAATCCACACCTTAAATCTCGTTATTCTACGCTGAATAGTTTGCAAGTTATAACCGGTAACATTTTTTTTAATTTCCGCAACTTTGTATGGGAGACCCAAAAAGGAGTGGGCGTGGCACATTGATTTTCTGCCATGTTATTTCTGACTGCCGTGTTAATCTAAGTGTCAATTATGGTTATTCTAGACAGAAGATTGTAGAAGTTACAGCAGTTTCAATTTAAAAGAAGTACAGACACTTTGTATGGGAGCTACGCTAGAAAGTAGGCGTGGCTCACACACTTTTGGCGAGGTTATATAGTAGTATAATGTAACTCTATGTGCAAAATATTGTTGTCCCAAGTGGTATATTATGTGAATTATAGCAAGTTAAAGATTTTGAAAATTTCGAGGTTAGTCGCTTTGAATGCTTGGTGTGGGCGTGGTTATTGACCGATCATGCCCAATATTAATCCCCTCCGTACTCTTGGATCATAGATTACTTATGGCGAATTTCATCGAAATAGCTCAATATTTACTCAAGTTATCGTGCGAACCAGCCAGGTGACAGACGGACGGACGGACGGACGGACGGACGGACGGACATCGTTAAATCGAAAATTTAATCGACGCTGATCACGAATATATATCCATGTCTATATCTCCGGAGATTCCTTCAAGTGGACACAAACATCTGACCGAAATGAATATACCATGCATATTGCATTATGCAGGGTATAAAAATATGATAATTTTTTTAAATGTTATGTTTTGTACAAATTACTAATTATGCTAATTACTCAGTGATTAGTGCATTGGCCTTCTGATCTGCAGATTGTGAGTTCAATCCCCGGCTGAAGCACAACTTTAATAACGAAATGATTTTTCTTTCGAACGGCACCCATCTCTCGTTATCGTTATTGTGTTTCAAAGGCAATACGCCAACGCAAATGAAAAATAAATTGGACGCTGTGTACAGAGACGCTGTGTACGCCAATCAACTACACTCATGAAATTTCAGGCAGCTAAATTTAGACGTGGCTCTATATTAGCTTGGGAGACGATGTAAGTTCGGAACATCCAAAAACTAAAAAAAGCATCGCTGAAGTTCACCAAATAGTGCTAGACAAACGTAGAATTAAAGTAAGTAGAGGATAAGAGGATATCCAAGGAACATGTTCGTTGCATATTGAATCAAGATTTAGGCGACTGCTTACGGCGCATTGGGTGCCGCGTGTTCTCATGTCATTTCATACCAATCGCTATCATTCGTTGTGTTTCAAAGGCAATACGGCCAACGCAAATGAAAAATAAATTGGACGCAGTGTGCGCAGGTTCTACGCCAATCAACTACACTCATGAAATTTTAGGCAGATAAATTTAGATGTGGCCCTACATCAGCTTGGGAGACGATGAAATTTCGGATCATCACAAAAACTAAGAAAAACATTGCTCAACTTCACCAAATCGTGCTAAGCAAACGTCGTATTAAAGTGAGTAGAGGATATGAGGATACCCAAGGAACATATTCGTTAAATATTGAAACAAGATTTAGGCATGCGACTGCTGTCGCCGCATTGGGTGCCGCGTTTTCTCACATTACATAGATCAAAAACGTATTGGAATGAATATTTCCAACGATTTCTTGGCACAGTTTAGGTGCAATAAATTAAAGTTTTATCGCCAAATAATTACTACAGATGAAACTTGAATACATCATTATACCACAGAAAGAAAAATACAGTCACAGTCACTACAACACTAAACTTAGAAGGGGAAAGCTTGGAGAGTGATGCATACTGAAAAGCATTATATGGCAATGCAACTCTCATTACTGAAGCTGAAGGCAGAAATACCGAAAAAAATGGCCACATTTGCAGAAAAAAAAATTGTTTCACCACAATAATGCGGGTTAAGTAAATGAGAGACTATAAATTTATTTATTATGGATGTACGAGTATGGAAGACTATATTTGACAAATGGCTTTGCTGGGAGCATAGCACATCCTCTAGGTTTTATTAATTTTTTGTTTTTTTTTTTTTGTTTTGACATATTTTTATAATACTCATATATGTTTACGATACATATTTTATGTACATATATTATCAACAGACAATTCGATAAAACAAAGTACATCAGCACATATTTCCATTTCCATAAAATATAAAATTAGTTTGCGTGCTTTCAAGAAAAAACGAAAAAAAACAATATATACAAATTTTACCTTTTTCAAAATATGAGTACACACATACATAAATATTAATGTAATTCTACCTACTTACTACATGTATTTTCATGTCAAATTCAAAACAAGACTAAAATAAGAAGAAGAAAAAACGTCATAAAATAAAGTAATATTAGTCCAGTATAAATCAATTAAATATTTATAATTATGTCGGTATAATAAAAAAAAAAAAAAAACTTACTTAATCAATAATGAAAAATGACAACCGGATTTTTTTTTTGTCATTACAATTTCCAACTCAAAGAAAAACATGAACTCATAATCAATCAATTGATATATGTAAGTATGTACCTATGAGTATTATATTTATTAGATAGGTATAGACTATCTAGGTACCCACCTTACTAGAATGATGACAAAATGAAAATATGGGCATAGAAAAGTTTCTATTTGAAACAGGTAAATATTATGTTAACACTTCCTAGAATATATATGACATGACGTAAAAAAAAAACTGAAACATTTGAATTGAGCATTCAAATTTCCCACACATAGTCATAGACAAAAGTACGTTCGCATGTAGTTTTTTAGACAGAGTGGGCAAATGTGTGCATCTAAATATATGTAAGTGGTAGAATATGGGGAAAAAAAAATTAAATATTCAATAATTATTTTCGGGTTATAACCTATATGTAGAACGAGACAAAATGTCATTGTTATCCTTGTCGTCTAGAGCAGAAGTTTTTGTAAGGGTTTAATCATTTTCTCATTAAAAATGTTATTAAATAAATCAATATTTTTCAAATATAATGGTTATATAAAAAAAAATTAAGCCTTTCGATTAATTACGGGATGAACTACATTGAAATAGACGCTCTTTTGAACCAATGGGTACCACAATATTGTGCATAAGCATTTGAATCATTAAGCCATCGTTATAAAAATCACATCAAAACAATTAAGAATTTAGAATGCATTGTGATTCTTTTTTTTTCAAGCTGTAAATATGTAGCTATTACAATAGCCGCTCAAATGTAAGTGTGTGTCATCAAAAGAAAAATAATTTTTTAAATCAAAAATTCCATCATTTTTCCAGTTGATTTACTTATTGTTGTTCATATTGTCGTTTTTTTTTTAACAAAGAAATGTTTGCAAAGATTTGGAGATCATTCGGAAAAGTCAAAAAAAAAAAAAAATGTTCGAAAAATAGAAAAAAATTTGTTCGAATGGTCAGTGGTTCAAAGCTATTAAGTAAAATTATTTTAATTTCGAAAATATTGACCCAAGATTGGTGAATTTCACCATAGATTAAATGCTTGGTGCCGTAGCTTAGTGGTTAGTGCGTTGCTGAAGCACAACTCTAATATCGAATAGATTTTTCTTTCGAACGGTACCCAACTGTCGCGCAAGCAATTGGCAATTTTTCCGGCAGTAACAATTTGCCATGGAAATGCTTTTAAAAGAACTCTGCTACAGAGCTCAGCATCACAAGGGTTCTGCCGTTCGGAACCGACTAAAATATAAGTAGATCCCTTCTAAAAATGTCCAAAATTTAACACGTACAACAGTACTCGAAGAGAAGCTCGGTCAAAGGGACCTTTGGGGCTTATAAGTGCCACATTTTAATTGAACTTTTTTTTTCGATACTATGTTTGCCCAGTTGGCAGGTAGGCACGTTAAAAGGAAAAATCTCATGAAAGCATGAAGCCAACTCACCAGTAAGTGACACTGTTGGATATCTAGGCATCAATCGCTATGTCGAAGTGGTTAAAAAGGTGGGACCATCGCTGATAAAAGTGAACAGAGCTCAATAAATGTTATATTGAAGGATAAAAATCAATGAATTTTGTTCTTCTTCTTCACCACTTTTTGATTTTTGATTCATCCGAGGTTATTGTCAGTATTGGTTAGACTGGTTAGAATGCCCAAAATTTTGTATGGGGTATTTCTTCTTCGGCAATATGAGAAAAGTATCAGGCATTGTTACTAAAATTCTGAGCAAATAAATACAAGGAATATGGAGAGTTCATTTAATCACCAGAATATAAATTCACAGTGGACATTTGCAATAAACATCTCAGGATAACATACAACTCAAAAGTTTTACCAATCGGATAATGATTTATTCCATTCCATTGATGCAAGTACATTCCAATAAAACATGCAATGAATTTTATGTATGCATTTTTCCAATTTCTAATAAATAACTACTAATATGTAACTTAGATAGAAGAGTTTATTCATCAAACTTTTGACACATGTTGTACATGAAATTTGATTCCCTTAAACATGCATAAGTCTAGGTTTATGTGTTTGTATATGTTTATTTAATAGAAAAACACGGAAACGGAAGCGGTGACGGTGGCGACGACAATGGACAAACATACACGCATTCGCAAACACACCGTTACACGCACTCTCGCTTATTCATTTATTCACATACCTTATATACTCAATCAACTACTCTCCATACACACTAAAACCGCAAAAATATCCGACAGCAATGCGAACCAAAATTATGGCGTTCACACAGACGCACACACACACACACACACACGCCTATGCCTATGTACATCAGCTATATACACATGTTCATGGATTGAAGTAGGTATATAATTTAATAGGCATTAATATTTCGTTAGTGGGACGTTATATGTCATTTTCGATTAAAATGTTCACAAGCAAACACATCACCATATCTATATAAGCATACATAAATGTGTGTATGTGTGTGTGTGTGTATTTATATTTCAATATTTTCATATACTTCCCTATCTAAATATATAACCATATTAAATAGATTTGCAATGGAAGAATCCTTTAAAAATTCAGCACATAAGTATCCAAGAATATAAGTATTTGTATTAAATACATTGTACCTACGAGTTTAGTACCTTCAACAATAAATACAAAATTCAAAAATAAATATTAGTCGTCTGTGTATGCCCCTACTGTTTCTAATTAAATTCAATTAAATTTAATTAATCACAATTTGAGACATTTTAAGAATTTACGTGTACATGATGAAAATTAATGAATTTATGAGAGTAACCGAGTTGCACACACAAATTATGGGTGTATTTTTTTTTTTCAATAATCAAGTAAACATTTACTGTTATAAAAAAAAAACAATAATATTACAATTTGTTTTTTTTTCAAATTCAAAAAATTAAATTCGATAAGATTTTCTTCTAGTCGTCGCTAATAGTACTAAATATATCTTTAAATTCGACACAAGCGCAACACTCGAAGATGGATCGAAGCTCTTCGGAATGGACAAGATTATATATTTATATGTTTTTTAAATTTAAATAAATTCATTAGTCATTTTAATAGCATTTGCCTTAATGCATTAAGTTGATTCCAAGAAGTCAGACATTTGCACAATCCAGAACTAAACACAGAGTTGATTTTTTCATTTATAATAAAATTTCAAATATAACAAATTTTGATTATTTAATTGATTAACTGTTTCAAAAACTAATGAAATCATTTTGTAGCAAAATTATATCTTTCTTTTTTTTTTTTTTTTTTTTTAATACAAAAAAAGACATCGAGAATAAGATCTCTGTACAATGAAAAAATGAAAGTAATTGCTATCTGACATTTTGTTGTTGTGTCCGAATAAAACATCGCTAATATTTTCTCTATAATTTTATATTTCTTTCCATTTATGGCAAATTGCTATTCATCAGATGAAAAGAAATTTTCATCAGGCAGAGTAAAGTGAAAATGGAACAGAAATTGCATATAATTTACAAAGAGAATTTTATATTTGCCACTAGACACAATATTGACATTAATTGTATACATTAAAAATGTAAAATATCTGAAGAGTTTGTCCAATCACTTTGTTATTATATTAAACGCTGAAATCACAGAGTCATTGGTTAAACAATTCATTAACTAGACCTAAGCTCTGTTATAATCATATCTATTTCATTTTGTTTTATAAACAAATTTTTAAAAAGGAATATATGACGACACTTTAGTATTTGGGGATCGTAAAACTAAATATTGTAGCAACTATTAAATACCATTAGCAACCAGATGCTTAACTAATGGTTATCTAATCACTGATACTAAAATAATGCGTGTTAAACTAGAACCAGCGTAACTGGTGACTTGACTATGTATTCGAACCTAAAAATCATTACAAATCATTTCAAAAATAATAATTAAAATACAATACAATTGAATACAAATGAACAAGAGATGATTTTAGAAGAAAATTCATATAAATTGATTTGTCCTTTATTTCAAGCGCGTCTTGATTTTATCGTAAAACCAATAACCTTTACTTTCGGAAATATTTCTGAGTTATATCCATCCACACGCTAAGAAAGCAGCCAGAAAGCATCACGAGAACATCACTGGAATGGAACCCGCAAGGGAGCAGAAGCCGCGGACGGTCAAAAAACACTTGGAGAAGGTCTACCGTGCTGGAACTAGCTGATGTCAACATCACATGGGATGGCGCTAGAACAACAGTCCAGAATCGTGTGCGATGGAGAAGCCTTGTGGAGGCCCTATGCTGTAATTAGGAGTGATAAAGGAGAAAAAATCCGTCCATCAGGAAAAATATATGTGATACATATATTGACCCTATAGGCAGGCACTCTATATAAAAAAAAAAAATTGTCAAAAGATTTACCTCATAGTCAAATAATATGTATTAAGAAATATAAATTCAAATTAAAGATGTGGTCATAAAATCAAAATAAATAAAAAATACGAATAATAGAAAAATCTAAAGGAAAATAAATTTGAAACCAAAAAAAAATTATATAATTATATATACAATACATAGGTAGAGTCAAGTATATATATATGTATATACTTTATGTTTCCTATCTAGAATATATACATGCATCTGTACAATTTCCGTTAGACAAGGCGTTGGTTAAGGAAAAAAAAAACACACAAAAATACCAACAAATACTCATGGGTACAAGTATTCGTGTCTTAGTACAAAATATATGCAATAAAAAAAAAAAAATCACACAAGGAAATATATTACATTCGTATGAGCGACACTTAATTTATCAAATCATAACCAACAACAACAACAACAACAACAACAACAGCAACAACAACAATCACTACAGCAATAAGAAGAACAAAATAACGCATTAGAAATGTACATACACACACTCATTCACACATACATATTTATACCGGTAGATTCATATAAAAAATAGGCCATACAGTAATTTAGGAGTAGCAGCTAGCAAGTCAGCCCATTCAATTCAGGCGGTACGAACGGTCAGTTGACCAGCATAAATATGTTTAGTGTAGAGGTACCTACTACAAAATTTCACAAAAATATACCTTATAATAGTAGTGTAATATTTATACTAGTATATTGCCATGCATATATGTGGCTGAGTGCGTGTGTTGATGTGTGTGTGTGTGTGTAAAGTAAAAGTAAATTTATTATTAATGGTGGTACAAACGCTTCCGGTATTAAGACCGGCATCAATCTGACTGACTAACTGACTAACTGACTGACTGACTGACTGCATGGCTGACTAATGCGAACGAATAAATAAATGAATGGGTGCAACGGGCGAACGGACGTATTGGATAAATATTGGAACTTTCAAGTGTTGTATGTAGTTGCTATTACTGTTGGCATTCTTATTAATATTGTTATTATGGATTATGGGTTTTTTGGTTTTATTTTTACTTTATTTTATTTATTTATTTTTTTTTTTTGTAAGTAAGAGTGCTATTTGGAGTAATGACTGGGAAACAAAGTAAAAAAGAAATTCATCAAATACAATTTAATTTATGTACAAATATATACATATATATATATATGTATATATACACAAAATATTGTACATATTGTAAATATATATATATATATATTATTCTGTACTTTTTATAATTCATTTTTTATTGTTGCATGGTATATTTCATCAACAACATCAACATCCAATTGCTTGCCATTTGTCATTTATCGTTTAATGTCGTTGCTGTTGTTGCTATTGTTTTATTTTTATTTTTTTATTTCTATTTATTTGCAACAGTGTTGCAACTTAATGTCATTAAATATCATATGTACCTCTAAATGTATGTTTTTATATTTTTTTTTATAATGTATTGTGGGTGTGTGTGTTAGCAGCACAGTGTCACAGCACCATAAAAATATTGGACGAAAACCAAAAAAAAAAAAAATTATTCGTACTTAGGTATTTAGGTGCTTTATTAATTTGTTAAAATTAAATTAAATTGTGTTAATGTTTTAAAAAAGTATATTTTTCATTTTAAAAATTCTTTCAATATAACGAAAATATAATTATGATTTTTTGAAATCTTCCAGAAATTTTATTAAGAGAAATGTTTTTTTCCATTTAAGGTTTTTTTTTTATTTTTAAGTTTCTAGAGGTAAAATAAATAATGTCAAATGTCAAATTTCGTTTTTAACTAATGTCACCATTATGACTCAGAGTAAGATTTTGTTTCGCCCAAAATGGAGAAACTCTGACATTATGACAGTTAACTTGACAAATTATAAGGTATTTTTATTTAGTATTACTTGACATTTCATAATGAAAAATTGTTTACAAATTGTGGTCATTTGTTTCCAAAATCAGTGCTCAGTAAAATGAAAAAAATTGTGTTTTACTAAGAGATGGGCGTAATCGTAAGTTTTGAGGAGCAACGTTATTCATGACTGTGACGAAGCAATCACAGTGATTGTATTTTGACTGTGATAAAAGTGTTGCAGTACGGAAATCATTTACAGAGTGAAATATCTTATTTCAAAATGAAATAACTTCTTAATTCAAATGCTCTAAAATAACATTTTATTTGAAATAATTATGAATTCTTAATTCAAAGGCCTGATAATTCATAAGAAAGTTTCAATAAATTTCACCGTTACCCGTGATTTTGACTATCAGTGACAAAGTCATTATTTGAAGCTATTGTTGAACAGACGCATCATTATGTCATGAAACTATCGACCTGTTAAAAAAATCTAATATCCTTAAGATTTTAATTTTTATTTTAAAAAAGTAAAAGCCTATATAAGCATTAATGTATATTTTACTAATAATAAAATGTATGAAAAAAAAATTGCACAATTTTCGATATCGCTTCGAAATCTTTGAAATATTTCTACCATGACTTTGGTAAATAATTTTTTTTTTAAGTAATACAACATTGAATATAAATGAGTTCATAAAATATAACAAATATTTTTGAACCTATTATTTTTGATTTTTTCTGTTCTTTTTTTTTGCCAACGCTGTGACACTATGCACATTTCTGTGTTGGTGTGCATGTTTAAATGTCGCGTTTTCCTTTTTTTTTTTAAATATTTCAGCATATGATTGTTGTTACAAATTTTATTTGATGACTTTTTGATAAGCATAACAACAACAACAACAACAACAACTCGAATTACAACAAAACGCCATGAATTTGGATAAAGTTTCTATTTGAGTTTTGGGTTTGTCACCGTCGCTGTCGTCGTCGTCGTCGTCGTCATCGTCGTTGTCGTAGCCGACTCCATTATAGTTATGATATACAAAATGAATTCATGTTTTTTTTTTTGTTTTTGTTTTATTTTGGCCATGAATAGTGAATATTGTTGCTAATAGTTGTTTAGATTCTTATTTGTCATTTGCACACAAGTTTACAATTTCAATTCGATTCTGTTCGCTGATAAGTGAGTGAATTTTTACTATGGAACACAATTTATATGATATGGTTGCTTTTGGTTTTTATTTATTATATTTTTTTTTTATCAAGTTTTGGTAACAAAAAATAAAAAAATAAAAAAAAACAAAAAACTGCAGCAATAATAAAAAATCATAAATGTACAATATTTTGAGGCAAGTTTGTATTTTGTACCAATATATGAGTATATGCTTGCATGTGTAATGTTGCAAATGGCTAATTTTTTAATATTTTGTTGTTGTTGGTGTTGTTGTTAAAATTCTTTCATTAAAATTCTTGTTCGTGTTTGAATCTGTTGTCGTATAAATATTTATTTAACTTTGTTTTTTTTTTGCCACATGGTACCTACTTAATATACGCATACACATATCAAAAAAAAAAAAAAACACCAACTAATAAATCTAAAATGTTAGTGTGGCTATTGTTGATGCTGTTGTTGTTGTTGTTGTTATTGTCATTGTTGCATATTGAATGACACGACAGTTTTTTTTGTGACATTTTACAATATCGAGTATAATAATAAATGCAATAACATTGATTATTTATTTATATATTTATATATTCTTTACACATAGCCATACATGTATGAATGTTTAAATGTATGTGTGCACTATTTGTCAGTAGTTTATTATAATTTTAATTTTTTTTTATTATTATTTTGTAATAAATTTTCTATTGTTAATAAATAAATTGTTTACAAAATGGTCGAATGTTTTATATTTTCATTACACATGATCATCATATATCAATAACGCAATAAGTAACCTATTTATTTATGGAATTTTAAATTAGATTTTCGAAAGTAATATAGTATTACGACTACAATGTTTTATATGCGTTTTATTTCATATTTCATAAAATATTGAGGGTATTCCTTTAAGCTCGATACCTTGAAAAAATTCCACTCTCGATAAATATATGTCAAATATTGTATGGAACACAATTTTCGCAAATTTGGAAAAACTTTGAGACAAATTTGCTTCAAAGATGACAATTTCACAAAATATTGAGGGTATTCCTTGAAAATATTCCACTCTCGTAAAAAAAATGTCAAATATTGTATGGAACACCAGAAAATGCTTCAAAAATGACAATTGGAAAAACTTATTTCTGATGTAAATATATATGCATTTAATATGTATAAGACCGAAATTCAGAATAATCTGTATTACGAAACAAAAAAAAAGTTTATTTGGCCAATTTATACTCAAAACCTCTGTGGCACTTTCTTAATTTGCACTGATATTTCAAAGAATGTGGGTGCCGTAGCTCAGTGGTTAGTGTGTTCGCCTTCTGATCTGTAGGTCGGTGGTTCAATCCCCGGCTGATGCATAACAAATTTAATATCGATAAGACTTTTCTTTCGAACGGTACCCACCTGTCGGCAAGCAATTGGCAATTCTTCCGACAGTAACAACTTGCCATGAAAAAGCTTCTTAGAGAACTCTGTGACAAAGCTCAGAAAAAGTGATGTCACAAGTGTTCTGCCGTTCGGAACCGGCTAAAATAAGTAGGTCCCTTCTAATATTGTCCAAAATTTAAGACGCACAACAGTAATGGAAGAGAAGCTCGGCCAATGAGCCCTTTGGGGCTTTATGTGGCCACATATTTATTTATTTTTTTTATTTCAAAGAATCCATTTAAATCGTATAACCAAAGAAGAACAAATATGCAGGAAAAACATTTCCTATCCAAAACCAAATTAACCATTGAAAACAGATGAACTTCGACACAAAAAATAATAGAAGCCAAATTGAGTATGTTCTTTTTATTTAAAATCGTCTGAAAAAGAACAGCACAATATGATCTTAAATATGTAAGAAAAATATAATTAAAATAAATTGGAAATTATTTTTGCGAAACATTAATTTAATCACGAAACTTTTCTTCAATCAATGTAATAATTTTGTACAAAATATAATTTCATCAGAATGAATAAAAACCCGCATCTTCATTTTCACTTTTGGATTCATACATCAGTTGGGAAATGTGTCTTAAGGACTTCAGATCAGAAGGTCTTGGAATACAATATAATACTATATTGTTGCAAACTTTGTCTACAAATAGAGGTAAAGGGAAGACCAACTTTTACCCATTGCATCTTTTTTTTATCATTTGGAACTTCATAAACATTTTAAAGAATCATCGGAATAGACGGAATAAATCAGAATTCAGAAATATGTATAAATGAAGATAACTTCAGAGTTGTTTATTAAATTCACAGTATGGAAATCAAACAACGGCGGTATTGTTTTAACAATTCATTTTTGAGCTGTGTGTGTGTGTGTGAGCTAGGCTTTATTATTATTATTATTACTATTTTTTTTTTTTGTTTCCTTCTGCAGACATGGTATTTTTCACGAATTTTTACATCCACTTGATCGAAAAGGTTATAATAATAATCTGAGCTAATTATTTTTCTAGTGTGAAGTTAATTTAACTACAATACTCCTTTTCCAACACAAAAACACCTTTTTTATAGCCGTGTAACCAGTCCTACACCACTCTTTAGCTTCTTGTTTTAATTCTAAATAAGAATGGTATACCAAAGTCTCATTTGTAGTGATAAATCTACATTTAATTCTTTCTAAAATGTTCCAAACAATGCTAAGAAAGTCACTTTCGAATGTGTTTTTGTTCCATTGTTAGCGAATGGGTTACCCAAGGTGCACACAGCTTTTCGTTACCCAAAACATCGGATATAATATTGCTTAAAATGCCTAGGCATTCTACTAAATCGGCAATCTTTCAAAATGATGTCCTGCCTGCTTACTGTGATTGTCAACAAAAAGCGAATTGACAGAACGCAATGACATTTTGGGAATGTTCACATGAGAAATGGAATATTCAAATGGCATCGAAATTTTTTCAAGTCTCAGATTTATAACACAAAATTCGATTCCAAATATATACATTGCATTGTAGAATAATGACAACTAACTATTTATTCATTAGCCAATTTATTTTTCGGAACGATTTATTACGAAGCTCTTTCAGAAGTCATTTCATGGCGAAATATTAATATCACAAGGGAGGAAAGTATCTGTCGAGTTGTTGGAAGATGTTTGTTCTTAGAGGAAAAATATATAATTTGCTCCTTTACTCGTTACATAAATTAGAATACACTTGTGAACCGAAGCTGATATAGAAAGTGGCAAATTCGTCAAATGTCATTATGGATTATGTGATTATGTGTTTTGAAAATATGTCATAATATGCCGAAAATTATTTGAAACTATTCGTAGTAATTATCCTTTAACTTTGCAAATACATATTATCACTTTGAGATTTGATGTAGCCTTATGCAACGCCAATATAAAAATCAAATAACCAAGTATAAAAACACTATATAAAATTTATTATGAAGAGAAGAACACATTAGAATGGTCCTAATGTATCGTCTTTCGAATTCACTTTATCTTATTATTCCGGTGACAAAAAGTGTGCACGTGAGTTAGAGGGTTTCAAAACAGCACTTGAGCGCTATTGAGTTTTTGGAACCAGCTACCATTTTAACCAACAAATCGAATCTAAAATAGTTTCCGAGATTTCTTTATTGAAAAAACGAATCAAGTTTTATAAATTTCAGTTTTTAGAATTTTTAGATTTCCTGACTTTTTATCATAACTTTGATGTTCCATAAACCTAAATAAACTTACGAAAGCAGATTAAAAAATGTTTTAAAGGAAATTTTATTTTTTCTAACACAATTGATATGCACTGAGGTTTAAAACGTTCTTTAATTTACATTACACTTGTGTACGTTACACCGCAGAGCGAAATTAATGGTCGAAGCATATTGATTTGCATATTTTGAAAGTCTCAAAAACAGTCAGCAGTAAGATGAAAAAGTTTCAGGACAACTTGTAGTACATATAATATTTAAGACACTTGTTACTTTGCGTTACACTTGTTACACTTTGCACCAAAGAGCTTAGTGAAGATAAAAATATTAGAAACTTAATATATTTGACAATCATAGATGAGATCTGATTTGAGGTAAGATTCGTGCTCAGCAGGTACTTTAGACATATTTTTACATGAAAATAAATAATAAAAAAAAAATTTTTTAAGGTAATGAATCTCCTAAATCTACTTTAATATTTTTCAATAATATTTTGCCAGTGCTTCTATGATGCATTAAACACAAAAAATTGAAAAAAATTACGAAGGACCACTCTAATGCATATATAGCACAATCGTAAAACATTCAATCAATTTTCGATGACATAGACACCAGTTTGGTCACCTGCCTAGTATATACAAGCATGCATCAATCATATTTAGGAATATTGTTGTACTTGTACTTTCTATTTAAATATTGACAAAAAAAAAAAAAACGTCGTCCTCAGAGACATTCTACTTCGAGTAGAAAAAAATAAAACTACTAAAAACTCTAGAATATAGTTAGATTACACTCACCCAGCGGCGGCATGCTGTTGTAATTCGACAAATGCCGATTTGCCAGGTATATTAACACCCGGTGTTGTTGATGTTGTTGTCGCACCACCATCCATATATTTTGGTGTATGCGGTGCATCCGGTGCATCCATGCCCGATTGTGGTGTACTGGGAGGCCCCTCGTAGGGGCTCCCTAAATCGGTAAAATTAAGCGTGTTGGCACCTATTGAGGCCACTTTATCTAAAATTTTGACGGTTTTTTTTTTCTTACTCCTTCTATACAATAGCGCTCAATATCCACAACCAACTGCAAACCAAAGTGCTTGCCGTTGGCCTTGATAATATAATGTATTTTTTATATTTTTTGCTGAATATATCTTATTTCAGAGTACTATGTAGATTTACAGATAATACCCTTTGAAATTTTTTTTACAGCATACACAGTGTTGATATTCAACGCAACACACCGAAATAACAAATAAATGCGCGACACGTATCGATATTTATAAAAAATTAATTGCAACAAAAAATAAAAAACAAAGTGCTACTTGAAAATCTTGTAATGAGACATTAAGCACACGCACACACACACACCAGTTTTCCCAGCAGTCAACTTTTAATTGATATAAGGTGAGATAAATAGCCACTTTTCAAATTATGCCGGCTGTTCTTGTCTAAGTGTCGATATAATGTAGATATTTTTATAATGAAATGTTGTTGATGGTTGTGAAAAATTATGATGATGACGATGACGGCCACTATTTCGATAAATTTTTTCTTTTTCGTTTGATAACACAATACAGGTTGTTAATGTAAATGTTTCTCTATTTTCACTAATCAATTTACACTGCTACAAAAAAATATCCTAAATTAATTTTTGTATATTTTTTTCATTTCCCTTTTCTTCTTCTTCTTTTATTCTTTTTCTTTTTCTTCACAAATTCTGTACACTTATCGTTAATTGATTAATTGATTGTATTAATCATTAATAATTTAACAACATCATTTAGCAGCAGTATCAGCAGCGACAGCAGAAGCATCAATAGATTTGATTTTAGCGACGGAATTTGTTTATGACAAACGTTCGTTGCAATTTTTCAAGTATTTTCAATACACAGTTGTCGACACTTAATTTTTACCACCCACACCCAAAACAAACAAATTGATTGATTAAAGATGAATTGGAAAAACCGCGAAAATTGAAAACAAAAAATTTGCGCAAAAAATCCAAACGCCCGATAATTTCAACGCACAATCGATGCGCAAGCAACAGCAATCAATGATAGTTGCAAATACGGTAATAACAATGATAATAGTAATAATAATAATAATCGTAGTAGTAGTAATATTAATAACACCGTTGATGATTAGGCTATTTGATGACGGTAATCAGTGAGCGAACGGTCTAATAATTGTATACACAAATTCACGAACGACGAACGAACGAACAAGCAAACATCTGCGCGACCAACCACGAACAAAGTGCGTGAACGACTAGGTACGAGGTGATTATGTGATCATTTGCTGTTGCTCGTTTGCGCGAACCGTCTCAAAGTTGTTTCGCTTTCCATCAGATTCACTGTAGAATTATACGTAGCGGGTGTGGTGCGGTTGATGATATACTTTGTCGCTTTGTAGTGTGTAGTTGTCGCGTGTGAATGAATACACGCGAATGCCAATCACTGGGAGTTGAAATGTGATAGCTAGTGTAGTGTATGGTGGTTGCTGGAAAAACCAGTTTCCAATTTGCTATCTTATCGATGGTGTTGTATCATTTGCTGTCGCCATCGTCCGAACATGCAATTGTATATGAGTTTGAATGAAATGGATGATATGAAAATGGCTGAGTGAATAAGCAAATATTTATATGGAAATAATTCCCTTGGTCGTTCATAATGTGCATCTTTCTCACAAAATACCCTTACCGTTGTGCTGTTACGGAGCCGTGGCCGAGCAACTAACCGGTTTATATTCTTCGGCCAACCACTATGTATTAGAGCAGTACAATATGATTACGTATAATGGCAGCACCTTGCTATCGTTGTTGCTTTTTAGCGCTATCACAAAAACACATACACACATACACACACAAGCGCGTACAAACGCTTATCTCTTATTTTATGAATGGAATCTATTTCAAATTTTGTTGCTGTTGTTGTTATTATTATAATTTCCAATGAGTGCTGGTGTATGTATGTGTTTCAGATAAAAAAAATTGTTTTTTTTTTTTTGCTCTTTGCTTTTCTATAACGTGATTGTTATTGTAATCGTCATCAATGCTGCTATATTGTGGCTAGATTGAGACAAAATCAAGAATATGTTTCTTGCATGGGTGCTATTGTTGTTGTTGTTGTTGTTGTTATTTTTGTTGCTGCTGCTGCTGCTACTGATATCATTGAGGCGGAGTTTTGTCGACACTTGTTGTTGATTTTTTTATGCTGCTATTGTTGTTGTTGTTGTTAAATATTTATTACCATTTGATTATTCACATAGGCACACAAACACACACACACACACACACTGACAAGCTTTTGCTAAAATGTTGTTGTTGTTGTTGTACCTGCTGCTGCTACTTGATCTGCTATTGCTATTCATATTTCTGATGTTGCTACATACTTTTGTAGTCGTTGTTGTTTATGTGGTTAAATGTTGCATATACATATGTATGTATACATTATTTATTGTCATACGTGATGCATATATGCAAATGTTTAGAAATAAATTGGTATGATTTGGAGTATATACATGTGTATGTACATTGTTTTGACAAGAAGTGTAAATATTTTGACATAATAATATTGATAATATATAATCTGATGGCAGGCAAACTAGCTACATAGTATTGCTGCAAGGCGACAAATATGTATGTTTGTATGTATGTATGTATGGTTTTGTTAATTATCAATTTACCGTTAAATTACACCATTTCTCCATTCACTGGCACTGCTATTGACGCCACTGTCAAGTATCTTATTTATATTGCTCTTGTTGTTGTTGTTGTTGCTGGCATTGAGTTTTTGTTGATGATGGTATGTATTTGTAAACGCATACATATATGTATGTAGTGTTATTGTTTTGTAAATTGTACCTACATATACCAACAACGAACGAGTTAAGTTGTGTAACTTTATTAAATAAATTAACAGATTTTTATATAAATGTATATATTAATTGCATTCAATTAGCAGATATAAATATTTGTTATACTAATTGTACACAAATATATATATGTACATATGTATCGAATATACACATATACATACATATCGAAACAAAATTAAGCTGTGATAATTGAATTTATCGCAATAAATCACATAAAATGGATAAATAGGTAGAGATCTCATAAAATGGTGCGCGTGTGTTTACTTTGTGTCATACACGTAATCGATCAAGTAGCTAAGTACTTGTATATTACTGAAAATGAGTGTTTGAAATCTATAAATAAAAGTTATAATTATTTAAAGATATACATATGTTGTTTTGAAAAGGAAAATTAATTCATTACAACAACAATTGTGATTTATTTCACTCACTAGTAAAATATTTTTAATTCATACAAGTGCACCTACTATAAGGTATATTGAACGAAATGTTATATTCATCATCCTTTATCGTTAGCTAAAAATTAAAAAAAAAAAAAAAGACGCTCGAAAAAGTATAAAAAACAAAATTCTGGGCCAGGCCACCTAGTCCATATTAGCCGACGGACTAAATAAATGCTTCAAAGCAATTTATTTCCAATATTTTGCTGTAGCACTAAACCTAATATTATATGGATAATATAATGGATTTGTAGTGTAGAAAAATTTCAGTTTACAAACTGATTTTATAACAAAATGTCTAATCCGGGTAACGTAGCATATATCCAAATCTGTGTGTTGATTAAATAGCAGATGTCGTTTTCTTTAAACAATATGATTTTAAAGTCAAAGCACAAAAGTGCTCAAGTGTATGTAATCCTCACGATTTTAGAGGATAAGTACTCGTATAGTCAAAAATTTCCAAAAAATTTTATATTTTTGCATTAAAATTATAAAAATATATATGGGCTATTTTATTTTAAATCGCGCAACTAAAAAAAAAAAAAACTTTACGAAAAATAAGTGTACACGTGTATCGGCAATGCTCTTGTTTATGCATGCTTTGCTCGTTAGAACGCAAATTTTACCATATACACATATAAGACGCGACAAAAAAAAAATGTAAAAAAAATAAAAAATCTAAAAAAAAAATTGCTTAATTGTTGTGACAATTTTTTATTTTGTAAAAATGTACTACAATCAAAAAAGTAATTTACTCCTGGGAATGGGCGAGATGAAAAGACCATTTGATATTTTCATTCAAATTTTTATATATTTATTTGAAATCGCAAAAAATTATAATATATGAAAGAATTAAAGTATATGAAATTATCTATCCAACGGATGTAAAAAGAACTAAATCGAAACAGTAGAACCCGAGATATTGTATACAGAAATTGACAAAATGTTGTCATTTTTGAAAAAATTAACCTAACGGTATTTCGTTAAAAAAAATTTCCATGAGAAATCCTGATACACGTGTAAACTTATTTTATGTAATACAAGACATAAAAAACAAATGAAAAATGACTTATTACAAATCACAAGGGGTGCTAAGACGATATAATAAGATAATTTGACTACCGGAAAGAAAAACTGATGCCATATCGCACGTCTTTATTTTATTTTTTTTTTTTATGTTGCACATTTTCAAAAATCTAAATTTTTAAATTTTTTTCCCACACGAAAAAGTATAAGGAAGTGTTTATTCTCATTTCGTAGGCATAAATAGTAAATTGACTTTAGAAATTTTTATTTTGTATTGCAAATATGCCTGAAATACAAATTTGTATTATGAAACAGATTATATTTATAGCGACGCAATTTACACGAAAGAGACAAGTTTATAATGCAACCCAAAATCCATACAATGAGACTACTCTGATTCGTCGGATACCATACTCTTTTATTATAAGGTTGTATAATTTTTTAATATTATTATTAATATGATTTCGATTAAATCATATTTGTACGTCACTAAACTTATTCGATAATTTTCTTACGAATTTTAGTAAGCAAAAATAGCTATGGTAGCTATTTACCCCTAAGTAGTGCGAATTAACAATATTTTAATTTTATATTAATTTTGAGATTTATAAAATCTGTATGTTTAACTACAAATATGTACTTATTTGTTTATCTTAAAAAAAAATTCAAAACAAAAATAAAAACAAAAAATAATAAATTTCAATACTAGTAACACCATCTATACGTAGCATGATATTAAATGAAATACTTCTCTGTTGTGCCGGGCATAACACAAACTGCAGTAGTGAGGGAACATAAAAAAAAAATAAACGAAAAAATTCAAAATTAAAAAAATAAGGCGCCAAGCAATCGAAAGCATTATAAATTATACTCGTACACACATGTGTTTACATCTTGGTAGTATAAACTATATAAACAGAGAAACAATACTAAAAGAAGGAATTCATATATAAACCAACAAGCACCTGCATACGATGAAAAAGTAAAGAAAACAACAACAAAAACCGAAACAAAAAAGCAGGTGGGAGTGTATCAAATAAAAACCGCCTTTTTTGTGACTGGAATGTTACATGTATAATGTATAATGTACGACTGCGTCAATATACATGTATATATACATATCTATGAACTAATGTTTATATACATTATTTGCAAATACATTGCATTGATTACCACAGTGACGGTTGATAAAAACCTGTTTTCTCCCTCACCACCAAAAAAAAAAAAAAAAAAAGAGAACATTGTTGATAACAGCAAAAACAATTTATATATGTACACCTATATCCCATATAGAAAAGAGAAGAATTTTTCATAATTCCAGTGAATTAAGGTACGCCCATTATTCCACAATATTCCAAGCGACAAATTATTGTAGTTTTTACTATTATACTACTACCACTACTACCACTACTATCGCATAAATGTTAGTGTTGCGCAGCAGTAGTTAGTATTCACTCATGCACATGCATTCATGCTGCCAACAGAACTGTCAGAAAACAAAAATGGCGTCCAACCATATTCGAACTTATTCTTTACAATGCAAATGTTTGTTTGATTGCGTGCGCATTTCAGCCTTCCAGTGTATATACATCATGTGTTTGCGAGTGTGTGTGTGTGTGTGTACGTACGTAGATATATTGTATGTGGATTTTTTTGTTGGCCATTATTATTGTATGGAGGACGAAAAATTTTTTTGCTTTGAAAAAATGTTATTGTGAAGACGCGTATTAACACACGATATAGTTTCGATTCAGACATTTGTGCGCTTAGAATTTGTTATAAATTTTATAAATTCAATGAAAAAAAAAAACACAAAAAACATGCAAAATAATTTAAAAGAAAATATAAATTTATTTTTGCTGATATTTTTGTCATAATTAGGATATTTCAAAAAATATGTGCATGTGCCTACATACTTACATAGAGATATATGCACAACATAAGTGTGACATGCCGTTGATTGTGGTGTCCAATATAAAGTACAGCGCGTTTCAACGAAAGGAATCATTTTAAATGAAAATGTTAGATTTTTGTGAAAAGATAATAATTTTAATAATTTTATTTTAATCCAAAGTACAAACTTTGCGACTAGTAATGAAGCACAATATCTGCCAAATGTCCGTCGCAACTTTTCTTGCATATGGCCATTCTTTTGATGAAATTCTTCATCACATTTTCTCATTATTAATGACAACTCTAATATTGACTTTGAGTGCTTCAATATTTGATAGAGCATTGCCGTACACGTTATCTTTAATGTAACCCTACAGAAAAAAGTTTAATGGTATTAAGTCGTACGATCACGGCGGCCACTCAAAGTCTCCAATTCGAGAAATCACACATTCAGGAAATTTTTCACGAGCTGTATGGCATGTGGAGCCGTCCTGTTGAAACTAAATGTCGTCCACGTTCATAACATCTATTTCATGGCACAAAGTCAGTCAATATCAATATTTAATTAATAAAAATCATAAAAATAAAAGCTCATTGATATAATACGATTGGAATTTCATTAGAATCGGCATGAGCGAATTAAAACGCAGACCTTATATTATACTGTACGTACACTGTACAATGCGTTGAAATACCCACTATCTTATTAAAGTTGACAAAAATTGATATTTCTCCATTTTGAATTTAGAATTTAATTATCTAAAATCTTTGTTTAAAAATATCATCAAAAAATATGTTGTTCGATTTTCCAATTTGTTATTTAAAACTGGTCGGAAAATCGATATTTGACAGGGAGTTGAATGTGAACAGTTTGATTTTTCTTTCATATTTTCTATCTGATATATGAAGTGTATTTGGATTGAATTTCTTTTTTTTTTTTATAGATTCTTAATTATTTTCGAATATATTCTAGACTTTGTACATACATACTCTGTCAAAAAAGTTCCGGGAATTGGTAATTTAAAAAGCCCGCTTAAAGTGATTGTTGAAAAATTTGTTTTGGGTTAGTTGGCACAACTGTTCTCCTTACTGATGCGCAATGTGACAATTTGTTTGTTTAAAGTGATCAATTTTGTCATTTTTCTGAAGTGTATTTTACGATTTTCATAATGGAGAAAAATTTCGAACAAAATGTTATTTGAAATTTAGCACTTCAAATGGAATTTTGTATGCCGAATCGTTGAAAATGCTACAGAAGGCTTTTACGGTAAATCGACTTGATCAAAAATATGTTCATATGAATGGTACAGTGGGAAATTAACCTTGCTCTGGCCCGTCCATCAATGTCTTCAACTGAAGTTATCACGGAGTGCCGTACACTCGGAATTATTGTCAGAAAATTAAATGGTAAATAAAGAATATTAATTTGTCGTTATGTGGCGACATTTGAGATAGCAAATTCATTGAAAAATGTCAGATTTATGGAAAGAAAACTCATGAATATTGCAGCATGATAACGCGCCATCTCTCTCATCTCATCAAGGCTATCATTATGATTGAATTTCTTGCAAAAAACTCAACAAATACGATCGAATAACCATCGTATTCACCAGATATGGCGTCTGCTGACTTTTTTCTCTTTCCAACACTCAAATTGCCACTTCAAAGCCTCCCCTTTTCCAAAGATAGAAGACTTAAAAGAGAATTTGCGACAAGAACTGGGATCGATTCTAGAAAATGCGTTTAAAAAATGTTTTCATGATTGGATTAAACTCAAACTCAACGTCAGTATAGAGAAGAATTTTGCTAACAATCGGTTTAAGCGGGCTTTTTAACCTTCCATTTCAATTCAAAAATTTGGAAATGACTTCAGAACAGAATTAAAGTTGAAAGAGTGATTTTGTTTTTCAAATTGTTCTATCAAGCAATACAATTAAGCTTATATGTATGTACATACAAGTATTTAGTTCAAATATTAATTAGAATCAATATAGTATAATACAAAGGCTTCTATCAAGTAGTTACCTTAAACCATGCACCTATTTATGTAAATATGTATTTATGCATTTATAAATAATAATTAATTGAACTTATATGCACCGACATGGATATTTAATTATTTATTTGTTCTTATAAAGCATATATTATTAATCTTATATGCTCATTATATTAATGTAGATACTTCTATACTAAAATTATTAATCCTAGCAAAAGGTTAACACGTGAATATCTAGCTTGAACTTGTATATAAGATGATATTTACAATTTGCATAGCTAGTATTTGATTATATAATAATATTATTATTTTTTCTTTATTATTTGTTTAATATGTATTTGTAGCATCACAAATGAATCTCATCGTCCTATTGACTTTTTTTAGTAGTTTTAATTAATTACTCATTCAAACAATTAAATATTACAATATTAATGCAATTATATGCAGCGATTTTTTATTATATATTTTATAAATTATATAAAATAATCTAGAATTACATAGTTGTCAGTATGGAATCAATTTAACACTTAGTCTTTCCATCATTAACAATACATTCATATTTACTAGCATGCTTGGCAAAGCAAATAAAAATTTCATGCGACTACAACTATCATACAAACGGAAGCCTAATCGATTTTATTTGAATCATTTGTTAATTACACGCATCGTATTGCCAAGGACGAACTACTATTTAATGTATTATACATACATAACATAGTATATATGCAGACAATTAAAGTAGATACAGGTTGTAAATACCCAGAGACAGAGGCCCATTGAAAAAAGGAATAATTTGTATAAAGTATATACAGAAAATTTGACTGAACATCAAAAACGCCTTCAAATACATTCTAGCAAGAATACAAAAAAAAAAAAAGAAACACCCTCAATATTATAGACGACGACTAATGAACAAACAACGGCAGTCCTTTAAAGGCAATCTAGTAATATGTAAAGATGAAAATGTGGAAAAAAATTATAATAAAAAGTTAGCCATTCATTCATCCATCCACTATTCGCCTCCCTTATCTCTCAACGTTTTGATTATGGCGAGAATCCAACAAAATCATAATACAATTTATCATTTAAATAACAACGTGCCACAAATGATGATGAAACACCCTCGCATAAGCATATGTACGAGTATGTATGTACTTAGTTACAGAAACAATATAGTAAAAATATGTAAAAAAAAAACTACATTTAATGAGTGAAAAGGAAGAAAAATATTAAAAGAAGAAGAAGAAGAAGAAGAAGAAGCAGTGAAGGTTGTATGTATAATGATAGAGAATAACAAAAAAAAAACCAATATGTATAAGTATAGCCAAAATCAATCAACCTTGATAAATAATGAGAATAAACAACAACAACAACAACAACAACAATAAATTGTACATATGGAGTGTATAGTTATAACATGCAAAATCAGCAACAACAACAACGATTACATTAATATCTAACAATGGACAGTAATAAAGGGTTTTCTATTAGGGACATTAGGATATGAACGCAACCTTAAACTTGTTTAATCAACTGTCAATGTCAAAACGTTAGTTAAAGTCAACATTTTCATCATGGTAAAGTTCACGAACCAGCAACGTTTGGAAATTACTACCGAAGTTCTCAGTCAGTGGTCGCAACTTTAATAGCGATAAATCATCTTCAGCGATGAAGCTCATTTCTGGCTCAATGGCTTTGTCAATAAGCAAATTATGCGTTATTGGTCCGCAACAAACCCACAAGTGCTTCTTGAGACACCGTTGTACCTGCAAAAAGTTACTGTTTGGTGCGGTTTTCCTGCCGGAGGTGTGATTGGGCCGTATTTTTTCGTGAATGAAAACGACCGTCATGTTACCGTCAATGGAGAGCGCTATCGTGCTATGTTGGAAGACTATTTGTGGCCAGAATTGGATGAACTTGACATCAGCGATATGTGGTTTCAACAAGACGGTGCCACTAGCCACACAGCACACGTCACAATCGATTTATTGCAAGGCAAATTCGGTGAATGTGATATCTCGAGAAATGGTCCGGTCGATCCGGTCGGTCCGATCTAACACCATTGGATTTCTTTTTATGAGGCTTTATCAAGTCACTGCCAAGACTTGCCAACAAGCCAGTAACTTTAGACGGGCTCAAAGACAACATCCAACGCGAAATTGCCAACGTTCCGGTCGAAATGTGTGCTAGAGTGGTGGAAAATTGGGTCCAAAGAATCGACCGAGTTCATGGTGGTCATATGACCGAAATCGAATTTCATTCATAAAACGTAATGCTTGCGATATATCCACAATAAATTTGAACTCAATATCTTAAATATTTCTGTGTTTTATTAATAGATAAAATTGTTATGTCCCTAATGGAAAACCCTTTATATATTACATATAGTTAGAAAGAAAGTGAAAGAGATGATGATGTTGATGATGATGATGATGATGTCAATGATGACCGGTATAACGTGTGCAATTGTAATGTTACAGTTTAACTTTTGCAAGCAATATAAACACCGACAACGATGACCAGCAAGCAATAATTTCACAAAAGCGTCAATAGTATATATTAAAACAAACAACAACAACAACAACAAAAACATGAAAAATCAATGAACGAAATAAAACATTCATTGTATCGATGAAATGCAATGCGAGCTAGCTGTGAAATTTGACATGAAAAGAAAAAGAAAAAACAAATATCAACTTGCTCAAATTACATTTTAATGAGACTGATGAATTCAAATCAAATTCACACAAATACACACAATATACATACATACATACATACCTATGAGGATATATAGTTGAAAGGCATATTGACCTAGTTTAAATGAAAATTGCTTAAAATTGACTTGTACGACTATATGTAGGTGTACGACATGTACATCTACACATACACACATAATTACATACATACATATATCTACATAAGTATGCGCTAGGTATGATTTTATGCACACAATGCAGGCTATTGTTACAGGCATTCTAAAACTACAACAACAACAACAACAAGAGCAACAACAAAACCATCATTATTATTTATTAGTTGTTAGCATCATCATTCGTCATGCTATGTATATGCATACGATAGAAATCATCAATAATGCAAATTAAAGGGATTTGAAAACGATTTGATTCGTTGTTGAACCGAAATTGAAATTTGTATGCATAAATTCTAAAAGAATTTTTTTGTTTTGTCACAAGTGTAATATGTACATTGGTGGAGAATTGTATAAAATCAGATAATTATTTATAATACATTATAATTAATTTCATTGAAATTTTTATATAATAAGTCATATTTATTTGTTTACTAACCAAGCCAATCCCGAGATTTAGACTATTTTTTTATTCTTCTATGCTCCCGGGATAATATTTAAGAAAATCATCAACGTAAAATTAAATGTACCGGCTTGTCAATTACAGAGATGGCATAAACATTTTTGACCAATAAAAAAAAAACTGTAAATTACAACATTCTAGTTTTTGACATGAATTTTTTTTTTTTTTTTATCAATATTCTAGTAAATTTTGTTGGTTAGAAGCAAGCCTACTGAGTTGATTGGTACCCATCAGAGGGCTGAATCACGTCAAATTTGCGAGAAATCGATTTACATGGTTTCCAACCTTTTTTTCACAAAAAAAAACTAAAAATTGTTTACACTACACATAGTATAATGATATGGGCATCAAATGAAAGAGGAGAAAAAAGTCAGTTGAGCAAAAATCCTACTTTAAAATATTTCTGAAGAAAATGTGATATAATATAAGGTCAGTCCATAAATTCGTGCGTTTTTCTTAGGTGGTTTTAAAATAAATAAAAAAAGTAGTTTTCAGTATTTATTAATCAATAATATATTTTTTGCTGCATTATTTACAATGTCTTCCCAACGTTTAGGCAAATTTTTAATTCCCTGCTCAAAATATTGTTTCTCCTTGGAGCCAAAATACGCGTGGATATTCCTTTTTATAAGTTCTTTTGAGGTGTAGTTCTTATTACTTAAATGAGACTGAAGTCCACGGAAAAGATGATAATCGCAAGGTGCAATATCCGGAGGGTATGGTGAATGCGGCATTAGCTCCCATCCGAGCTCGTTCAGCTTGTCTAAAGTCTGTCTTGCGGTATGCGGTCTTGCGTTGTCGTGGTGAAACAAAACTTTGCGTCTATCGACTAAAGACGGACGATTTTTTGCAAGTGCTTCATTCAGTTTGAATAGTTGATGGCAATAATAATCACCTGTGATCGTCTGGTTTGGTTTCAGCAGATCAAAATAAATGATAACGGCCATATCCCACCAAGAGGAGGCCATCTCTGGGGGTTGGTTCTGATGTTCCATTTTTATCTAACCACTGGCGTTTGCGATTGTATATTGTTTATTATTGTAAAGGGCCCATTTTTCGTCCCCATTAACAATACGGTTCAAAAAACTCTAATTTTCAAGCTGAGAACACGCATTCCCTCTCTGCTGAAGGTTTGCGACGAAAAGTTTATGCGGAACCCATTTTCCCAGCTTTCTAACTTTGCTCAATTGAATCAGGTGCCTGTAAACTGTTCCATGTGATGAATATAACCTTCCAGCTATCATATTGACTTTCAAACTTGGCTCAGCTTCCACGAGTTCTAGCAAGGCGTCGGAGTTAGAGACCTCTGGCCGACCAGAGCATGGGACATCCTCAATGTCACAATCACCACTTAGGAATTAAAAAAAAAACATTTTTTCGCAGTCCTTATACTCACGATATTCTCCCCATGAGTTGCGTTTATTTCTGCAGCAGCAGTTGTTGCATTTTTTCCACTTTTATAAAAAAAATACAAAATATCCCTCTTATACTCATACGAAAATATCCTTTTATTTTTTAACAACGCGTGCTTCTATCCGCCATTAAAATCACTTGTTGAATGCACATCAGAGAAAATAAAAATTGTTCCTTTATCTCACACGAATCATTTTTTGCACGTAAAAAGCGACTACTGTGAAACTATTGAAAAAATAACGCACGAACTTATGGACTGAAAAAAAAAAGAATATTCGTGTCTTGATATTGGCTCGAAGGACCAAATTTTGGGATGTTTTATGGGACAAGAGGATCTTATAGAACTTAGATTAATCTGATATTTAAAATCAAGTTTTTCACAATTTAGGAATTTCGGTTTCCTTTGATGAAATCCGCAGGTTTGAATTATTCTATATCAATTCAATATCAGTTCATTTCATCTTCGATAATGCGGATCGTTAGGTTAGGTTAGGTTATGTGGCTGCCCTCTCTCTCTCTGAGAGGACACACTTAGGTCAGAAAGGCCCATTGTGATACCACCGAGCTTCTCTTCCAAGCTGTTGTGCGTGTTATATTTGGACAGCATTGAAAGGGACCTACATATATTAGCCGGTTCCGACTGGCAGAACCCTTGTGACATCACTTTAACTTAATTTTGTCACAGAGCTCTTGTACGAAGCAATTCTTGCCGGCAGGTGGATATCGTTCGAAAGAAAAATCTTTTCGATATTAAATTTTGTTATGCTTCAGCCAGGGATTGAACCCACGACCTACAGAATAGAAGGCCAACTCACTAACCACTGAGCTATGGCGGATTGTAATATTAAAACTTTTGAAAAATAAAAGCTTCAGCTTATGAATCCCTCCGAGTCCCAGATGTAGTCGAAATTCGTTCAATAGAAGTAACAATAGTTACTTCTATATACGTTATAACCTAAATTGCGCATGGAGAGAAGAACGAGTCTGCTACTCTGCCCTTTCTGTTGTGCCCTCTGTGTTCGGCCCTTTGTGTTTACGCCATCCTATACCCTCCTAGATTGGCCGGTTATGATCAATCGATGAGCAAATTATTTCTGCAATCAAATCATGTTGGATTTATATGAATTTCCATCATTGTATCATCATGTCGCCAAGAACGAGCCTGTTACTATGAATTTTCTGTTGCGCCCTTTGTGTTGCGCTCTTTGTGTTTACACGATCCTATTCCCTCATGATTGGTCTGTTATGATCAGTCGCAAATGAGCAAATTATTTCAGATCTCAAATCATGTTGACTTTATATGAATTTCCATCATTGTATGTACCATCATGTCGTTATATGTTGGGTAGGTGGGTAAGTAAGTGGACCTGCTACAGACCATTTGTTACACACACTAGAATAATATTATTTAATGTTTAGCTCATTAGTTTCGATTTTGTTCTGTTATTATATTTGAAATTTTGTAAGTATACTTATTTGTTTAACACACTCATGCATAAATGCACCTTAGTCAATGTATTTCATTCTATTACGAGCATGTACTTGTATGTAGGTAAATGCTATTTGTTACAATTAATAATAATAATATGTACATCAGACCAAATTGTGCGTGCAATATGGGAAAAATGTAAAAGAAAATCAAGTCATTAAAACTACATTAAAGTCAAAGTCTCAAGACAATGAGGCAAAGTGTGAAGAAGGTGTGAAATTAAATTATAGCTCATTTGAACTTGAGGGATTATCCATAGGATAGATGTTTGCTTGCACGCACTCATATTAATCATAACTTGTATATGTTAGTAGCATATTTTACAAGTCTCTTCTTGTCGTGATGGAAATGGGAATCTGGTTACGGATGTCCAGAGTGTACTGAGCCTATGGAGGGAACACTTCTCCACGTTACTGAATGGCGATGCTACGAACAATTCCGCCAGTGGAGGAGAATGCCCGATAACCCCAATTACAGATGATGGTGTTGATGTTCCACCACCCGACTATGACGAGGTTGAAACGGCCATTTTAAGGCTGAAGAACAACAAAGCTGCAGGTGCTGATGGCCTGCCTGCCGAGTTGTTTAAGACCGGAGGCGATGAGCTGCTCACCCGCATGCACCAGCTCATAAGCAGAATATGGTCGGATGAAAGCATGCCTGATGATTGGAGGCTCAGTGTTCTCTGTCCTGTACATAAAAAAGGAGACCCCACAATTTGCGCCAACTACCGTGGAATAAGTCTCCTGAGCATCGCGTACAAGGTTCTATCGAGCGTACTCTGTGAAAGATTGAAGCCTATGCTCAGCAACCTGATTGGACCTTATCAGTGTGGCTTCAGACCTGGTAAATCCACCATCGACCAGATTTTCACACTGCGCCAAATCCTGGAGAAGACCCAAGAAAAACAGATCGACACACACCACCTATTTGTTGATTATAAAGCCGCTTTCGACAGTCCGGTAAGGGATTACCTCTACGCAACAATGTCTGAGTTCGGTATTCCTGCAAAGCTCATTCGACTTTGTAGAATGACACTGCATAACTCCCGTTGTGCAGTGAAAATTGGGAAGGACCTCTCCGCACCGTTTAATACCGAACGGGGTTTCAGACAAGGTGATTCGTTATCGTGCGACTTCTTCAATCTTATTATGGAGAAAATAATACGAGCTGCTGATCTACGACATAATGGCACTATCTTCAACAAAAGTGTCATGCTGTTAGCGTATGCCGACGATATTGACATAATCGGCATGAACACGCGAGCAGTCAGTGCAGCATTCTCAGAGTTGGAAAGAGAGTCGCGTCGGATGGGTCTCACGGTGAACGAGGGCAAGACGAAGTATCTAGTGTCAACAAACAAAGAGTCCCGGCGTCTTGGACAGCACGTCACTGTTGACAACTACGCTTTTGAAGTAGTAAGGGACTTTGTCTATCTTGGAACCAGCATTAACAGCAGTAATGACGTCAGCTTGGAGATCATGCGTAGGATAACTCTTGCTAACAGGTGTTACTTTGGGCTGAGTAAGCAATTGAGAAGTCGAGCCCTCTCTCGAAGAACGAAAACTACACTCTACAAGTCTCTCATCATGCCTGTCCTAACATATGGCGCTGAAGCCTGGACAATTTCCACCTCGGATGAGCGAATACTTGGAGTTTTCGAGAGAAAAGTCCTACGCAAGATCTTTGGACCTATTTGCGTTGGTGGCGAGTACCGAATAAGGTACAACCATGAGCTGTACGAGCTGTATGCCGATATTGACATAGTAAAGCGTATCAAAATCCAGCGGCTGCGCTGGCTAGGTCATGTCGAGCGAATGGAAGAACACGCTCCAGCTAAGAAGGTGTTATATTCGGAACCCGCTGGAGGACGACGCAAAAGAGGAAGACCAAACCTCCGGTGGAAAGACCAAGTACTGGAGAACCTGACGGCGCTTGGAATTTCTAACTGGCGCCAGCTAGCGAAGAACAGAGATGGCTGGCGAAGCATGTTATTTTCGGCCTAAATCGATATTCGGTTGTTATGGCCACATAAGTAAGTAAGTAAGTAATATTTTACAAGTAATAAATTTTGTATACATATTGTAATAATTATATTTTTACTTTTACTATATATGTATAACATAATTACGTATAAGTACTATAAATATAACATATATGCACATTGGTACGTAGCTATCTTATATGAAGAAAAGATTTATGAAATATAAAGTAAAGACTGTTGGCAATTATTACGTTCAATTATAGGAAAATTGTATTAAGAAGATTAAGAAAAAATAGTCAATAAATTGTTGATTGTTGATTTTGAAGATTAAGTTATCAAATACATGGTCTATCATGTAATCTTATAGACAGGTACTAAGGTAATCGATTAATCGTTTTATTGCTTTCGACACTTTAAACATTATGGCAATTGAATAATAAAAAAAAAAAGATTAGCTCTTATAATAAATAATAACAATTATAAACATATTTGTTAAGCAGTTAAATTATAATTGAACTACAAGTGCATGCTTTAAGAGTATATATTAACATACTTAATTTATGTATTCCATAATGCTTTAATAAAACAATGAGAACAATGCAATAAATATAAGCAGTAATACACTGAGCGACACTTGTTAACCCTAACTTGGATTTTTGCTGTAAAAAACTTTCGATTCTCTTGGTTATTTTTTTTTTCTTTTTTTTTTTTGTACTGAACCTAAAATAAAGTGAACTGTAACAGCAATAAGCGATGAAGAGAAATTCTTTAGGAAAATGCTGAAGAAATATATTCTACAAAGAAAGAGATGGGCAAAATACCAAAGATCGAATATTTGAAATTTTCTCGTTATTGTGAAAATCATATTGAAAAAAATTCCAATTGCAATCCAATTACTTGCAGAGAGAAAGCAAGTAATTTGACACACCACAATTTTCTCTTCTTGACTAATCTAGAATCTTGCTATGGACATTTCCGAACCCGGAATTGAATCGGAAATGTGAATAGTGAATATTCAATTTGTCGAATCGATGCCATACTCAATGACGCGGTCTCTGCTTCTCAAGAATAGAAGTGTCTACGTCCCGGAAGCACTCGACCACGTGGTCGATCCTGGTCCATTCATCTCATAAAAATACAAAAATGCTTTGTACGGCAACAAAACAAAGCATTTTCCTATTTTTATTGCTACAACAACAACAACTCGGCTTCTATGCGCACATTACGTAAAAGATTTGGAGGCAAAATCTTGGCCTTCGTCCATATACGATTCTACTGGTGCAGGAATTGAAACCATTGGATCATAGTTTGTTGTCATACGTTCGTTGAACAAGCTAAAAATCATCTGAAAGTTGAAACGGATTTTTAACATCAAGTCTTATTTAATGATGGGTCTCATTTCACACTTAATAGTTATATGAATAATCAAAATTTCAGTAATTGGAGTGAGAGAAATCAGTATGAGAATATCGAGAAGCCTTTACATTCCGAAAAAAACTCATAATTGAGTTTGAGTTTCAGTGGTTTAGTTTTATATTTATTATTATTATTATTATTATCATTACCAATCATTTAAGATACAATATAGTACATTAAGAATACATTATTGGTCTAATACATAATTTATAATAATCATTGGTCTATATTTTCTCAAAACTAAAGCTGGAGCGCTACTTACAAAGGATTTGATCGTCTAGGAATCAAATAATTCTAGTAATATGATGCAATATGTCAGAGAGCGCATGAATCCGTCACATTATTGGGACAAACTTTTGGTGGGCGAATAATCTCAAAAAATTAACCTCTCAATTGTAGGCTTAAGTTTGTTTTGGATTACTTTATGTGGAAGTACTTCAAGTCACTGGGTCTATGCTGGTAAGTTAGCTACAATTCACATCTTGAAAACCAATACGGCGTATTATTAGCGAGATTTAGTCGGTTATGCTGGAAAAAATCGTAAAAAATTGTATCGACCGGATAATTTTCATAAGATGCAGTTGTAGCAAACATATGACCAAAATTATGTATAATCAATTAAAGCCATTTTATTGATTTATTTGTGTTTCATTTGAAAAAAAATATTTATAAAGAAAATGGAGCATATCCTCTTCAAAAATACCTAATAGAATATCAAATACTTTAAGTATGGTTTCAAGTAAGTTTCATGCAGTGTATATGCAGCTAAAGGTGTTTATTTGATAGTGTTTAATATATTACAGCTACGTTGCCACTATATTTATGTCGATATTTAGAAATACAAGTATGCTAATCATGACCTTTGGTTAATTACTTACATATTCTGATTGAATTTTATATCTTTGGATATAAAGTCAGAAAATTCACGTTATACTTGATATACAAATAATTTGATATTGTATAAGGTCCTAATACATACCAAAGAGCTCAAAAGAGCGCGCGGTTTCATATTTGCTTAGACAGCCAAGCTGCCATCAAATCTCTCTCTCCTTATGGGAGTTCTCCTCAAAACTAGTCACCGAATGCTTCCTTATTTTACAAAAACTCTCTATGCGAAATAAGATCACATTATGTTGGATGCCAGGGCACAACAGAATTGAGGGCAATGAAGTGACGGACGAACTGGTGAGGGCTGGCTCGTCTCCTCAACTGATGAGCACAGAACCTTTCTGCGGTATAATCTGGGCATTGGCAAAAGCTATAATAGAAAAACATAACCACGACAAATACCTACTACAATGCACAAATTCTACAGGTCTCCGCCGAGCGAAAACCCTCATCAGTTTCGATACAGTTTTTGACAGAATTAGTCTTATCAGAAAAACCTGACACCTAATAACCGGCTATCTCTCAGAACATAACTGGTTAAAATACCACCTGTCTCGAGGAAGATGAATGTCCGGCCTTGGCCAGACTTCGCATCAAACACTTTCAGCTGAGTTTCCCAACACCAGCATCAATTATCAAAAGTTCGACAAGATCAATTCTATCCTTCATTAAAAAGGTAGAGGAGATTTTACTGTCGTAGACGGGCTTGGTTGCAAAAGATTGGTTGCAGTACCCGTAGCACTTGTGGTTGGCCCTCAGAGGTATCAGCCGTAGGGCTCATATCCTCTAATAGACCTCGATCTGGTTTCGCGTGATGCATTTGATGAACAAGGGTTGTGTCCTTGCTCCAACGTCAAGCTCTCTTTTGATTGATTGATTGATATATAAAAAGGTTTTATAGATTTATAATATAATCTAGTTGCTTAAATCAAAATCTTTCTTGAAAAATTTCTGTAAATTAAACGTTATTAACAAATAATAAAATGCTTAAGTAAAAGTTATGGCAAAATATAATTACTAACACACACATAAGCAATTAATAAATGCAGGACGAATATTTTTAGAGCCTATTTTTATAAACATAAAAAGCAAACGTTCTTATTTTAGTAATTTGGTAATATTATAATAATAAATTAAAATAGCACTTGTATAAAAAGTTTCATTATATATTCACCTTATTGCCTCATTGTGTAATAAATATTCTGAATGCACTGAGACAGTTTACTAGTTTAACTATACATATATATAGTTATATGGTAAATCGTATAGTTATCTCATTGAATGAATAAGTGTAACACCATAAGCTACAAAACAGCTAACAAGCTTCAGTTTGTTAACCCAACTTAAATAAAGAAGCTATAGTCCTACATATGTATGTATCAATGACTCTGTATGCATATATTCATAGCAAAAGGCTTAACATCAAAGATAAGTAATATGGTAGCAACATCAAATCGAATAAGTATGTTATATCATAAATTTCCACCCGGTCAGCATCCTGTTGACTTTTATGAATTTGTTTAAATATGATTGTTTATACATATATGTACATGTGTGTGTATGTGTGTGTGTATTTTATGAATGAATTATTAAATGTGGTAAATTGGTATGCTTGCACACTATGCTGCCAATCTATGTTATATGAATACACTGCTTTAATAAACAGCATCATAGCAACATACTTAGCATAGTAACACAACACATACGCAACACACTCTCTTACTGAGCCATCATCATTAGACACCAACAATCAGGCAGATGAGATGATGAGACCTCCCGCAGCAAATGAACATTTAATTGGAAATAAATCATCCTTTATGATGATGACGACGGCGATGACGACGACGACGACGACGATAAAGATGACTCCATTCAGTATCTTAAAGCGGTCTGCTTTTGAACACTTACACACACACACACCAACGCCTTATATGCGCATATGTTCTAAGACGCTTCATTCTCTTAGCGATTTTTATTATTATATGCATTTTAGTTCTTTTTTTATTTTTTATTTATTTTTATTTCAATTTCATAGCTGTTTTTGCCACTCTCTTCTCGGACCATCTTATTGCAATAATTCAAAATGGTATGATGTAACGCTTCATCACATTAAAGCTAAAATAACTCATAGTGTAAGTTGTTAGCGATAGCATGTATTGGCAGATAACTGGCATGGCGCAAAAAAAAAAAAAAAAAAATAAATAAAACAAAAAAAAAAAAAAAACTTTTGATAAAAATTTAAAAAAAAAATTAAAAATACTATTACTTGTCTAATTCATTAATGGTCGATCATTCATTAAAAAAACATGCCAGATTGCCAATCACTCATGAAAAGTTTATGAATTGATTCTTGTGGCGGTTTATCATAATGAAGCGTTTGACAGCGTTTTCGCTGTAAATACGTTCAATACATATGAGTTTATTCACATATAGATTGGAGTACCACATGCAAGACATACAAAGTAAAAATATTTTTGTGGTTACTTGCTTCAAATATATCTGAATTTATTTTGGGTTGATTCACATAATATTTGGGATTTAGAAATAATCCTTTGGTAACAGGATCCTTTTTCAAAAACTTGTTTGAATTGTTGTTATGCAGCAACATCACTTTTCGACTTCCTTGGCTTCATCATCTGGTGTTGATAACGTTCAGCTGTGATAGCTGTTTGACCAGGTTTCAGAAGTTCGTAAGAAGTAAATGACTCCCTGCCAATCCCACCATACATCATGCACTTTCTTGAGCATGAATATTCGATTTTGCAACTAATGTTGATTGCTGGTTTGGATCAACACATGCTTTTCTACATTTAGGATTGTCGTACGGTATACACTTTTCGTCACCAGTAATGATTTTCTGGAAAAATGTATTTCTTTTCAATTGATAAAGCAACTTAATGCAGATATCAACTCTTTAAATTTGGTTTTCTTCAGTTAACTCAGGAGAAACCCATTTTCCTTCCTTCTGGATCTTTCGCATTGCATGCAATCGATCTGAAATTGCTTTGTGAGCTACTCCCAAATGGTGTGCAATTTCTTTTTCAGTTTGACAAGGATTTTTATCAAGCAAACTTTGAATTTCTTCATTATCTGCGTATTTTTTTCGTTAAAAGAAAACGACATAACCCATATCTGTACAGATTTTAATAGTACTGGAATTACTTTTTCTAAAGCTTCATAACTAATTTCGATCTATATCAAATTTCAAAGAGTTGCCTCTTTTCTATAAGCAAAATACAAAATATTGGATGTTTGGAAAAGTTCGGTAACATATTTGGCCAAAAATAAAATACTTTTTTCTTATATTTGAACCGAGCTGTACCATCTTGATCAATTTGATCAATAACCTTTTGCCATTTTTGGGGTAAATCCATTATTCCATCTGTGTTGAACTTCCGGGTTTTCTGAAAAACTGATCTGAAGAGATCGATATAAATGATAATCTGAAGATGCAAGGTCCGTGCTATATGGAGGATGCTTCAAAAGTTCCCATCCAAGCTCTCTCAGTTTCTGGCGGGTCATCAAAAATGTATGTGTAGTCTGGCGTTATCATGATGGAACACTAAACCTTTTCTGTTGATCAATTCTTGATGATTTAATTGAATTGTTTGTTTCAATCTCGTTAATTGTTGCCAGTAGAGATCAGAATCAATCGTTCGACCAAGATGTAGAAGCTAATAATCAACAATTCCCTTCCAATTCCACCAAATACACAGCATTGCCTTTCTTGCTGACAATCCTGGCTTTGCCACTGTTTTCGAAGCTTCACCTCGCTTGATCCACTGTGATCCACTTTTCATTGCCCGTAATCATTTGCTTCAGAAATGGTTCGATTTCGTTCCATTTTAGTAGAAATTCAGTCCATTAAACTGTTCACTGTCAATTCATGTGGCGCCCAAACATCGAGCTTCTTTGTCTATCTAGCTTTCTTCAAATGATTGATAATTGTTTTGATGATGAATGTCTAGTTTCCTAGTAACATCCACGCTGGTTATGTGCCAGTTTTGCTCAATTTTTTACATGACTTCATCGACTTTTCCAGTGATTGGTCGACCAGAGCGAGCTGCATTTTTAACATCAAAATTACCATATTGAAAACGAGCAAACCACTTCAATGCTGTTTTTTTCCAGTAACAGCACCATCTCCGCAAACTTCACAAATTTTTTTTATCAATCTGCAGCGCATTCTTACCTTTTCTACAATATAATAAAAAAGCAAAATATGACGATAATGTTTCGAATTTTCACTCATTTTTAAACGTAGATAACTTTTCACCGAATAATGCGATTTTAATAACGTCTTCTTAAAGCTTCAGGTGAAGCTTAAAATGTCGCCTTTCAAACAAGCTAAACAATTAATATTACCAGAGATGTTACATTTTAGAGTCATCTACCGACAATTTCTTACCGAACACCCAATAAATTGTCAAATTTAGTAAAACTAACCATTTTATATAATTAATCGCATCTTGAGACGTTAATCTTTGTTTCCGACTAATTTTCGTTTATATCTTCGTGTGGACCATGTTGCGAGTGAAAAATTTAATGGAAGTCGTTCATTCATCCTTAAAACAGTGGGAGCCATTCTCATAAAAATATGAATTTTGTAACGAAGCCATCTATGGAGTGGAGGTAGGGATAGACGTTGAGTAGATTTTGGCGAAATGTTGAGGTAGGAAAATCAGCAATATCCACTAATCCATTTGATTCCTCCAGCAACAATTCTTGGGTAGCTATGAAGTTATTTTATGACCACACCCTTAAAGATTGAACATAACAGACAAAATAAATAAGGAGGTAAAACGAATGGAGATCATAATTAAATTTCACATTCTTACATGTGATTTCTGAGCAGTTATGGTGTTACATGTTGATTTTCAAATTTTTTTAAGCTCATTATGTAGAAATATTTTCGATATTAATTCAGTACACCAACAGTATACCAGTACTTGTGTACAGATTATAATAGTATGGGAATGGACTACTAGGAATTTTTTTTATAATCTCTCCATATTAATATTCTTATATTATATTATTTTTAGGTGTTTTAAAGAATATTTCAATTATATTTGTTTAATTTTTTTGTTTTGTTTTGTTTTGAAAGTGTCTGTATATCGTTATTAAGTAATGTCTTCAATTCATCATTAATATTGACAAAACAGCTGTTATTAGCAGTGTGAATATAACAGTACAAACCAGATAAATTGTTGAAACATTCTCAAAAAATGTGATTTTTGACATTGGCCTCTTGTTTTTTTTTTTTTTGCATTCAGCTAAATCCACTCCTTAGCCATGCGTTATTCATATTCAACTGAAGATTAATTTATGTGCATAAAATGTACACAATAATTCACAAGAATATCAGCTTTAAAAATATATGATGATATGTTTGCAAAACGATGAAACCGTTAATGATACATATTTATATATAAGCAGCGATATATCAGACCTATCTCTAATATATAGTATATATAATCGTATACATATATAAAATCAAACACATCATTAGAGTTATTAATTTATTTCAAACGATTCAAAACAAATTTCGCATTAAAACAATGTTAGGTTATTGTCATAAAAAAGAAGAAGAAAAAAACATTAAAGAGAAGAAAAAAAAAACACCCAAAGCAATAAGAATCATCACAAGTATCAGAAATAGTGGTAGTAGTACTAGTAGCAACAGCGAGAGCTCATAAAGGTTTTCAATAACCGAGAGCGGTATTGAAGTGCAAATCACAGACTGTTCTGTTCAAACGTACTCGTATGTAGCTAGAATGAATCGAATGATGGCTGGGCTAAAACGTAAATTGGCAAATTGGTCTATAAGGCGGTAAAACTTGAAACGTCAACGAATGGCACTAAAGTTCAATTCAAATATATATTATAGCAACATAGGTAGCTACCTACATATATATATACATATATAATATATAGCTGAAATGAAGAGTTTATGAAAAAAGCGGAAAAATATTATAAACAGAGAACGAATATATGTATATCTCGATATCTATTTTGTAGAAATACAATAATCGTATTGTAGAATAAGCATTGTAGTAGTGGCATTCGTGCCAAAATGCCGCAAGGCGTTAAAGTTGAAATGGTTTGCTGTTGGAAAGATGATCATAATGTTGTTGTTGTTGTTGTTGTTGTTGTTGTTGTTGTTGTTGCTGTTGTCGACAATGACGTTGACGTACGTACTGTTATGACTGATAATACCGCATGCCGTCATCATCAGCAACATGCGCATCATACAAGTTCTTATATACATATGTATACAAATTCTTATATACATATGTATATATACATATGTATATATACATACAGTTTATATCAGCAGCAACAGTAGAAACATCAATATATTTTTATATGAATACTCGTATTCAAGCGAACCATACAAATGCACAATAACAATTAGCTGGGACCAAATTGCAGCTGACGCTTGGCAATAAACACGCATGGATAGAAGCACAACACATCATCATCATCATCATCATCATAAGCATGTCGCGTACTAAAGTGTGTGCTTGGTGGTTGTAGGTAATCTATGTGTATGTGTGTGTGTGTGTGTGTGTGTGTGTGTGTGTGTGTGTGTGAATATGAATATGATAATATCGAAGATATACGATGTGGCAATTTATGAGCTGTTGTTGCTGTTGCTTGATGCTTCTGCTATATTTCTGTTACTTCGTACTGTTGTAAATAATTTGACATTTATGAATAAATTTACATTGAATGTCATGTATGTATGTGTGGGCTATGTTGATATTTAATGGAATATAAAACAGATACCAGCTACTTGCAAAAAATTGCTTAGGTAAACTACAAAAAAAATAATAATAAGAAATACCAAAAAGGCAAGGAATAAAAAACCAAAAAACATTAAAACAAAACTGGATTAAGTCCTTTAGCACTTTAGTAATCCTTAAAAAGTAAGTAAGTACCTAACTGAGGCGCTGGCGCCACTCATCATCATCAACAGCATCATCATCATCATCATCATCATCATTGTGCCGCTCATAATAGGATCAGTCTGAACTGTAGCTACATAAGTGTTGTTATTCTTACAACAAATACATGTGTTTGTGTGTGTGTGTGTGTGTTTATCCTGTTCAACACATAAGGCAAACAGGTAAAGGGCGATTACTATTTATACGTTTATGCACATTTTTTTTTTTTTTTTTGACAAAAAGGGGTTTAGTTACGCTTCATAATAGTTATTGCTTAGTGTTGCTGCACACTCACAATGCAGCACGCCTCAAACTCTTCAAATGGTATCATCGTGTCGAAGTTGACTTTATTTACTTTTGACCTCCTGTTTTTCTTGTTCTTCTTCTTCTTTGGTTATTTCTTGTTTTTCTTATGACCTTTATTTAATTATTTAACAATTGTTGCAGCTTTTACGAGTAAATCATTTGGGTTTTTTTTTATTATTTATTTTTGCACTTTAATGTTTTTCTTTTTTCTGGTTTTTTTTTACGTTAATTTCTATTGTATGTTTATTTTCTTGCAAAATTTGTGTTTTGTAATAATAAACATTAAGGCTGATAAATATTTATGCAGGCTATATAAATATTTAGGTAATTTCTTAAGCACGCTTTTTACTCAGAAATAGAACTGGTTTTCTTAAGAATATATTTATTTTTTTTTTTTGTCTTTTTAATAAAAATAAATATTCTATTTTTACTGATTTGTTGTTTTTGCTTGTTCATCAAGTCAAGTCAAAATCATTTGGATACGACAACATCATTCTTTATAATAATAATATATTTTTGAATGATGAAAACCTGTTTTTATTTTTTTTTATTTTTTAATGTAAATTTAATTTAAATTTACCGAAATTCAGTAGTAAAGCTAAAGAAATGATGACGGATATGTCATACAAAGTACACAAATAATCAATCAGCGATTGCCACAGCTAATGTCTATCACATAGTTGGTAGTAAATGTAAATTTTTTGAATAGAACTAGGTTCTAGGCTTCTTCAGCTCATTAGAATATATTCCGAAAAGCATTGTTTTACTAAATGTAAATTTTCACAAGAACTAGGTTCTAGACTTCCCCAACTCATTAGAATATATTCAGAAAGGCATTGTTTTACTAGTGGTGAAGACTGGAATGCATCACGAAAATAATTTCCAAAGTTTATATCCACAATTTTGCACCTAAAATTGCAATTATTGTTCTTGAAACGACACAGATGGATATTCTGATAAAAAATATATATACTTTCGATATCTTTCCACCACAAGTAACAATTGAGAACTTCAATAAGTGTCTATGGAAGCAATTTATACTTCGTAGAGCCATTGTGCAAAGTAATTTTAGCTGAGCAATTATTCCACTTCTACACGAAATTGTTTTTGCGTCTACAAAAATGACTTATAGAGGCTATAAAATCAAATCAACACTCTCATTTATCTTTTTAGCATTGCTTTGTTCTGATCACACAGAATTTTTGCAACAAATCTCAATTCTTGTGTACTTTTAGCTTTTTGTGAAACTAACAAATTATTACCCTGCTCGCAGCTGTTATTGCGTCGGTAAAAGTACCCTAAAGTGGCTGAAAGAGCGTTCAAATAAAAGCAACGCTCTCAATTCACGCTTCAGCATTGATTTCCCGTTCTCACATAAAAAATAAACGCTCTCGAATATTATTGTTGTGTTAAAATGTCAGACAGCAATATTTGATATTTGCCATAATTATTTGCATTAATTATGAATGCTCATTTCACACATTTTAAATTAGGGCAAGGCATCTTAACGAAGCTTTTTCTCTCAAACTGCTATAAAACTTGTGGATTTTTTTTTCCTGAATGCCAATTGAGAAACTTACTTTTTATAACGATTGCTTGAAACTACCATGGGGAAGCCTTATGGAAGCTATATCAAAGCAAATACTTGCAGTTAGACCATATCGACGGACAAATTGTTACTTTGATATTATTGGCAATATCTTCTTAGGTCTGGTTGTACAAATAAAAGCATAAACTCAGTATGCACTCTATCTGATGATCAAAAATTATCATGGTTGTTCACGCTAGCGATATTACCTTTATAACCCATACCTATGGCTTTACCATTCAGCTCTGAAATCATCTGCGATTTAGTGTCATAGAAATAAATCCAAGATCTCGGTGATCATAGTATGTGCAAGTTTTAACTTCGCTACTAATATCTAATGAAGAGTGTAAAACAATTGATATGGATCCTAAGTTCTGAGAAACGAAAAATCTGAGTTGATATATCACAAGGTATACCATGTAATCAGCGCAAAATACTTTTGATGTAATATTGACAACACGATTCATAATATTGGGTGATCCAAGTAGACATACTTTTTTCAATAGCCTTTTTTTGACAGATCACGTGTGACGTACCATGCTGTCATGTTATTTTTGTTTAGTATTGTTTGGCATTTCATCATGGAAAGACTTACTCCTGAACAACGTTTACAAATCGTTACAAACTTTATTACGAAAATTCACGTTCTGTGAGGAATGTGTTCCGTGCACTTCGCTGAACTTATGGTCAACATAATCGGTCTACTGAGCGTACTATTCGCAACACCATCACCCATCTTGAGAGCCAGCATTCATTATTGGATAATATTCGACCGAATAGACCATGTCCAGCATGCAGTGAAGAAAATATAGCGGCCGTAGCTGAGAGTGTACACGAAGACCGTGGAGAGTCGATTCGGCGCCGTTCGCAGCAACTCGAACTGACGTATGGAACGACTTGGCGCATTTTACGTTGAGATCTTAAATTGAAAGCGTACAAAATACAGCTTGTGCAAGAACTGAAGCCGCCCGACCTTCCCAAGCGACATCGCTTCGCTCTATGGGCTCTTGAAAAGTTCCAAGAAGATCCGACGTTTTCGAGCCAAATTTTGTTCAGCGATGAGGCCCATTTCTGGCTCAATGGGTATGTAAACAAGCAAAATTGCCGCATTTGGGACGAAGGTCAACCTGGAGAGATTCAACAGCTGCCACTTCATTCAGAAAAAACAACAGTTTGGTGTGGTTTGTGTGCCGGTGGAATCATCGGTCCATATTTCCTCAAAAATTATGACGATGAGAACGTAACCGTCAATGGCGACCGTTATCGTGACATGATATCCGACTATTTGATGCCTATAATTGAAGCTCGTGATCTCGGCGACATTTAGTTTCAACAAGACGGCGCCACTTCCCACACATCGCCTCAATCAATGGATTTATTGAGAGAGCACTTCGGTGAGCAGATAATTTCACGTTTTGGGCCGCTCGATGGGCCACCAAGATCGTGTGATATCACACCGTTAGACTTTTTCCCGCTTCGATTCATGCCTTGGAGCAAAACATCACGCATCATTCAATTTGAATTTTCTGTGTTTTTTTTTTCTTTAAAAAAGTAGGGAACCTCGAAATGGATCACGCACCAAATTTTATCTTTTAATGTCCTTGCACAACAAGCTCAAATAAGTTCCCACCACACAAAATGATGATGTGAAAATGAATCAACATCGCGATAACAATATCAAAATAACACTGACATTTTATTACAAATTAATATTTAATAAACGTGAGAGACTTATGTATGTAGCTACAAAGGAACAAACATCAAAGGATAAAAACGTCATATTTGTTAAATTGTATTTCATGCCAAAATAAGAAAATAAAACCTGAACAAACTCTTACCATTGTTAGCAATTCATCAGCAATTGGCATCAGAAGTGAAGTATTACACAAAGAAGAGGAAAAAATCCAAATCATTGAAAATACCAGCAGAACAAATTGAATGCATTGAAATGTGCCATCAACAATGGTAACATCTAAATTATATATTACGTTTATTAAGTTGAAATCATTTCGAATTGATCAAGTGTATTTTGGGATGTCATAGAATAAATTTTTCAAACAAAAGATCAAGATGTAAAGGAAAGAAAAAAAAAATAGAAAAGTAAAACAATAAACAACAACATTTATTAAGTATTGCCGCCATCGCCGCCCTCCTCCTACTTAAGTGTGAACTCCCGAAAAAAAGTGCTGACACAGTGTACGCAATTAAATCGTATGACTATGACCGATTAATGAAAACAACAACAACAACAACAATAGCCAGAACATCGCTCATCATTTGATGAGCACTTCAACCCAACAACTCTACATATGTTATATATATCTTATTATACATACATTCATAATATATTCGATGCTTGAATTCAAACCTAACAAGCTCATAGTCTGGTAACTGCATAATTGATTGAAGGCAACCTAGGTTAGGTTAGGTTAGGTTATACAGGCTGGACGAAGCCATGCAGGGACCAGAGGTCCAAAGCGATACAAGATCAGAATCCTAGTTCAGCGATAGCAAGCTTCACTCAGGAAGGGACTTAAGTCCAATCTCAGGAATATTACTCAATTCCTAAAAACTGGTAGCCCCCAGATTTTTTAATCGAGAAAACCTATTAGACCATGAAATTTTTAACTTATAATGGACTCTAGCTCTAACTTTAGTAGTGAGGTATATTGGAGAATATGATACATAACGGTTGTTACACATATCACTTCGAGTCAAGAGTGGACTCAAATGAGTAAAAAGATTCCTTATATTTCATCTAATTTTAGTTATTCCGTGGACGGCTGCATGAAGCCAATTGGTTTTGTGACTTGCGAATAGACTAGGTCTAGTTCCAGCAAATTATATTTGTCAAAGTCAACGACGAGAAGAAGAAGAACCACGAGAAGAAGAAGTCATCGTTCCACTATTTTCCAAGCAAGCATCCAAGGCGTCAATGAAGATAAATTTTCTTATTATTGGCTTCGGCAATATTCTGCTTTTGCAAGTTGAAGACATGTCGACATTTTATTTACTTCTTACCTAAATTCCAGATATTCCCAACAGCCAGATATTCCCAGTGTTTGATTATATGCATCACTTTGAACAACTCATCATTTGCAGTGTTCATAGTAGTCATATTTGAATCTATAGATAGACTGATATTTGACATTACGATCGGCATATTTGAGACAGCAACAAATAAAGATGAGAAAATATTTTCGTTGTATGTATGTACAAGGGTGGTCCCAGAACTATCCGACCTAACAAAGAAAACACACAAAAAACAGTCGCCAAACCTTGCCTGCAGATGGAACTATCTTCGCTTTCTTTCGAACACTTTTCTCCCCTTTCAGTCCAATGTTTTGACTGCTCCTTTGTCTCAGATATGAAGTGGTGCACCCATGTCTCATCTATGGTTACGAATCGATGCAAAAACTCGGCTTTATTACTGTGAAATATTGCCAAACACTCTATAGAAACATCTTCACGACGTGGTTTTTGTTCTATTGTGAGCAAACGCAGCACCCATCTTGCACACAGCTTTTTAATATCCATATTTTCGGTCAATATATGATGTATATCATTTTTTAAAATGCCTGATATTTCACCTAGCATATGCACCGTCAGCCGGCGATCATCCAATATCATTTTGTGGATTTTCTTAAGCGTTTCTGTGGTGGCCACCTCAATTAGTTAACCACTACAGTGTTCGTCTTGGCAGCTCGTACGACCTCGTTTAAACTCTGCCACCCAATATTGTATGATCGTAAACGAAGGAGCAGACTCCCCAGCAGAGTAGAATCTAGTGCGGCTTTAATATTCGTTGGACTGAGACCTTTCAAATGAAAGTATTAAATTACTTAATGGTGACCAATTTTATGCATATTTACAAATTCACTGTAGTCGTTAAATTTCGATGGCTCCGTGACGCCTTTAAACTTAAAATATATGTTTTATAAGGTTGCCACTTTTCACCAATGTAATTTTTTTCCAACTACTGCAGTCATCTATATGTCACTTCGGGTAGTTCTGGGACCCCCCTCGTATGTACATTAAAGTGGTGCAATTTTTGTATGAGAACAAAAATTTCATCGTAGAAAACGGGGTACCACATTCAGTTTTTTTTCTACTATAATCAATAGAGGGTGCTCAATGACCCATTTGCGCGCTATTGAATCCCTTTGAAGTTTTGCAAAAATATTGGTGATATTTTATAAAAATCTACTGTTGCTATGACAAGTGAATTTGTTGTTATATTTTTTCAACTAATTTAAACTTCAATTACAATATAAACATTTCATGACCATCGTCTAAATTTATACTTAGAAACGTAAAGTGTGGAGTCAGCACCTCTTTCGGCAAGAGGAACAATTTTGGAAAGTACCCCGAACCCAATCTTGGAAGTAAAATTTTTCGACCATCTTAATCTACATAAACATGTATGATATATAAAAGTTTTATAATCTTAATCAAGATATACAATACATACATTCTGTCAAATAAGTACCCGGAAATTCTCATTTCCGGAAATTCTCCTTTTTAATTTTCCCTCTGAGAATATTTCAAAAAAATTTTTTTCCCAGGTTGGCACAACTGTCAGCCACTATTCTGTGAATTTTTATTGCTATGTGTCATTTAGTTTGGTTACGGCGTCATTAGGAACAAGTCAACCTTTTGTGTGCGTTGCGATTTCGTCTCGCCCCTCTTTGAACGATTTATACCAATCGTAAACTTGAGTTTTCGACATGGTTGAATCACCAAATGTTTTTTTTTCAACATTTCCAACGTTTTGGCACAATAAATTTCGTTTGAAACACAAAATTTCACACAAACTCTTTGTTCGATATTTTTATCCATAGTAAAAATCGCAACGCACACAAAAGGCTGACTTGTTCCTAATGACGCCGTAACCAAACTAAATGACACGTAGAGGGAAAATTAAAAATGAGAATTTCCGATTTCCGGGTACTTATTTGACAGAATGTATATTGTACTACTTACTACTACTACGCACAATAAAAGCAATCGATGGACTTTACATTTTTTCTTCCACCTCTTCTTTTTCTTCTTCTTCGTCTTCTTCTTACACGCAAACAATAGTAAAATTTCATTCATGACTTTATGAAATATATGTTGTTTACCCCGCCACTTTATTGATGCTGCAAAATACTCGCACCTACAAGTCACATACTCATAGTTATGACTCAGCAATCAATTGTTATAGGCCGATCGATTCATTGCAATACGTTTGAGTATATAAAATCCATTTAATTTGTACACAATAAATGCCAAGCTAAGATAAAAAGCAAATAATATGATTATGCGATAGTAGTAGTAGTAGTAGATCGTAACCATATAATGGGTTATGATGATGGCAGCAAATATGAAATTTCACCAATAAATTGAAATCGACTTCCGTTGAGATTGTGGCTAAATGATAAATATGTCTTGTTTGTTCTGGCACCAAGTAGCAATAAGAGCGCCAGTCATTGAATAAAATTATGAAAATTATTTCTATTAATTTTATTTTTTTTTTTTTATATTGTATTTGTTGTGATTTTACTTACAATATGTATCTACTTTTATTATTGTTACTCACATATGAGTTGTACATACATTGATCGTCATCATTATTGAAGTTATTGTTGTGGTTTCAATCTTGCAATGTGGCTTGAATCCAACTATTTATTTGTCTATACTCATACTGATACACATATTTATACATATACATATGTAAATATTGATTTTAATGGCATTTCCTTTTTTTTTTTTTTTTTTTGGGTGTGTGAGATGATATTTCTATCACAAACTACAATCTTTGCTTGAAGCATGTGTGTAAATCCGGTAGCTAATTGCTTTTTTAATATGTACATGTGTATTACTATGTAATAATGGCTTTCATTCAGGTACATATACATTTGAAAACATATAACACTTATTTCAGCTTATGAATAATTTATCTCATGAATTGCATCTAGTGTAGGAGACATCTGTTGCAGAAGTTGAGCAAATTGGGAACATATTGCCAAAATCTGGGTAAGTTGATTTTAATCGCCAAGGGCTACATACGTATAACGTACATAACTTAAAGCTAAATAGTCTCAACTACGACAAGACTCGTGGAAATGGTGGTCTGGATAAATACCGAATCATTTAGATCCAAGAGGCTCAGATCTACACAATGCACTGAATATGCGTAATAATCTTCTCTTCTCAAAGAACTTCGAGTAAGAACACCAAAATTGTCATATTCACACTTCTTTAGCTTCAAAAGTTCTACAAATGTTTCATCAGAAAACCACCACACCAAGGTCTATTGATACAAGTGAAGAAGGCTCCCTATAATGCTTCAATTCTAAAACCAAACATTTAATGGCGTAATGTCAAACATCATGAATCAAATATTTCAGTCAATTAGTGATATATGAACGGAGAATGCTTCAAAGATGAAACCAAGCACTGCGGCCGAATGACAAAATTAGAAGGACGATCTTCAAGTTCGAATCGACTGGTTTGACATATTTGCCATACAAAATTCTGTCAAAGAGCCTATCATAACTTTAAGATGATTCGAACTTTGACTATAACTACGGCTCATAGCGTTTTAGAGCCATCGTTTATTATTGATCATTTCCGAACCTCGAAAAATTATGCTAGCATGAAGCAAGCATTTGATTGAATCAATTGAACATTTCTGTGAATCAATTATTTATAAAGAATTCATTACAATGATATTCTCGTAATTGCTTCAAAGTGAAAGGAATCAATTTAAAAAATTTTGTTTGAAATTTCCAGCAATTTCTACATAACGGGTGTTTTTTTAAGAGCGAAGCACTTTCCGATAGGGATAAAATAGTATAGCGGTTAATCCAAAACTAATTTGTATTCAGTAAGTTTTGCAATTTCATCATGAAAAAATTGACACAGCAACAACATCTGCAAATATTTCAATTTTATTACGAAAAATCATAGTTCTGTCATCCAAACTCAAAGATCGCTACAGACATTTTATGGTCAATGTAACATAATCGTCAACTTATTCGTAGAATCGTGCAAAGGTTTGAGTCCACATACACGCTAGTGGACGTCCATCAATACGAAGAACAGTGCATATGGAGGAAACTAATTCTGCTGTTCAGTAACATAATCAGGGGGATCAGTGGATAGATCCGCCCTTAGCTGATGGACTTGTTAAAAAAATAAAAATAATAATATATAAATATTTAAAAATCACGTATTAAAATGTATTCTTATCTTATGCCCCCTAGCCAAAATCCTGACTTTGCCACTGTTGTTGATCGTAGTGTAAAGGAGGTGAGTCCATTCGGCACTCGGCATTCGCCGAAATTGAAGTTGTTTCCATCCACTTTATGGAACATTTTTAGTAAGGATTTTGGTTTACGTCTCTATAAGATCCAGCTAGTGCAAGAATTGAAGCCGCAAGATCATCAATATCGCCGTTTGTTTGACCAATGGACTGAAAATCAATTGGAAGTTGACAAATTTTCAAATTTTATGCAGCAAAAAATAAAATTGTTGGTTTTGGATTTTAAGACAATCCACAAAGAAATTCGTCAGATACCATTACATCCACAAAAGCTTAGTGTTTGGTGTGGTTTATGGGCAGTGTGGAAACATTGGTCCATATTTCTTTAAAAAAAAACGGCTGGGAACAACGTACTGGACCCACATGTTGTTCCAGCATGTTGCATAACACTTGATGTATTGAGAGAAACATTTGGTGACAACATAACAATAATCTCTCGAAATGGATCTGCGAACTATTCTGCAAAATCTTGCGATTTAACGCCTCTGTGCAATTTTTTTTGGGAAAATTTGAAAGGGAAGCCAACATTGTGCGAACTCTTGACGAGACTAGGCCCCAATTGCTTGAAAAAGTAAGCGAAAATTGGGTTTCCAGATTATGCCACGGTTGTTGCATAAAATTATCCTTCCAATAAAGCCAATTTTTAGTTCAGAATATTACATTTTGTATTTTTTTATTTCCAAATTTAAAAGGCTTCACTCTAAAAGCACATATTTAATGTATTTTATATATGAATAAACGATTTTTTAGACTAAAAAGAACCTCCTTACAGATATCAAGCATATTACTTTCCATTGCAAATTTCTATACTTAAAATACTTATTTATCATCTTATTTGTACTTACACCCACCACTTCTCCCTTTCTATCACTCTCTCTCTCCCTCTCTCTCGCCAACCTATATCTCTTTACAACATAATGATCGTACCTACGTATGATCTATGCACATACATTTGTAAGTACGAGTATTTATAAGTGTCAGTGCATATTAGCATCTACTCTGTCTAACTGTTAATCAAATGTATACAGTTTTACAAAAATAACTTGCTGATTTTTGCACAACAACAACAATCAAGACAACAACTACCGCCACCTCCATCAAGCCATTTGCAATTGCCACATTTTCAAGATCCTTAATAAGCATCATGAAAAATGATGATGAACATTGCCTTACACATTATAGTAACTGGCCCTGGATTGTGACCAACAACAACAACATACACACACACACATACACATGTACATAAATATGTATGCAAATTACACTATTGTATGTAACTTACAACAACATCAACTGCACCAACTATGGCGACTACATAAGTACTACTATGTAGCTACTACTCGTTTGTATTGCAACAGCAACAGCAACAGCAACCGGCACAGTAGCAACAACAGTAAGTAATAAGAGTGCAACGCGTAACTGTGAATTGTGAATTCATTCTTTATTGTGTAAATTCGCTAAAATTCGCTTGTGAAAGTTGAAAACATTAAATTGCTTGTTGTGTATTGTTGAGAAGAGAAAAAAAAAATCATGAAAAAAAGTCATGTTGCATGTACGAATAGGTACATACATACTCGTACATACATACAACTATAGTAACTATATGTACGCCCATATAGCAAAAGAGTGCACGCAGCATAAATGCTTGCAGCAAAATACCATCTATCAAACGACTGCAGCAGTAGCAGCAGCAGCAGCAGCAGCAGCCGCAGCAGTATTGCTAACACCATAAGCAGCATCAGCGGCAACAGCAGTTGTATGTAGTATCATATGTATGTAGTAGGGAACATTAAAGTGCGCAACATTTGCTACCAGATAAATGCATGTTACGTTCACTTAAATGCTTATCTACGTAAGTATGTATGTATGTATATGCTTATATGTGTAGGGGAGTGTTAGTTTATGTACAAGTGTTTCCCAAAAGCTATGCGATTGCCAATGAGAGTTTATATTATAGTTGCCACCATTGTAGGCATTGTAACTCGAAGTTATCCTTTATTGGAGTTATTTTTGCTATTTTTCCCTTTTTTTTCCCCCAAAAGGAGAAAATCTCAAATATTCCTAGAAAAGAATTCAAAAGATGTTTGGTTTTTCACTAACTGCTCCAAAGACCTTTGACGAATTGGTCTTTTACATTTTTTTGCGAGTGTTAAATATCATCAATGGTGCCGTAGTTCAGTGGTTAAATTGTTGGCTTTCTGATCTGTAGGTCGTGAGTTCAATCCCCGGCTGAAGCATAACCAAGTCGAAAAGATTTTTCTTTCGAACGGTACCCACCTGTCGGCAAGAATTGGCAATTTTTCCGGCAGTAACAATTTGCCAAAAATGCTTCTTAAAAGAGCTTTGTGACAAAACTAAGTTAAAGTGATGTCACAAGGGTTCTTCCGTTCGGAATCGGCTAATATAAGTAGGTCCCTTCTAATGCTGTCCAAATTTAACAAGTACAACAGTATTGGAAGAGAAGCTCGGTGGTATAACAAAGGGCCTTTTTGGCGTAAGTGTGTCCTCTCAGAGAGAAGGCAACCCCATAACCTAACCTTACCTATAAATCACTAACTACACATAACGGAAATATTGTCGATCGCAATGAACCGGATTCTGGAGCCAATTAATATGACTGACTAAAAAAATCGAACTAACACCAACAAAACAAAAAAAAAGGAAAACAGCAAAATTCCAGATCTCAGATATGCCATAAGAAACAATAGTATCTGTGGAGAAGAATTAATAGATTAAGGAGAAATCGTGCATATACGGGAGGAAACTAAACAAACAAATAGAGAAAATATATTCAGCTAAAGAAGGAACCAACGTATTTCTTTCAAAGTGGGGAATTGTCTTATTATTACGATCGATCCGCCAAGCGAATCCGCCGTCTCCGCCAAGCGAAAACCCTCATCAGCTTCGATGCAGTTTTTGACAGAATTAGTCTTAGCAGAACAAACTTACGCCTAATAATCGGCTATCTTTCAGGACATAACTGGTTAAAATACCACCTCCACAAAATGTAACTATCCTCTGACACGGAGTGTAGACTCTGTCTGGAGGAGGATGAAATATCGATCCACATCTTTTGCGAATGTCCGACCTTGGCTAGACTTTGCATCAAACACTTTCAACTGAGTTTCCCAACAGCAGCTTCAATCATCAAAAGTTCGACAAGATCAATTCCGTCCTTCATTCAAAAGGTAGAGCAGATTCTAGTATCGTAGACGGGCTTTGGTATAAAAGATCTCGTTTGGTCGCAGTACCCGTAACACTTGTGGTTTACCCTCAGAGGTATAAGCCATAGGGCTCATATCCTCTAATAGACCTCGGTCTGGTTTCGCGTGATCCACTTGATGAACAAGGGTTATGTCCTTGCTCCAACGTTACGCTCTCTTTTGATTGATTGATACGATCGATCCGACTCAACCGTCCACATCTGCGCATTATTCACAAATTTACTTTCTGACATATGCCTTTATGGCATATTTGGATTCTATGTTATCACTTTGACTATGTATTTAGCTTCTAACGACGTTTCATCTCATCGCGGATAATATCAAGAGAGTATAGAGTATCATCGGTGCATACGAAGAAAGTCGCTCGCTTAAAAGATGAAGATAGTTGATGGCGAAGAAAGACGTAAACTTAATTGGCGGCGAAAAAGACGCAAAGATATAATCGATGGCGAAAAAAGACGCAAAAATATAATTGATGGCAATGTACTTATGACCACACTCCTTCAACCAATCCATAACGCAATTTATATAAAAAAAATATACTAATTTTTACCAAACGGTCGAATAAATGGTAATATGATTACGCGTCTTTCTTCGCCGCCAACTATGTTTACTCGTCTTTATTTGTAGTCAATTGTGTTTACGCGTCTTTTTTCGGCGTCATTTAAGTTTACGCGTCTTTCTTCGCCGCAAACTATGTTTACGACAATTATGTTCACGCGTCTTTATTTGTCGACAATTATGTTCACGCGTCTTTCTTCGCCGTCAACTATCTTCACGCGTCTTTTTTTTCTTTTTTCTTCATCTTATTTTTTTACGCGTTCAAAACACTCGTGCGTCTTTTTTCGTATGCACCGACAATATGTATATATCACCCATTTCAATATAGATGGCAACACTGGTAAGTGATATATTTGTTCATATCCTAGGCGGAAGACAATGTGAATGTAACGAATTATATGTTCATTCAATTTAGTAAAAAAAAAAAAAGCAAAACAGAACAGACAGCAAAGACTTAATAACAAATTATGTACTTACTAAATATATATGCTCTTTTAATGTACCGTTTTTCGCTCTTGTTCTTACTCTCCCACTCTCTGTGCTTATCATCTTTCATCATTCTGTTCATATAATTGCCTCGGGGGTAGGTCCTGAGTTATTTTCACTTGAAATCACATCACCAGTTATCATATGCGAGAGTCGAATCACAGATTCGAGTCTCGAATTTATTTGGCGTATGACACAACACCCGATCACGATAATGTAGGTAGCCATTGCAATGATATCATACGGTGTTTGTCTCGTTAGTGACCAGTTGTTACACAACAACATAACATAAAGTTGCTACTGTAGACGAAAAAAAAAAATGTTTTCCTTATTGTTAATACTTCGATTGGTGTTGAACACCAGAATATACTATAATTACCGCATCCATGTCGTTGCAGTGCTACTTCATAAATTAGCATGCAACATGAGTTGTTATGATGGTTTTGTTTTGTTGTTGTTGTTGTTATTATTATTAGATAGTTATTGCTTGCTACTGCGTACATAATAAGTATTAAGCTTTGATAATATCAAGTCTACAAATAGTTTAGTAATAGTGAATGTTTATGGTTGCTACTTGTAGTGCCAATGATGAAGAATTTACATAATACACTGTATAGTATACGTTCGAATTCATCACGTGACATGTATTAGTTTTGTTCTTCTTCAAGCATCACCACTTATAGTCTGTGAATATCATGAATCCATAGTAAACTTGATGCAACTGCTGCTTGCCCTCGAGCGATCCCTTTATTTTTTGTCATACTTTATTTACTGTCTGCTGTCTCAAGTCCTAATGCTAATTTCTCGTTTTTTTTTATTTATTTGTCTTTTGGTGCTATGACCAACATTCTATTCATATTGGTGGCAATGGTAGATTTCCTTGAATTTGGGCATTTGCAAAAAAAAAAAAAAAATCATATTCGTGCCATTTTCATTTGAAGACAATACAATATAAGTAGGTGTTCCCGACACGGACGCACATGTATGTATAATGTCGTTTGCGGCTACTCTCTTTAACATATGAGAACGCCTTTTCGACTGATATCCCTTCGCTTCCTTTTTCTTTTAGTGCCTACCCTCAGCCCCTTTTGATTCTTCTAAAATGTTTGTGCTTTTTTTTTGTGTTTTGGAGCAAAAGGCCTGTGTGTGTAGCTTGGTTTTCGTGCAGCCGTATTTCTGATCTGGTGATATTTAACTCATAACAACAACAACAACAACAACAACTATGATAAAAATCATTGCCAATCAGTTAGTATTGTGTTTTGTTGATTTTAGTTATAGTAGCGCAGGAGTTAAAATCAAAAGCCAACATTCACCAACAACAAAGAGAAAAGTTGCCATTGCGTGTTTCAAGGTTGATTTGTCGTTCAGTTAGCCAGTAGTTTGTAGATATGATGGCTATGATATGCTACATTGAAATTTGCTGAAATCAATCTTGTGACTTTTATACAATATAGTATTATGTATAAACGAGTGCATGCCCAGTGAGAAAATGAACTAGTGAAGTATTTGTTGCGAAACTGATCTCTTTGTGATTTCACTGATTTTTCAAGGATATTTCCCATTTTCTGTTATAAAATATATTTCTATACTGGAATTTTGTGAGTGCCGTAGTTCAGAGGTTAGTACGTTGGCCTTCTGATATGTAGGTCGTGGGTTCAATCCGCGGTTGAAGCATAACAAAATTTAATATCGAAAAGATTTTTCTTTCGAATGGTACCCACCTGCCGGCAAGAATTGGCAATTTTGCCGGCAGTAACAATTTGCCAGAAATGCTTCTTAAAAAAGAGCTCTGTGACAAAACTAAGTTAAAGTGATGCCACAAGGGTTCTGTCGTTCGGAACCGGCTAATAAAAGTATTGGAAGAGCATCTCGGTGGTATCACAATGGGGCTTTCTGGCCTAAAATATTTAATATTTATTAACATGGATCACATGAAAGTGGCAAAAGTACTCGCAATATGGAAAATAAGTGCTACGTTGTAATAACATTATTTTTCAGAATGACGAAGTCTCTTCGGATGGAAAACGAGTTGATTTTTATTGAAGGCAAAATAACACAATTGATTCCGAAGATTGATGAGATGAGATTGATTCTAAATGTAATTTAATGCGCATAATTCAAATTTTCAATACATTTAATATTTAAGATGGGTTCTAGTTTTCGAAATATTTTATAAAATCATTTTTTTTACAAAAATGTTAATTCACAATTCTCAAAATTCTCACAATTTTCACAATTAATATATTGAAAAGCGCTTGAACTGATTCCTTTGTATTGCTTGTGATTTATTTCACACATTATAATCCAATAGTAGTCGCACGTCATGTTCTCGTCGCAACCTAATGTAGCCTGGTTCCACTTTCTCATCGTTTTCGATCGTTTCACCCAAATTTTGAAGAAAAAAATCGACATGAAAATGAAGTAAATGTATTGTCAGAGACATTAGAGATTCAATTTTGCCGTAATTTTGCAATAATTTGTAGTTTATTTACTTGAAATTCGGTAATTTGTGATTATCGAGCGATTATTGGACAACACATCTCCTCCTCACGACTTGTAAAACACAGACCCTTCAGCCTTTCATATAAAACTTGGCTTTATCAAGAATTTCGTCATAACCCTCAATAGTATTAAAGCGGACTTAAGCAATTTGTTTCCCAATTTTGTAAACAACTACAACAACAATTTGAGAAAAACTCTGGAACCAATCATATAATTACATGAAGTTAGACTACTTCAATAATGAAGTGTCCCTTTTTTCTACTGGGAATATACAAGTATGGAAAACGAATACACATTTAATTAGACGGGGGGCAAAAATAGCTCAATTCTTTTCAATTCTATTGAATGTTGCTTGATTTGTGATTTTTTGTTTTTTTTTTTTTTTTTGTTATGTATGTACAGAAATGACCAAAAATTATGGTTTTTGTACTTTAATTTCAATGAGATTGAATTGAATATTGAATAAGTAAGTACTAAATGCAACACCTCAAATTGACTGATAGGCAAAAAAGAAGCAAATACGAGGAAGAAGGCGAATATCAACAATAATAATAATAACAACAACAACAACAACGAAAACAGGCAGAAAACGACCGACAATTTCAAGCGAAATCATTAATAAAACGTATGGTAAAAAGAGTAAGAACAACGGCGGCAAGATACCTTTAACACAGAAAGAAATGAAATGAAACACCCTGAAGCAAGGAAGTTGTATTTTCGTATCACCACAGAGACATACACTCAGAAAATTGTACACATACATATATACATGCATACATACATACTTACGCATCTTATGTGTACGCACAAACATACACGCACTCATACAGACATACATGCATGCATTCATGCTTGAATCGATCGCAATAAAGCGTCAGCAAATCTATTGAAACGTGTGTCTGTTGCGCCCTCAGCCTCAGTTGACTAACAATATGCATATACACTGTTAGTCTCCAGCAATGATGGTGATGGTAGTGGTAGTGGCTTGGCGTGCGTGTGTACTAAAATGTCGAATTGTATTGTCTGCCAGTTTTTCTTGAATCATTTTTTTTTTTTCATCTGTGCTTATACAGCTTCTGACTGTCGTTGTTGTAGCTTTTCCATATAAATGTTTTGTATTTTTTTTTTGTTGTTTTTTTTTTTGTTTTTCTTTTTAATCTTCGCCATTTCAGTTGAAATAAATCGCGTGCTGCACTGGAGGTCTTCAAAAATGCTTACGAGTTTCTGCCTTGAAGCGAGGTTGGATCTCATTCGTTTACTCTGCTCCGTTTGGCATTTAGCTGGCTAGCTAGCTGGCTGGCAAGCAGCAGCAACAACAACAACAACAATAGCAACAAAAAGAAATCCAAATGCAAAACTAAACCGAAAACTGGGTGTAAACCGATGGTAGAAGAGTAGATACTAGCCTCCGGTTAGAATGTGAACAAATACTCTGTTACACATTCATACACACACACACACACACACACACATATACAATATCTATATATTCTTGTATTGTTTTTTGGTACATTGAGTTGCTTCATTGGCGATGCCACTGTTATATATGCAACATGCAACAATGCTGAATGGATGTATAAACTGTGACCACTACTGTGTCCGTCTACCCCGCCGTGACATCGTTTGCTCGTTTGTTCGTTCATCATTTTAGTGGCTAATGATGATGCAGTTGATGCTGTTGATGCTATTGCAACCAGCTTCCACATTGCAAATGATCTTACGTATAATTTATGTAAGAGTATTGTAAGCAGCTACCATAAATAGCCCAATGCATACATTCACTCACTACACTACACTGCTAACTTGAAAATGTGATTCAGTAAGCGAATTTGTTGATACATAAGCAACGTAGTTAATGCCGTCATTGCTGCCGTCGCCGTCATCGATCGATTGTACGTGTTTTTTGCTAGAGTTATGATGGTTTTCTGTTCTTGTGTGTGTGTCTGCGTGTTGCAAGAAAACTCGCCCTCAACTGGTTGATCGGTCGGCTCGTTTATGATTTGTTGAGTTTTCTTCGAGGCTATTTTGGGGTGGTGGTTATCTATAGAAATGTCAGATGCGTTATGTTCGATTGCAGGCGATCGAAATCTTCCTTTTTTTTTTATATATTGAAATTTGAATTGCAATACATACAGGTTAGTCAGTCACCTGCATAAATAATACAAGTTTATAATATCATACATTTGTACTATGCACATTTTGAAATGGAAGCAAATAACCTCTTATTACTCAGATCATGTGCAAGTACCTTTTATGTAAAAATATTTCAAATCTAAAGATAAGTCAAACAGAACGTGGGAACTGCATATGTAAAAAAAAAAATCCATAGTCTTCGACAAGTCTTAAGTTGAGGTGTTGATGAAATAAATATAGTATGATTTTTTAAGAGCCTTTGGATTTGATTTAAAAGATAAAAAAAACCCATAAAATTTAAAGAAATGTATGAAATCTTTATTTGAGTCGATAGAACGATCTATAAAGTTCCAGATTTAAAGATTATTTCATGTAAATGTTGACCTCAGATGGTTCATACACTGGGTCCAATTTTGGCATACTCTTTCCAACATATCGGCTGGTATCTCATGAATAAATTCTTCAATATTGACTTTCAGTACGTCAACCGTCGCTGTGGACTTGTCGCTATGCACATGAGCCTTAACATAGCCCCACAAAAAATAGTCTAAAGGTGTTAAATCGCACGATCTAGGCGGCCAATTGACCGACCCCAAATGTGAAATAAACTGTTCACCGAATTCGCCTCTCAATTGGGCCATTGTTTCGCGTGCTGTGTGGCATGTGGCATCGTCTTGTTGAAACCACAAGGTCAGTCAAGTATAGCTCTTCCATTTTGGGCAAAAAAAAGTGTGTAATCATTACACGGCAGCGCTCGCCATGCACAGTAACGTTCCAGCCTTCGTCGTCTTTAAAAAAGCGTGGTCCAATGATGCCAACAAATCATAATCCACGTCCACGGCCCATGGTTGTACCTTATTCGGTACTCGCCATCAACGCAAATAGGTCGAAGGATCTTGCGCGGGACTTTTCTCTCGAAAACTCCAAGCATTCGCTCATCCGAGGTGGAAATTGTCCAGGATTCAGCGCCATATGTTAGGACATGAGAGAGAGACTTGTAGAGTGAAATTTTCGTTTTCAGAAGAGGGCTCGACTTCTCAATTGCTTACTTAGCCCAAAATAACACCTGTTTGCAAGAGTGATCTCCACGCTGACGTCATTACAGTTGTTGATGCTGGTTCCAATATAGACAAAGTCCCTTACTACTTCAAAAGCGTAGTTATCAACAGTGACGTGCTGTTGTTGCCACTAGATACTTCGTCTTGCCCTCGATCACCGTAAGACCCATCTGACGCGACTCTCTTTCCAACTCTGAGAATGCTGCACTGACTGCTCGCGTGTTCAAGCCGATTATGTCAATATCGTCGGCATAAGCTAACAGCATGACACTTTTGTTGAAGATAGTGCCATTATGTCGTAGATCAGCAGCTCGTATTATTTTCTCCATAATAAGATTGAAGAAGTCGCACGATAACGAATCACCTTGTCTGAAACCATGTTCGGTACTAAACGGTGAGGAGAGGTCCTTCCCAATTTTCACTGCACAACAGGAGTTATGCAGTGTCATTCTACAAAGTCGAATGAGCTTTGCAGGAATACCGAACGCAGACATTGTTGCGTAGAGGTAATCCCTTACCGGACTGTCGAAAACGGGACTGTCTTCTGCAGGATTTGGCGCAATGTGAAAATTTGGTCCAACTTTGCCCATTCTCTAAAAGTTAGCCATTGTCGTAGGTCGTGTGACTTCAGTTCTTGCACCAGCTGTATTTTCAAAGATTTTACACCCAAATCCTTACACAAAATTTTCTACATAGTGGAGTAACAGAGGCCCAATTGCTGCGAGCGACGCCGAATCGATATTTCACGGTCTCATCAACAACACTGGCGGATACAGCTGCGATATTTTCCTCTGTCCGCATTTTACGTAGGCGTGTTTGGTGTTTTAATGTCCAATAGTGTAAATTTGGTGCGAAATTTAGTCACAAGATTCCGAATAGTTGCCTCAGAAGGTCGCCCAAACTAAACTGATCATAAAATGGAAGAAGTGCACGATGCACTTTCTTAACATGAACATGAATTTTGATAATAAAATTCAATAATCTGCAAGCATTGTTCGTTTGTAAGTCGATTCATGGTTAAATTATAGACCACACTAAACAAAAACAGCTGAGCTGCCAAAAACAGTGTTGCCAAATTGAAAGTTGCTAAAAAATCACCCTATACTACATTAATATATTTTTGTGAAAATTCAAAAACATTATTATTTCAGTTTCTTACTCTTTTTGATTCATATATTTGATTTTAAATATTTTTGACTTTACAATCATAATTAAATATAAAAAAAAAAAATACACAAAGCTCTTAAAAATTAACCTAACTAAAAAAACAAAAAATTCACGTGACATCAATCAATTATGTGAACATTTTTTTTTTTGTAGGAAAACAGAAAAACAACATACAGATAATTAGAGTCCATGGAAAGATAATTAAATTATTCACGACTCACGACTCACTGGAATCATTCATTCATTGATTGTTTTCATTCAGTCATCCATTACAGTAGTGTCTGTAATGTAACCTTAAGCTTATGTATCAATAGAAATCTATTAGTAAGCAACAACGTATGTATGTAGATAGTTGAATATACTCGAAGATACACACCAACATTAAGTATATACAAATGAACCTAACTATTCAATGGATGATGAGCTCTAATCTCTATGTTCAAATGGACAGATAAATATGAGTAAGGAGTATATGAGTGGGGCAAAAATGATTCTTATCGGATTTTGTAGTATGTACAACATGAGATACAGTATAAAATGGATACCATGTTGATGACTTAATATTCATGTTGAGTACATAAAAATATGAATAATAAAGCGATATTGGGGTGAGTATGAGTATGAGTATGTACCAAAAAACAACAGCAATAAAAACAAAATCTCTTTATAGATGTTGAGATTGTTTTTGTGTTCTCTTTTGTACAGGTGACCACAATGAAAATAAATGCCAAAGTGAAACATACTAAATAACCAATAGTTTTGAGCGGTGATACAATATGAGTGTATGTACTTCTTCCACACATATGCATTTGTATAATCAATATCTATAAATCAAAAATAAAATATTAACTTGTTTGTTTACAAAATAATCTTATAAAATCATACGTACGTACATATTTACTCATCATCTTCATCATTCTTCCATATAATCTGTGAATATGTGTGACGAAGCATATAAATGCCTATATACGAGTATATCGTATGTATGTATGTATGTGGTGTCTACTTTATCTAATCTAACCTCATGTTAGAAGCAATTATGTTGGCACACATACTTGTATATGTGGATATTCATACATACTTGTAGAAAATGATAAATCTACTTTTTTATTAGCATTTGATCATTTTTTGACTTCTGTATTGAATAGAAGAGCAGCTACTGTCAAATTTTCTTGTTATTTTGATTACTATTTTATTGTAATTATTAAAAATACATTTATCACAATGTCAAAGAAAATCTTCTATTTGACACACACGCACACATATATTGTTGGGATATTTTGATTAGACATTTAACCCATTGTTTACTAAGAAAAAACAATCAAACAAATGCTTGGTGCTGATTATTTTTCTCAATATGGGTCTGATTACAAATATACGATATTACAAAATATCGATAATCATAATCTTCCTTATAATTTTACTTTTTCAAATAAAAATTGCACTTGCACTTATCCAATTATGTTAAATCAGAGATAATTAATTGAGCGAATGATGGAAACTATGGATGACTAAGATAGAAATTTCCGGAGCCAATTAAAAATATATATTATTTTCCGTTTGTTGTGAAAAAAATATTATAAACATTTTGGCAATCAAATCGAAATAATATTTTGAATAAATTGCGTTTTCGTCATTATTGCAGAAATTTTCGAAAAAACATAGAAAATTACTTAGTGTAACACACCCTCTCGGAGGTAAACCAAACTAATGTCAAACGACAGCATTTCCCCACGGTAAAAAAAATTCGCAATTAAATTTTACTCTACTACATCACTTCTGAGAATAATTTCTTGGAATATTTTAACCCTCTAGCTACCACCCGTATGGGTAATTTTTGGCTTTTTTTATTTATATGTTAGGGATTTATCGAAAACAGGTCCACAATGATGCACATGGGTGGTAGCTAAAAAAAAATTATCAATTCGATTTTACTCTACTACGTCACTTCTGAGAACAATTTCTCGGAACATTTTAACCGCCTAGCTACCACCCATATGGGTCATTTTTGGTACTTTTATTTATATGTTAGGGATTTTTCGAAAAATGTTCCACAATGACTCACATAGGTGGCAGCTAGAAGGTTTAAATGCTCCGAAGTTGCCGAGACAAAGACGAAGATCGATTGTAACATGAGCTGTGTGACATGGTGCTCAATACTGCTGAAATCAAAGATCATTGAAGTGCATGTCTTCCATTTCCGGCCACAAAATATCGTTTATCAAGCCACTGTAGTGCTCATCGTTGACTGAAATGTGATTTCAAAGAAAAATGCGGCAATGATGCCACCGTTTCAAAATTCGCACCAAACTATCACTCTCTGAGGATACTTCGCGACGATAACAGCAGCAGTTTTGCTTGTTCACATAGCCGCCGACATGAAAACATTGACTATGGAAATAAATTTGCATTATTTCTCAATGTTGTTCAAGCGTACAGCGATTCATTTCGTTCCGCGTAAATATGATATTGACTTTCTGTCAAGATATCAGGTGGTAAAGAGCTGTCACTGTAAAAATAACATATAATTTAAAAACAAAAACACCATATAGTCCACCCTGTATAGTAGAACTTTTATTATTGCACCTTAATCTATACCGGTGAATTGTAGGCCCAAATTTCCGGAAGGCAATTGCAATGAGAAAAATAGCTTCCATTTTTCAGGCAGAGGTTCACGCCTTAAAGCTATCTCTCAGAGAATGTCTACGTAGGGGTACTCGAGAAACCAATATATGCATTTTTTCAGACAGTCAGGCATCTCTAAAATCACTAATGAATTACTCGTTCCCATTTAAGTTGGGTCTGGGAATGCTTCGAACTTCTCAATAGTTTAGCAAAGAGGAACTCTGTGGCTCTAATTTGGGTACCGGAACACAAGGGGCATGCAGGAAATGAAATGGCAGATTCACTGGTCAAAAAGGGCGCATACACTCCTTTCATAGATCCAGAACCCTTTTGCATGGTAAACAGTAGTTTCATGAATAACTTAATATGTGAAGAGCAAAAAAATAGTCTAACCGATTAATGGAGAGCCCATACAGGCACGCGGCAGTCGAAAAGATTCATTGACCCTGAACGCATTAAGGTAAATGCTATCTTGAATCTCAGCAGAAAAGACATCAAACTCTACACTGAACTATTAACAGGTCATTGTAAACTTAATTATCACATGATGAAAATGGGTGTGGTTAACAACGATCTCTGTCGACTCTGTCTTGAAGAGCAGGAAACAGCAGAAAACGTTCTTTGCAATGGCCCAGCTGTGGCTAGACGCAGACTAAACTAAACCTAGGCAACGGATTCATAGTTCCCAAGGACCTAGTTAAGATCGATCCCACAGCAGTGACAAGATTTATAAATAGTCCTGAGATCTCCTAGTTAGGGAGTGAGGCTGCACAAAATATCTTCAGGTCGCGGTGCTTCATAGCCTTAATAATAATAATAATAAATAAGCTTTACTCTTCGATACGATCAAATGGCAGTAGAGTATGGGTTAATTTTGTTTTATTCGTTTCTCAATATATCTAAAATATCCTCCTAAAATGTTCACCTAACCAACAAAACTATTTAAATCGAATAAAGCTGTCATCGAATTATTGAAAGCAGCTATGATGAAAATTCAATGGACATACATACATTGCTAAAGGCTATATGGATAATTGTTTGAGTATCTACATATAGGTACGATATCTTATGATCTGTTTGTCTCTATGAATCAAATAAACTTCTTATAACCGATGAGTACAAGCAATATTTTTTTTAAAAAGGTTGGTTGGTTGATTGATTTCAATTGTATAAATGGAAATTCTGATTTCTGTTTTCTTTTCTTTTATGAAATTATATTATGTATTTCAATAGATTATCAATTAGAAATATCTTCATATCTCATACTAATGTATTTGTAATATTATCAACTAGATTAATCAAGAGCTATATATATAGAGTATATGGCGCTAGACTTATTCTTTGTAATACCGTCTTGTGCAAAAAAAAAAAAACAAATAAACAAAAACCAAAATTTTTACTCAACAATTCTCATTCAAATCAGTTAAAACTCAAAACAATTGAAAATTTTACGCAAATTCAATATCTATGGACATTTACATCTGTATATGGCTATTGTGTATGTGAAGTATATAAGAAAATAATATAAAACAAATGAGTCTTAATCCTGGCGCTAACTTGGCAAAGCCTACTTTCCACTATTTAGCGCAAGATACATTACTCATGCATATTCTGGACTATAGCTATAATATATTGTAGTACTGCATACTGCATTTATGTATGCTTGACTATCCCTTTTTGTAATTTATCAAACAGGAACTAAAGGATAATCCTCTGATGCATATGCATGCATGCATGCGGTGATCGTGGCGATCGTATTCGATCGTAGTTTTACCTTTTAAAAAACGATAAACAAAAAAAAAAAACCTCCAGTTCGCTGTGTGTATGCACATTGCATTGAAATTATCCAAGTGAAAGATTAAGAGAATAAGAAATACAACAATAAAGAAAAAAATTAGAGCACACGGGGTCATTAACAAATGCGAGAACAATAACGTACACAGCAGGGCATAACTTTGAACAGGTTACTATAACTGCTTACATACTACATACATATGCCGCTGTAAAACAGTGATGGTAGGTAGTTTGGCTACCCTATCATATTCTTAGACCCATTCGAAGTAGGTATGTGTTTGTTTGTGCATGTTGAGAAGAGGCACAATATGTGGGCCTATTGAAAAACAATTCAAGGTGTTTGTTACAATAATGTTATTAACACATGAGTAAAGGGTGTTTTTTGTTGGTGTCTATGATATTGTAAAAATTCAATTTTTCGAAGAAAGTGGAATTAGATTTGATCCTTGGATTCTTGCAGAAAAATTTATTTCACTCCACTTTTGGTACGTTGAGTTTTGTGATTACGAGGGCGATCGCAGAGCATATAGATGGCGGCAGTAGTTTGAAAAAAATTACTTTGATGAAAAGTGGCAACCTTATAAAACATAAGTTTTAAGTTTCAAGGCGCCACGTTGTTTAGTATTTTTTGTTGCTGAAATCTTCTCTAAAGAGTTGGGACTGGTATGCACTCGGAATCTGGGAAGATACGTATCGGTCTATCAAGCATAAATGCTTGGTTTAATGCATGCGCTAGACCATCTCCTGGACGGAAAGGTGCAAGGTAAGAAACTCTTGCTAGCACTCGATAACCAGGAGGTGGTCAGGGGACTGCAACAACCGACGATATCTTCTAAGCTGACGCTCGACTGTGTTCAGAAACTTAACGGGTGTGCTCGTAGTAATGCGATTATTTTTATGTGGGTGAAGGGACACATTGGTATAGAACAAAATGAAATTGCAGACGCCTTGGCTAGACAAGGATCTGAAGCTGAGTTTTATGGACCGGAACCAGCAGTTGCTCTTAGCGATGGGATGGTGAAGGCAAAGGTCGAAGAGTGGAAAAAGCAGCTCCATCTCACGAGATGGGAGCACTTATCCACTTGTAGACATGTAAAGGCTTCGTTGAGGCTATCAAAGGGCAGTGAATCAGGGAGGGCTCTCAGTCTAGGACGGTTGACTCCAAACTGGTTGACTGCAATTTCAGATACTACCCCAGCAAGATGGGTCTTCTTGAAGAGGAGGATGCTGACATTTGCAGATTATGCATGGAAGAGGCAGAGACAGCGGCGCACATAGTGTGCCAGTGTCTTGTATTAGCAAGCAGGAGGATGTCCACACTGCGTCGCCAATTTATTGATGAATTCGAAATGTGGAACATACCCCACAAAGATATGCTTAAAATAACGCGTGATATTATTATGAGGAAGGAAGTAGATGAATTCTGCAACCAAACAAATAATTAACATACGATTTGAGGGACGAAAAGGGACCCAGATAAGTGGTCTGATTCGGCTAATCCCTAAAAAAGAAAATAAAAATATACAGCTTCTTCGGATTATTTTCTATTTCCAAATTTGAAAATATGGCTTAGTGGTAGAAGATTTGCAAACAATGAAGAGGTAGAGTCTGCGGTAGATGGCTATTTTAATGAGCTAGATAGCTCATGCTATAAACAAGATTTCGAAGCTATAAAATATCGCTGGCGCTAAAAGGAGATTATGTTGAGAAATAAAGAAAAATTTTCCCAAATTTGTTGTGTTTTCTTTCTTAGGACGAGTAGTTATGGGACCGCTGTCGTATGCTTCTCCCATATGTTAAAAATACAGCTCAGCGGCAAGCACTAACTAAACAAGCAAAGCTAAAACACCCTTTTTTTTTTTGTTGTTGCTGCATTAAAGTTGTAAGGCAAACCTGTGGTGTGTTATATTGAATTTTGCAAATTGAATTGGTCTAGTCGCTCTAGTCCTTCAGTCGTTATTCGGGTTTTTTTTTTGTTTTTGTTGCAAATTTTGCAATTCTTGTTGCAGTTGCAAAATCAAGAAAGGATTTTTTTAGACATGTGAATATGTACTTTATTTTAAGAAATTTATTTGGTTTTGTTACGGTATGTTAAATTAGGCAAATTTTATATGTGCAATTTGAAGGACATCTTAAAGTGTAGTAAAAAATATTTATATACATTAGAATTTTTTTTACTTTTTATTTAAAATAAGTACTTATTGGGATTTCATTGGCGCCAAGTTGGTATTTTTTTTTAGTCCAATTAGTTTTTTTGTTTTTGTTTTTGGGTGAAGGTGTGAACTTATATGCGCTGAATGTGATATATTGTATTCAGATGAAATATACTTATTCGCATTGCTTTAATAATCTTTCATAAATGTTAACACATATAAGATAACAACAAAAATAACAACAACAACAACCAAATTATGTATAGCGCATATACATATGATGCATGAAGGTGTTTTCAAGAGTGCAAGAGGTCCCTCATCAAATCGAAATGAAATGAAAATATACAAAGAAATCATCAAAAGACACCCAGAACAGCAGAAAACTTCAAAAACATAAAAAGATGCCGAAATTGGCGCCAATGCCGAAGACAGAATAAATCATATCATTCATTATGAGTTACTCCACAAAAAAAAAAAAAAAAAAAGAAAAGGTTTTTGTTACTTTTACCTTTTTTTTTTTCTTTTTTTTTTTTTTTGTATTTCAATTTTTGGTTGAATTTGTTTTTTGTGGTTAAGGGTTTTTCGTGAGATGAATGTTCTATCTTACCGAATTTAATTTTCCAATAGCTTTAATATCCTCAGTTTAGAGAAACTTATTGATATATTAGGTTAGATATTAGATTTTACAGAAGCTTTCATTGATCAACCATAACCAGGTATTAACATTATTAGATGAAAATTTTTTTTCAGAAGATGATGCCAGATGAAGTCAACACTGTGGATAAGATAATTAGAATAAGATAATGGGCGTCATAATAGAAGTTACAATAGATTTCTCCAGTATCACAGATTAAATTATGAAGAATTTAAATATTGTTGAGTAAATTTAGCAAACTCTTTCGTTCGAGATAAGAGAGTTGCATTCATTTTTATTGATAAACCCGGTTGATGCTTCTATGACTCTATGGCTCATGGCTGTGGCTATGGCTATGGTTATGGTTCACTATAGACTATAGCAATTATGGCATTGAACTGATCTCGATTTTTTGTTTTTTAACCATTTTTTCTACATTTAAGCATCATAAGCATATTTATTTTTACAAATCTCTCTGTCATAAGCTGTTGTATTATATATTTTATATAAACATTTCACTTCAACTTGTAACAAATAAATGTTATCAACACTTCAGTAATTTTAATAAAAAAAAAAATTTTTTTTTGCTTCTATTTTTTATTAGAAAAAAATTATAGTACAACAAATAAAGAAACATCTATAATTATATATACTAAAAAAAAAAATGAGTGAAAAAAAAAATATTAAATTTAAAACACCTAATTGCCACATAACATAACAAAATCATAAATCACACAAAAAGTACAATGAACAACAACAACAACTGCTACAACTATAATAATAATAATAATAATGACAATAAAAAGTGACACAATTATAAACTCAAATCTTCAAATCATTTCCCGCCCCCAAAAATGTGCTTATACATGGTTGTTTTAGTTTAGTTTTGTTTTTTTTTTTTTAATTTTTTTAATTTTTGTTTTTATTTGTTGTGTTATGATGTCGTCTAAACTTTAATTAAATTGTTAAAATATTTAACGAACTTATAATAATAATCATCATAATGTTAATATGTATGTAGTAATACTAACAACACCACAACAACAACCACAATAATATTCTACTAACATCAGGGTGATATGTGTATATATGTAGTAATACAAAAAAAAAAAAGTATTGCAATCATTTCCGCATCAACAACAGTAACAATGTTGTACAGGTACAACAAGTACACTTAATTTCAGTAGTCGATGCACAACGAAGCATATAAGCACAAGTAAATGCATACATATATATTTATTTATCTTACATACATGGACGGACATCGAAATACACATGTGGCAGAATGTTTTGTTTTTTTTTTCTTTTTGTGAATATGCATATATACAGGGTATTTCGTTTCAAGTATAATATTTTAACTAAGCGATATTGATTTCTGTCATATAAGAATGCAAAATCCAGGCGATCCTTACTTCTAAGGTATGGGATGAGCTCAGCAATCTTATGTAGAAAATTATGAGAAAGATTTCTGTGGAACATATTAACCCTCTACCTCATCCATATATGGGCCATTTTGGTTCCTTTTTTTAAAAAGTCATAAAAACTCCCATAAATCAAGAAAATAATGATTCATAATGTACTACAAAAATATTGCTCATAAAATTTTACTATAGGCCTCTAAATACACCAAAGCTCGAAACTGAACATAAATGACAGAAATTTGTCAAAATCGCAATTGCCTCTGAAACGTTAATATCGTACTTATACGAGTACAGAGTTGTTGCAAAAATCTACCACAAATCCCCAAAATCCACAAAGTTCATTTGAAGTGAGCTTTCGTAAAATGCAGAATTTTGCAAAAGCTTTCTTACGCCATGGCCATTAGAACACCTATTGAATTGAAAAATAAATTAAAAATTTTTGATTTGATGTAAATCGAATTAATTCATTTCCAAAATATCATACCTGTCTTTGCTGTATATTCATTTCAGTCATTATGTCTTCAAAATCATTACAATGAATAAAAGTGTTTATCCCGTTGACTGCAAAATATGACAGAAATAAATCTCACCGATTGCGAAAACCACTTGATGTTGATGTCTTAAACAATTAGAACATCAGGAAGCTATGATTCATTTCCTGTGTTCATATCCAACCTTGTTTGATTGTGTCGAGATTGGACGAAATCTATAATCGACATTCATAGAATATAATCATGATGTTATTCCTTTTTGCCACAGATTTGAGATCATACATATATTGAATATCGAAGACTGAAATTTCTGTCCGGTCACCAAAGGCGAACATTTCGGTTCATTTGAGTCTAGCAAAATGCGGAACAGTGTTGAAATGAGTGGCGTATCATCTCGTCTTGCTATCTTCAGCTCAACTTCTACAAGATAGCCTTACTTCGTATTATCTATAATTTTTTTTAACGATTGTAGTTAATTTTATTATAATTGAAACTATATTTTCAAAGTCAATACAAAAAGACTCGTTCATTTTTTAAAGGCATTTCTTATTCCATGAGAAATACGTACATTTTCATTATATTATCATTATATTATTATATCATATTTTCTCTTTAAGCTCAATATGCTGTAGAACAAAAATTCTGCTCCAATAAGAAAATACATTCGATAATTTGAAACGAAATGTCAAAATAAATTAATTTCGTTTATTTTTCTGAGGAAGTACGCTGTTGAAAATAACTAGGGTTGATATCTGTAGTTTGTAGACTTGTGGAGACTATATGTTTATTTCGTTATAACATTTCATAATGAAATGAATTGAATTGAAATTGAATAGAAATTGAATAGGAAACACATGTTTAATTATAATTTTACTAATACCACCTTGATCAAAAAGTTCCCGGAATAACCTCGGTGGGGCGCTCCCATCGTTCCAATTTGAGTTCTGTTGTTTTTTTTTTGTCCCATCGTTTCAATTTGAGTTCTGTTTTTTTTTTTTGTGAAGTTCGTACATCTGTTGTTGATATTCCCTCTAAATCTTAGCGTCATAGCTTGACATTTGCAAAAGTTACGTACCCAAGAGTACATCTATCTCAGTGCTTCCTGTGATTTTTCCATTACTTCCTCTCGGCTGCTGAAACGCGTTCCCCGTAATGGTTGTTTAACTTGATGGAACAGAAAGAAGTCACAGGGAGCCAAATCAGATGAATTCGGTGGCTGTTGAATGGTATTTGTTGCATTTTTCGTCAAAATAATGCTGGCACTGTGGGACGGTGCGTTATCATGGTGCAAAATCTACGAGTTTTCTGGCCACAATACTGGCCTTTGGTCTCGCGTTGAGTCCAGTAATGATCCTTTTGATGAATGTGGGATCGAATTCAGTAAAAAATCGCCAACACACACAGAGATAGATGTACTTTTGGCTACGTTACTTTTGCAAATGTCAAGCTATGAAGCTGAGATTTAGAGGGAATATCAACAACAGATGTACCAACTTAACAAAGAAAAAAAAAACAGAACTCAAATTGGAACGATAGGAGCGCCACACGGTGGTTATTCCGGGAACTTTTTGATCAAGATGGTATAATGTGTTGTATTGATTGTATTTCAGTTATGGAAGCAAATACTAACAGTTATAAATTACATAGATCAATAAAATAATTTTTTTCATTAATTTTTGTTTTTTACAGTGATTGTCCAAAATGACACTTGACTCTTATTTCTACACTCCGAAAAGAGAAATATGCCAAGTCTACAAAAAATAAATTATTTTCTAAAACATACTGAGCTTTAAAATGAAACACCCTTTTCATTTTTGAATTTGTTTTGTAATCAAATGTGTTAAATTAAACATAAACATTTAAAAAATATTAAAGGACAGACATACATACAGGTTACATATATAATTACATCGGGTATTGCATATATATGTATAATATAGAAGGTACAACATAATTTAAAATAAATTAAAATCATATAATACATAATATAGAATGCTGTAATGTGAATCAAGTGTAACGCAATGTTATGCGTATATGCGTAAGCAAATCACACTTAATCATTCAACAAGCGCAACAAGTTAATTTTCCATATGCCAACTAAGTACATACGACTATGACAATAATCGTTACACCAAAAAAAAATATACCAACGCACCGACTTGTATAAGCAAAATTGAAGAGTCATTAGACTAGAAAGAAAAATGTCAAAAAATAGAAAAAAGTTTGACAGAGAAAAAAAAAACATCCGTCAGCAATAATATTTAAAAATTCAAGAGAAAAAAATTTCACAAGCTATGCATATAAATACACACACACACACATATTTATACCAATTTTAACGCTTTTGGTTAATTTAAGGTGATAATTGCTTTTTAATGTGACACAACTAAATTTTGGTAGCTGTTATTTTTGTTTGTGTGTATTTTTTTTTTTCTCTACATTTTACATTTCTAATGTTTTTTTGGAAAGGTGACAATATATATAGTGGCAACACAAACATGTATATAATTATCATAAATACATATTTATGATCTCAACATAAGGCATCATCATCATCATCATCATCATCGTCGTTGTCACCTAAATATTACACGTACAATGGGCACATCCATTAACCGGATGTGCGTCTATGCGCATGTGCAGTCATCAAATAATTATTTTCAAATTTTGTACTTTTAATTTAAATAATTCCGTCTTTCTTTTTGCTTTTTTTTTTTTTTTGCTTATTCAGGGTGAACTTAGATTGTGTATGGAGATTTTAAAGGTTTCTCTGCAGGAGTTACACTTGTTGTTACTATTATATATTTCTCTCTGCTCCCTATCTATAGTCGCTTTAGATAATTGTTGTGACATTTTGACATTTTCTAAAAAAAAATATTTTTTTTTTATATTATACATTTTGTTTTTTTTTTTTTATCAAATTGTTAGTATTTATTATTCATCATTTCTTTCGTTTCTTTAAAATAGACTTGTAATTTGTACATACTTGGCTGTTTACTGAAGCAAGAATTTAAGATTACATGTGTTACATGGTCCAATCCAATCATATTAAATATGAAACATTTTAATAAGTGTACACAAAAGACTTAAGCACCAAACTTCATTTTACAATGCCAAATTTGTCTCGTACAATAGCCTATAGTGGAAAAAACTAGCTAAGAACTATTGAATTCACTAGTTCTTAGGGGGAACAGCAACTGGTTCAAATTCTCTCCATTTTCCTTTGTTAGAACTGGTGAATTTAACTTGGCGATGTCATAGAAGATGTCAATTGGCGCGTTTTAAAAGTAATTTTGTATGGCAGTTATATGAAAAAGTGGGCATGGCTCTTTCATTTCGCACGAAATTATTTCCTCTTACAATCATAAGCCATTTATCCAATAGGGTTGCCCTAAACGACAGACTACATAAGTTATAGCGGTTTAAAATAAACAAAAAATAATTCCGCGACTTTGTGTGGCACAACTTAATACGGTCCGTTTTCAAAAGATGGCTCTGGCTGCCATATGTGGTTGACATAAGCAGCTGAATTTTGCTTTGTTGGAACACTGTGACATTTGTCAATCATATTTGTGTTAAATAAAGAGCATTCGCGGGAAGTTTTAATTTTCCTTTTTAATTGGAATTGAAAAGTGCAGCTGAAGCGCATCGATTGCTTGTGGCAGTTTATGGTGAATCTGCTCTAACAGACAATTCATGCAGAGAATGGTTTCGAAGCTTCAAAGGTGGTGATTTCAGTGATTTTAGTTGACAAACCTTGACCTGATCAGTCAAAAAAGTTTGAAGATAAAGAATTTGAAGGATTTACTGAGTGAAGACTAGTGGCAAACGCAAGAAGAACTTGCAGAATCGTTGGGAGTCACTCTACAAACCATTTCAAAACACCTGAAATCCTTTGGAATGATTCAAAAGCAAGGATATTTGGTGCCATTCGAATTGAAACCAAGAGAAATTGAAATATGACTTTTCACATGTCAACGGCTGCTGGAGAGGCCAAAAAGGAAGAGTTTCTTTACATCGTATTGTGACTGACGATGAAAGGTAGGTCCATTACGATAATAGCAAGTGCAAAAAATGATGAGTTAAACCCACTCAGCCATCAACATCAACTGTAAAGTCCGATATTCATGGTAATAGTGTGTATCTGGTGGGATCAGATTAGATTAGATTGGTAAGGGCTAAACAATTACTGTATATGGCACTGCATCCTACTCGAATTATTGTGCAATACCCGAGTATAATATTGGAATAGATTATATCCTCCCATTTTCCCAAAAAAAAAACATTTTGATTCTTGTGAGTTCAAGTTCAGATAGATTAGTAGTCTGTAGTAGTTCCTTCCTGAATGTTTGTTTTCTCACCCGGATAAAGGCTGGGCATTGTGTAATTAGGTGTATGGATGGTTCGAGTCCAAATGGTTGCTTTTCAGCTCCCTCCCTTGCCAATTTGTCTGCATTCTCATTACCATCGTCGCCACAGTGTGCTGGAATCCATTGTACAATCACTTGATTCCCGACTGATAGTTGTTGGAGAAGATTAGCTGACTCCCAAACTAACCTAGAATTAAATGTTGACGAATGCAAGGTTTTTATTGCAGCCTGACTGTCCGACATTAGAATGATATTTTTCTTATAAGGACGAAGGTTACGAATTTCCCTGGTACATTGATTAATAGCAAAGACCTGCGCTTGAAAGACGGTTGCTAAGCTACCAAGACTTATTGACATTCGGGTACTGAGACAATAAATTCCAGCTCCTGTGCCTTCTTCAGTCTTAGATCCATCAGTGTACCAGACAATGTCGTCATGAGTAAGACTGATTTTTGAGTCTTCACAGTTTATCCTGTAATTGATGCATTTGAGCCAACCACTGAAAGAAAAACGGCCGCAATACAAGCGGAGACACGACAAAGTGATTTTGCAGCATGACAACGGTCGACCACATGTTACTCTATCGGTCAAAACATATTTGGAAACGTTGAAATGGGAAGTTCTACCTCACCCGCCGTATAGTCCAGACATTGCTACTTCCTTTCGACTACTACTTCTTCAAGTCGATGGCACATGGCTTAGCTGAGCAGCTCATCCGTCCTTACGAAGTAGTCAGAAATTGGGTCGATTCGTGGATCGCATCAAAAGATGCATCGTTTTTTCGAGATGGTATTCGAAAATTACCAGAAAAATGGGAAAAAGTAGTTGCTCGCGATGGACAATATTTTCAATAATGTATAAATTTAGATGGTTATTAAAAGAAACGCTTGAAAACAGCATATATCGGACTGAATTAAGTTGTACTACAATACATAATTATCTCAAACTTTACTCATTCATTATTATATGGCAATATATATAGTATTTGTCTACGCCAGACTATTACATCACGCGCACTGTCTGGTGTCACCCTTATAGAAGACGAAGGCAACTCTGACTTGATCAGTCAGCAGTCGATTCGTTATTCTTGTTCTTCTTTTTTTTTCTTCTTATATATTTGTTCTCGACACTAAGTGCGCGCATATAGTTCGAGTGTTTTTTGTACTTTGCAATAATTAATTTGTGTTAATAATAACAAATTATATTCATTTCTAATCGTTTTCTTGTAATAAACAATACACATAAACATATACAGGTGTATCTCGAGTGTTTTTTCTTTGTACAAAGTGATGTACATCAGAAACAATTCGTTTGTGATTTTCGTGCTGTTCTTCTTCATTTAATACGAAATTTCTTTCAGCAACAACAACAACAATTCACCAAAAGAACAAATGGAACAAAATCAACAGTAACAGCGACAACATAGTCAAGATTTGCCATCAATTATATACAGCAATAGTTTGCAAGAGGCAAACAAGATGACGACGAAAAATGACGCTAACAGCAAACATCATCAACAGAGAAAATCACCTACAACAACATCAAGAGTTAACATCAGTCATCAATAGAAATAGTTCGAGATTGGAAAAGATAAAGGCGGATAATTACGTTACCCGAAACCATCAACAACCCCGAAAACATAGTCAAGTAGTTTTTTTTATTTATTATTATCTATTATTCTATTATCTAAAAACGACTAATCTCGAATAATTTTAATTTTATTAGAAAGCAAGAAGCGGTCGGTGGTTGGAATCTCAACAGTACAACTCAACCAAGGTATGAGCCCACCGGCATCTCTCTCACACGTTCAGTATTATGTATTTTCTATGACAAGATTTAACAAGTTTCCTACCTGCAATATTATCGGTCATTGCTTATAAAAATGATATTGAAAATTCATTAAATATACATACATGAATTTTATTGCACAAATTTCCGCTTGTTTACAAGTGGAATAAAACCAAAAATAAAAAGCCAATGCAATAAGTCAAAAAACGACTTGATCAATCTACATAATACGGCTCGTACGGGGCGCCCTATTTATTATTTAGGCGATTACATAAACAAATGAATCAAGATGAATATTTGAATGAACAAAATAAATCAAAATAGATCAATGAGTTATTGAATGAATCGGGCAATAAGGACGTGCTGCATACATTTACATAAGTAAGTAAGTATACCCATACATATTTATTGTGTATATTTTACAAATATGAACATTTGTCGTAGTCACTTAATATTGACTGAGAGCCTGACTGACCAGTTGGTGCTTCATTTGACGTTTTTCGTTTTTCTACTTCTACTTACTTACTTACTTACTTATGTGGCCATAACAACCGAATATCGATTTAGGCCGAAAATAACATGCTTCGCCAGCCATCTCTGTTCTTCGCTAGCTGGCGCCAGTTAGAAATTCCAAGCGCCGTCAGGTTCTCCAGTACTTGGTCTTTCCACCGGAGGTTTGGTCTTCCTCTTTTGCGTCGTCCTCCAGCGGGTTCCGAATATAACACCTTCTTAGCTGGAGCGTGTTCTTCATTCGCTCGACATGACCTAGCCAGCGCAGCCGCTGGATTTTGATGCGCTTTACTATGTCAATATCGGCATACAGCTCGTACAGCTCATGGTTGTACCTTATTCGGTACTCGCCACCAACGCAAATAGGTCCAAAGATCTTGCGTAGGACTTTTCTCTCGAAAACTCCAAGTATTCGCTCATCCGAGGTGGAAATTGTCCAGGCTTCAGCGCCATATGTTAGGACAGGCATGATGAGAGACTTGTAGAGTGTAGTTTTCGTTCTTCGAGAGAGGGCTCGACTTCTCAATTGCTTACCCAGCCCAAAGTAACACCTGTTAGCAAGAGTTATCCTACGCATGATCTCCAAGCTGACGTCATTACTGCTGTTAATGCTGGTTCCAAGATAGACAAAGTCCCTTACTACTTCAAAAGCGTAGTTGTCAACAGTGACGTGCTGTCCAAGACGCCGGGACTCTTTGTTTGTTGACACTAGATACTTCGTCTTGCCCTCGTTCACCGTGAGACCCATCCGACGCGACTCTCTTTCCAACTCTGAGAATGCTGCACTGACTGCTCGCGTGTTCATGCCGATTATGTCAATATCGTCGGCATACGCTAACAGCATGACACTTTTGTTGAAGATAGTGCCATTATATCGTAGATCAGCAGCTCGTATTATTTTCTCCATAATAAGATTGAAGAAGTCGCACGATAACGAATCACCTTGTCTGAAACCCCGTTCGGTATTAAACGGTGCGGAGAGGTCCTTCCCAATTTTCACTGCACAACGGGAGTTATGCAGTGTCATTCTACAAAGTCGAATGAGCTTTGCAGGAATACCGAACTCAGACATTGTTGCGTAGAGGTAATCCCTTACCGGACTGTCGAAAGCGGCTTTATAATCAACAAATAGGTGGTGTGTGTCGATCTGTTTTTCTTGGGTCTTCTCCAGGATTTGGCGCAGTGTGAAAATCTGGTCGATGGTGGATTTACCAGGTCTGAAGCCACACTGATAAGGTCCAATCAGGTTGCTGAGCATAGGCTTCAATCTTTCACACAGTACGCTCGATAGAACCTTGTACGCGATGCTCAGGAGACTTATTCCACGGTAGTTGGCGCAAATTGTGGGGTCTCCTTTTTTATGTACAGGACAGAGAACACTGAGCCTCCAATCATCAGGCATGCTTTCATCCGACCATATTCTGCTTATGAGCTGGTGCATGCGGGTGAGCAGCTCATCGCCTCCGGTCTTAAACAACTCGGCAGGCAGGCCATCAGCACCTGCAGCTTTGTTGTTCTTCAGCCTTAAAATGGCCGTTTCTACCTCGTCATAGTCGGGTGGTGGAACATCAACACCATCATCTGTAATTGGGGTTATCGGGCATTCTCCTCCACTGGCGGAATTGTTCGTAGCATCGCCATTCAGTAACGTGGAGAAGTGTTCCCTCCATAGGCTCAGTACACTCTGGACATCCGTAACCAGATTCCCATTTCCATCACGACAAGAAGAGGCTCCGGAATTTAAACCTCCACTCAGGCGCTTGATCTTTTCAAAGAATTTTCGAGTCTCATTCTTGTCGGTGCACATCTCTATCTCCTCACACTCGCGTCTTTCCAACTCCCTCTTCTTGCGCCTGAAAAGACGTCTCTCTGCACTCCTTTTCTCTCTATACCGCTCCTTAACAGCTCGCGTTACGCCTGCACGCAGGGTTTTTCTGTAGGCGGCGTCTTTCTCTGCGGTAGCGTCGCGACACTCCTGATCATACCACTCATTCCTCAGAGGCCGGTAGTAACCGATTACCTCCTCGGCAGCAGTAGTCATGGAGTGGGATATATGTGTCCACCGTGCGCATGTATCATCAAGTGGGGGAGTGTTCTGCATAAGCAGATCCGATAGTCGAGTGGAAAATGCATCTGCTGTCTCTGGTGATTGCAGCTTACTGACGTCGAGCTTTCTCTGTGTGGGACTTCTCTTGTTATTTGCGACACATAGGCGTGTGCGCACCTTAGCTGCAACAAGGTAGTGATCCGAGTCGATGTTGGCACCACGGATCGATTTCACGTCCATCACACTGGAAGCATGCCTTCCGTCAATCAACACATGATCAATTTGGTTTCTTGTACGATGATCTGGAGACAGCCATGTCGCTTTGTGGATGTCGAGATGCTGGAATCTGGTACCACCAATTACCATGTTTCGTGCTGCGGCGAAGTCGATCAGCCTCATTCCGTTATCGGAGGTGTTTTGGTGGAGGCTGAATTTTCCGACAGTTGGACCAAAGGTACCTTCCTTGCCCACCCTGGCATTAAAGTCGCCAAGCACGATTTTGATATCGTGGCGGGGGCAGCGGTCATAAGCTTCTTCGAGGCGCTGAAAGAAGCTCTCCTTGGTCACATTGTCCTTCTCATCCGTCGGAGCGTGGGCACATATAAGGCTGATGTTGAAAAATTTTGCCTTGATGCGGATTGTGGCCAGCCGTTCGTTCACAGGCGTGAACTGTGAGACAAGATGTCGTAGTCTCTTTCTGACCAAAAATCCACATCCTAATTCGTGCCTTTCAGCATGGCAACTGTAGTAGATGTCACAGGACGCTCTTTTGGAGCAGCCCTGTCCTGTCCATCGCATTTCCTGGAGAGCGGTGATGTCAGCTCTGTATTTTTCGAGGACATCAACCAGCTGGATAGAGGCACCCTCCCTATAAAGGGATCGGACATTCCAGGTGCATATCCGTAAATCATTGTCCTTTTTTCGTTTGCGGGGGTCATCAACAAAAGCGGTAGTCCTTATCCGAGGCATTTTAGTTTTTTTCATTGGAGGGGTTTTTTATGTGGCGGGTCCCAAACCCAACGCACAACCTCTAACCGAGGAGATTTTCTACTTCTACTATCATCAATTTTCTGCTTGCTTACTAAGACTGTGTGCTAATAAATTGTCGCTTGAGGGTTTCAATGATAGCAGACTACTGCTGGTTGCTGCTAACGCTAATTCCTGGCACCATTCGCTCATTCTGCGAAAATCAAATTAGGCGGCATATGTATAATGTTATAGTTACTTTATTGTTGTTATTGTTGTTGTTGTTGATACTGTTGCTGGTGCACAAGAGATTCATTTTATTATTATATTATGCCTAAATACACATATACATACATACATATATGAATACAAATAGCAACAATAGCAGCAGTATTTCAAGTTGGTAGCATCGTTAAGATTTAAGACCATTTCGCATGCGCATCATTAATGCAACGGCGGCACTTTAAGAGTTATTTGATTACACATATACATATGTATATTGTAATATATAGTGCATGTACTTATATGCTCATATATTGTATAAAGAGTACATGAGTACATGAGTGTGTACATTAAGGTAGGTCAAATTTTTAAACGATCTAGTTCAGCTAAAAACAGAATTTAAAAGCAAAAACGAAATTTTAGCTTTCGATCCGATTACTTAACATATATAATTTTCCCAAAAGGCATTCATTTAGTACTGAAGCTATTAGAGTACATTTTGGGGGTAAGTACGTTCACCAAAAATGTTATGGAGCAAAAATGAATGGGAGATTAATTAAAGGAAATGCCAAGGCATTAGAAAATCTGCAAATGACTCCATAACTTCCCAGGAATCGTCTCTAGATGCATAAGATGTGTGGCTGACCGATATATCTTTCGCTAACATTTCCTCCGAACCTAAAGACAGGAGTTTAACCCTTAGAAGAGTTCCCTACAAATCGGAAAAAATACCTAAAATATCTCAAAGTTTTATGATTTTTACTAAGACAGATACTTCCAATTTTACTTCGTCGAATTTAACCCACCTTGATGTAGATCAAGGCAAGTGTGTTTATGAATGTGTGATTGTTGTTGAACTCATTAGCCACTCATCATCAATTTCAAATGGTGCACTTTACCTTTAATCGTAAAACTTCACTATGTAAATATTCAGAGAACTGCGCAAGTAAATTCATACAAGCAAGTTGCGACCAATGGTCCAATAACATTTTGATAGGACTGCAACGAATAATAATAATAAAGCAAATATGCTACTTGATTAATTTGAATGAATAAAGTGAAATTAACAGGATTTTGCCTTTTTTTTTTTTGGTGTTTCACCGATCGGTTCTATTACTGCAAAAAACGTCATAATTATAATGCAAGAGAAAGTTATAGACTGTGCTCTATGGGACTTTCTATTTCTCTACGCACTTGATCTTGTTCTCGTTTAACGATAAGCCCATTTGACAAGCCTACCTCTCTGGACTATCAAATGCTCCATTGACTGCTATCATATTTGAGCCAATGATATTAATATATTAGTACATAGACCAGCAAAGAAAAGTAGGGCATCCGGATCTATGGAGCCGAATACATAAGCGTATATCCGTTATCTCCCACAATTTTTTTTTAAACTCAAAAGGGATATATTTTTGACCCTTTTTGTAGATTTTTTTGTATTCAGTGACCAAGAATCCATAAAATATGAACGTCCTACATTTTTGGTGGAGCTCTGTTATTATTGTAAATAATATTTCTGAGGCTGAGTTAGTAAATACATGCAAATTTATATAAGGAATACCCTATTCGGCAAACAAACATTTTATTCTCAACATAGTCTTCTTTTAGTTCGATTCATTTCGCCCAAAGTTTCTCAAATTTATTGATGGCCTCTAAATAATACAATTTCTCGAGGACATCAAAGTAGATATTTGTTTCATCGATGATCTCTTCATACGACTCAAATCTTTTACCGTCGAGCCATTTTGTCGAGTTTTCAAAGAGAAAGTAATCGCAGAAGGATAAATGTCAAGAATATGCTGACTATGCTGGAAGCAATTCGTAATCTAATTCATGCAATTTTGCCAGTGACACCAGTGCATTATCCTGGTGATAAAATTTTTTCCTCGCCAACAGTTCTGCATAATATTCGCCGGTGATCTTTTACCATTTTCGAGGTAAAAGAATGAATGAAACAACGTTTTACCCTTTTCGATGTAATAGAATGAATGACATAGCGTGCATCCTAGAAAAATGTCGTCATGAACTTCATGAACTGACAGACCCATCTTGACCTTCGACAGCTTCGATTGAATTCTGCTATCACAGCTCTTCCTGGGTCTCCGGTGTATTGTGGTGGATCCATATTTCATTCACGACTACGAACCACTCAAAAACTCGTCCTTTGAAGAAGCAAACAAGGCACCCATCTTGCATATAAACTTTTGATATCCAAATATTTGTACAAAACTGATATCGCTGATCTATGTATATAAGGAGATCTACAGTCGGCTCAAGTCGCGCACCATCACTCGCCGATCGTCCAATATTAAATCGCCGATTTTATCCAACTTTTTTGATGTGGTCACCTTAATCGGATGACCAGAACGTTCGACATCACTTGTACGAGTGCGACTGCACCGAAATTGAATAAACCAATGATGAACGATTCCAGGCGATGACAAATAATCTCCATAATATTTTTCGAGATTTTATTTACGTGATGTTTTTTTTTTTTCGGGCAAAAAATATCAATTGATCACACGTCTTTTTCAAATGCATATCACTGTCTGAAAATTTTTAGAGATTCTTCTTGCCAAGCAAAATTGTTTTTGTTTCGAATAGTGTGTTCCTCACTCATATTTTCAGAGGCTTCATTACCCATTAGACAGAACAAATCAAAATCAAAAATATTACTTTAACAAAAAATAATAATAAAATGGAAATAAAAAGTAATATCAATATCTGATTGAATATATAGATATTAGAAAGACTCGAATTAATAAATTGTACGATATATATATTTTTTAAATTTCTTAAAATCGAATGTGATCAAAGTCGTATCAATCGATTCAACCGATGATATCAGGTGTAGTAAAAAGAAATCCATTATTTTTCCAATAGATGGCTTTAGTAATCTGTATCTCGCGTGTATAAATGCGATCGGGTTACGCTAGATGGCGTTAGAAAGTGATTGATTGTGATTGTTTGACTCAGTATTGTTTGAGCACGCGTTAAAGATGGACATCAGTAAAGAGAAAATACACCATATTTTACAGTTTTTCTTCGGTAAAGGCGAAAACGCAAGCCAGACGGATGAAAATGTAAATAATGTTTATGGTCCTTATACTGTAATAGCCAATCATGTGAAATTTTGGTTTCGTCGATTCTGTTCCGGTAATTTTGATGTCAAAGATTCGCCACGCTCTGGAAGGCCAATTGTCGAAAATATCGATAAAACAATAGAAATCGTCGAGTCTGACCATCATGTAAGCACTGTTTCTATTGCCCAGGAGCTAAACATTGCACAAAAAACCGTTTGGAAACATTTAAATAAGGCTGGATACAAAAAGAAGCTCGATGTATGGGTGCCACACAAGTTAACGCAAAAAACCTCATGGAGCGAATTTCCATCTGCGAATCGCTGATGAATCGATCCATTTCTGAAGCGGATGGTTACTGGTGATGAAAAGTGGGTCACTTGCGACAATGTCAAGCGAAAACGATCGTATTTGAATCGCGGTGAGCCTGCGCAAACGGTGGTCAAGCCAGGATTGACGGTCAGGAAGGTTTTGCTATGTGTTTGGTGGGATTGGCAGGGAATCATCTACTATGTGCTGCTCCCCTACGGCTAAACTCTTAATTCGGACCTGTACTGTCAACAATTGGACCGTCTGAAGGAAGCAATCACCCAGAAGCGATCAGCTTTGCCCAATAGGAGAGGAATTGTGTTCCATTAGGACAAAGCCAGGCCACACACATCAATAGTGACTCACCAGAAGCTCCGCGAGCTTGGTTGCGAGGTTCTTATGCATCCACCTTATACTTCGGACCTAACACCAAGTGATTACTACCTGTCGCTGTCTATGGCGAATGATTGTGCTGGTGAAAAATTCGCCTCAAGAGAAACTTGTGAAAATCGACTGTCCCATTTTTTTGCCAATAGGGACGAGGGTTTCTATGAGAGCGCCATTATGAAATTACCTTCAAAATGGCAACAAGTTATCGAACAAAACGATGCATATTTGACCTAAATCGGATCATTTTAATTATGCTAAATAAAACCTTCAATTTAATGCAAAAATAATGGATTTTTTTTACTAGAGCTTATATGTTTACATTAGAATTGGTAAATATTACAGCATTTGGATTTGAACAATATTTTGTTGAGTTTAGCATTTGGTAATATATGAGTCTATCCATTTATAGTACAATATATCCTAATGTATTTGCAATTCTTCTTTTTTCGCACCCTGTTTACAGTCGTCTCTCTCTCTCTCCCTCACTCTGTCCCTGTGGCAATTTGTGCATAAGAAATTGTTAAAATGCCACAATAATAACAACGCTTTAGCAAACGTTGATGCCTCAAGTGTTACAAATAATTCTATATGCATCAATAAAATGTTTGCATGCATTCTTCTGCATTATGGAAATGTTTGCACATGTGAGTATAGTAGCAAGTGTAGTACTATTTAGCACAATTGTAAACTAAAAAATTAGCTAATGTATGAATAAAATATAAATACATTAGTATTTAAAGAAAAAAAAAAAAACGAGAAAACGATAAATGTTTATGAAATATTCACAAATTTATTTGAGGGGGTGTGTGTGGTATGTATTAAATAAGGTCAAGTAGGTGCTTATAAAATCAAAAAAAAAAAAAAACCTTGCTGTGCACTAACTTTGGCTTCTATACTACGAGTACTGCATAAACTCGTATAAAGAGATTTTCTTTCAAATCGAAAACCACAAACATGCAAGTAGTTTATATTTGAATGTGCATACATACATATGTATGACGGATTATATATAGAGAGCGATTCTAATATCACCGGAAGTCGTAAATCAATTTTTTTGATCAAAGAAACAACAAAAAAAAAAAACCAAAACCAAGAAAAACAAAAAAAAAAAATTCAACCCGCAAAAGTTTTCAAATAGACACATCTGAGGAAACCACTTTTGATTCTCATTTTGTATGTAATATTTCTTTTTCTTTCTTCATCTTCCTCTCTTTATGGTTATTCTATGGCTGCTGTTGTCGGTTGCTACTATTACTATCATACTATTACTACTTTTGAATAAACATGCAAGCGCATTGATGGTGCTGCCCAATTTTAGCTAAGACGACAGCTATAATAATAGAGGCCACTTTGCCGACATGCTAGTCAAAATGGATAGAGCAAAAAAAAAAAACAAAAACAAAAACAAAAACAAAACATGAACATGAAGAAAATATATTTGATATAAAAGTAAGAATGCGAATGAAAAGAAGCAATTGAAATCATCAAATAAATACACACATACATACAAACATACGCATACGGCGGTACAGAAACTCCAATATACGGATGGCCGGTTAGTCGGACGTCATACATGGGATACATACATCGTTACAAGAAAAAGCAAAAAACAGACAGACAAGATGCCAACCATTATTATATTGCAGAACGCAGAGACAGACAGACAGACAGAAAGACATTTTGATTTGGAAAGAAAATCAACAATCAGAATGATGAAAACGCGATCTTCCGTTTTGTCAGTTCGGTAAGTTGAAAAAATGCCCAGGTACAAATGTACTGTACATATAGTTGTACACGCATAGAAGAGACATGAACACCCTCTTTCACATACATTTCAGATTTTTTTTTTTTTTTTTAATTTTCTAAACGACTCATACGTCTGCTTCAAAGCAACATATTCGAATTGCGTGTTTTAGCAACAAAAGTTATATATACTCGTACTCGTTTTTGTTTTGTTTTTTTTTTTTTCTTCATTCTTGTTACTTGTTAGGCAGCTTCCGATGGAAGATTCAACAACAAGAGTTACTTTTTGATTTTTAAATTTATTTTTTATATTCATATCTTTTTTTTTTTGTGGTTTTTTCTGCATTTACTATATTTCTATTATATAAAAAAATTTATTTTAAATCACAAATGTGACATGACATTTTTTTTTTTATGATTATCTACTTTCATTGTTATTGTTGTTTTATGTATATATTAATGTGGCATTGCTTTAAAAATCCCCATTGTTTTTTATATAATTGTCAAATTTGTGGGAAAAGAAAAATCAGAAATATTTTATATGAAAATATACAGCAAACAGCCAACAGATTTACACACACATACCAGGTAAACAAGCTTAAAAACGCTGTTTTTCGGTAAAAAAAAAAAAAACACATGTTTTTTCATAAAACGTCAAAAATTAATTTATTCAAAGTATTTGCCCTCAGTAGCTTTACATTTTTCCCCATCTCTCGGGCAATTTGTGTATACCATGCCAAATGAATTTCTCATTTTTCGAGGCAAACCACTCGTCAAGCCATTTTCCGACGTCTTCATACGAATCGAAGTGCTCTTCGGCGAGCGCGTGACCTATCGACGAAAAAAGGTGATAGTCAGAAGGGGCCAGGTCTGGTGAATAAGCGGGATGAGGTAGCACCTCCCAATTGAGTGTGTCCATGTAGTTTTCGACCAGTTTTGACGTGTGCGATGGGGCGTTGTCGTGGCGAAAAATCAGCTTCTCATGTCTTTGTTCATAACCAGGCCTTTTTTCACCCAAAGCTCGGCGCAATTTCACTAGTTGTTGGTGGTAGCGGTGAGCATTGACAGTTTCACCAGGTTTCAACAGCTCGTAGTAGATGACACCCTGCTGAGCTCACCAAACGCACAGCATCGTCTTGCGTCCAAAGCGGTTTGGTCTTGGAGAAGAAGTTGCTGGTTGGCCGGGATCGATCCACGATTTTTTCGATTAGGATTCTCAAAGTATATCTACTTTTCATCGCAAGTCACCACAAGATGCAGGAACGACTTTCGTTTTTGTCTAGCAAGCAAGATTTCGAATGTGTTTTGGCGTCGCTCCATCTGCCTATCGTTCAATTCATGGGGTATCCATTTTCCAAATTTTTGAACCTTCCCCATGGCTCGTAAACGTATGGAAATGGCTTATTGAGTAACACCAAACTGTTTGGCAAGCATTTTTTGCGATCGGGTGTCGTCCTCATCCAAAAGAGCCTGCAAATCATGGTCCTCAACTTTTTTGGGTCTATTTTCACGCTTCTTGTCACTCAAGTCAAAATGGTCTTCTTTGAATAGACGAAAACAGTCTCTGCAAGTGATTTCCGATAGCGCACTGTCACCATAGGCCTCCACAAGCATTCGATGTGACTCAGCAGCAGATTTCTTCAAATTGAAGCAAAAAAGTAGAGCTTCCCGTATATGCTCTTTTTCTGGCACGAAACTAGATATTATTATACGAGGAAAAATGTATATTGTTGTATGAAATCACTGAAGATGTTTACTAATTGATGTAAACAGGTGTCGAACTCACAAAAAAAAAAAAGGATACACAGTCGATAATAGCTCAATATGCTCACTAACGCCATCTACGAGCAAACAGCGGATTTAAGCTTGTACACCTGATACATGGATGTACAATATATTAAGTAAATGATTTTACCAAATATGCAAGTCTGCCCTTTCTTGTGAGACTTCGTAAAAAATTGCATGATCTAAACAATGAGAGGGTGGTAAGGATAAGGATCATATTTCGAAAATATGAATAAAAAATCGACAAATAACTCCGTAGCTGCCCACAAATGGCCTATAGAGGTATAAAATATATGACGTACTTCAATTGATGTTCTATTTTCTTCATCCCTTTGGGGTAGCTTCCATATAATATTGACAATCAATAAAACTGACACTAACCGTTCTCATAAACCATCTCTGTAATAAATATGTGCCACTTATCGGTCCCGATGGCACCTTTGGCCGAGATTTTCTTTCAATACAGTTGTGCGTGTTACATTTTGGGCACTATTAGAGGGGACCTACTTATATTAGTCAATTTCGAATGGCAGAACCATCTAAAAGGATATAATATATGGCCGACACTTATTCATTGTTTGCACCCAAAATTTCACCCCGAACAACAATGGACGTAAATAAAACATATTCTTTCTGTCATAATTCTAATTGACAACCGCAATCAAAGCAAAAATTTTATTCCTGAATTTTTTTTACTAAAAACTAAACCTCTTTTTAAACTTCTATAACGCATTCACTAAAATAAGGCAATAATGCAGCCACTGCAAAAACCAAAATTTCAAAGAGTTTCAAAAAACTCACGTTTAGATTTTATTATCGCCTCTGCGACTACTTATATGTTCAATTTCTATGCTAGATGGAGTTTGGCCTTGTAAATAACTCATCACTCCGAAAAATTATATCTATTTTAATAAATTTGCATTCATTTTCCTCCACTGTAAAAATAATTCACAGTATTTATGCATTACTTTGCGATGGTATGTGCCTCTTAGGTTTCATAACTGAGATTATGTGACGATTAGTTAACATACTCGGGTTTACACATCAGCATATGTTTTAGGTACACCAACAAAAATTCGTTAAACAAAAATTACAAAAATAATTTTAATTTCATAAAATTTCATAATTTTTCACTTTCTCAATATAATTTCCATTAATTTCTATTAAGACATTTTTATCTGTTTTTCTTTTTGTTTTAGTTTTGCAACTTCGACACTAACTGCACGAATTATTTCCTCATTATTGCCGAAAACTATTCCTCTAAACTTAAATAATTTTTTTTTGTAGTAACCAAAATCACACAGCGATAGATCCGGAGAATATGGTGCTGGATGAAATTCTTCAATCCCTGAGAGAGTAATGAAGTTGTTCTTTTTTTTTTTCAACAGTGCGAGCTAGCGGGTTAACATCTTGCAGAAAATATGGACGCATTTCCACTATTTTTTGGTTTCCCAGCAATTTTTCAGAACAGTCAAAAAGTTCATTAGCACCTTCTGGGCTCCATACCATGCTACTTTGTTTCTTGGTCGTACTTGCTTCAATCAAGCTTCATCACGTGTTAAAATATTATTGAAGATGCCAGGTTTCAAATTTTTGAAGAAAATATTGAACCGTTAAAATTGGAGATCCATTATGCTGATTTCTTCGTGTTCATGAGCAATCATTTCCTAGGATAATCTTGGATGTTTATCAATTTGGGACTTCACCAAAGCGACAATTACATCATCAGTCGAAGTTTGAGTGAATGTCCTTCGCCAGATTCGTTCTCCACAGAAAATTTTGCGGTCTAGAATCTCTGTAACCACTTCAAGACGATCACAAGCGGTACCTTCTCTCCTTATGCCAATTGGCATAAAACGTTTTCCATTAGAGACTTATATTTTAACAGCTCGCTTAAACTCCATATTGTGCGCCATTTTCTTTAGTCTTGTGACATTTGAAAAGATGAAGTTATGCCATTTTGCAAAATGTCATCGTGCAGTACACAACAACGTATAGGATTCGTCCAACTTTTTTTGGAAAATGCACGTTCTATAATTGTTATCTGAAGCTGATATAAGATTTGTAATCAAAAAAATTGAAGGAACAGGTGATGTAGCCGACATAATACCATCAAACACGTGTGCGTTCGGTTTGGAATTTCTTTAAGAAAACTTTAAAGAATGTCCATATAATAGAACATCAAAAGGTAGTAATTTGCATGAAATTCTTTTTAAAACATAGATGGCTAACCTTTATCTTTCATGTAAATGTAAACAATGTATTTTATTTGAATATAAAAATGTTTTATTTGAATATACAAAAAAAAAAGCCCCAAAATGGAAAACCCTTTATTACCTGAGGCTTAAAGAATGGCAAACTGAACCTCTTGCTGTGATGGAGATGCAATTTGCCGTGGCGCAATATCATCAAGTTTGCTTTTACTTGCTCCAATGTTGACAGCTTGCAGAGAAACTTCGAATAAATTGTCACAATAATTTGCCAAATGTGAGGGTCCGCGTTGAAAACTTTCTCCCCCGTAAATTGTGAATATTTTGATTGGTCGAGCCTTATATTGTACCGCAGAATACTGTTGGATATGAAAATTGATTTCGTTTGCTTATCATTTTCTTTACATTTACGTGAGGCAAATATACAAAATGATATACTACTTAAGGGGTTATATACCTTTTTCTGCAGAGAAATACAGGGTTTTTATTTATTTTTTTTTTTAAGCATGTTACCATTGTTTTATTCAAATACAATACAAATTTTATTAACGTACGTGTTCTTAAGTAAATTCATATAAAATTTCGAGTGAAAATTTTAATAATTGTGGAAGTTATAGTCCTTGCCGCAGAACTCCTTTTTTCAGTAGTGGCTAACGGTGAGCATGAAAACAAGGAAACGGCTCAACTGAAAAAAAAAGAAAAATTACGTTAGTATATAGTGTTACCTAGTTCCTGAACGAAGGATTTTACGAAAAAAAAATTTTTACAGTTACAGTGATATTTTTTTCAAAAAAGTCGATTTTTCGAGGTCGAATAATTTAGTTTTTTGCCCAAAAAAAATAGAAAAATTTTTCGAAAATAAAATTCCTTCGTTCACGAACTAGCTATTGTATATACAAACAATCCGCCAAAATTTCAAATCGATCGATGTAGGGGTTACCCAGATATCGTGCTCACCGCAATGACATTTTCTCAAAAATGCGATTCCGAGATAATCGCGTTTAAAGTTTTAGGTGGACATTAGGTAGTTATGGACACCGCGCGCTATGAACGGCTGTATCTTAGGTTCTAGTGCCCCGATCTCTATGAAATTTTGCAGAAAAATTGTTAAAAGTATGTACATAAAAAAAAATTATAAAATTTTTTGAGCCAGAAAAAGGTTGGGGGTTATATTGCTTTTTCGAAATTTCAATTTTCTCTTTTTGGGAACACTTTGAAGGAAAAAACGTGATTTTTTTTGCGAAATAATCGATTAATTTGTTATTGTAAAATGAAAAATATTAACAAACTTGAAACAAACTCGCATTACCTCGTAAATTATGTACAGAAATAGTGTTCAAAATTTCAAAACGATCGGTGCAGTAGTTTTGAAGTTATGAGGGACACCGACACCGACATTTTTGAACACTAAACAATTTGGGATGAAACGTCATATAGGTATAAAAATCCGACGGGTATAAAAATAGTCACAACTTTGTCAATTTTGCTCCAATTGACTTGACTTTAGACACAACATTCATTCATTTAAAAAAAAAATTATTTAAAAAAATTTATTTCCCCCCTTAATAAAGGTACATATTAGAATTGTCATTTCAATATATCGAAACTGATTAACAGACTTTTTTTTCATTAGATTATTCCATCGGCACATAAAACTTTCCTATAGAGCATAGAATGTCAAATAGTAAAATGTCAAATAGTAAAATGTCAAAAAGTTGCAAAAACAAAGTCGCTTACGTCAAAAATTATGAAACTTATGTCATTTCTACACTAATAATGGATATCAAAAATCAAAGAACAGTTCAATCATTCCCAAGATATAGAAAGAACACTCTAAAAGAATAAACGACGAGGAATATCAGTGCATCAGTGATGTCAAGATCAGTTTCCGAATGATTAATTTATTTCTATTTATATTCTAAAATAAGTTTTTTTTTTTTAAATTCATATTAATTTTCGATATTGAAAATGAATAATTGACAACCCCATATATGTAGCTATATTAAATAAATTGATCATCTTAACTCTTCTGATACGCTTGATGTAGCACTCTGACTTGTTATTATGACCAACTTCACGCGCAATTATTCACTTGTTGTCAATACTTACGTATAATAAAAATAATAACAATACATATTAAAAGAAGTAAATCGTATGTTGCAGCTATTAACTATCTAGCTACTTATTGTTATAATTATTGTTGTTGTTGTTGCCTATTAATAATGATGATGATTATTAGTAATTTTATTGTTGAGCAGGTATGCATACATACTATATGATAATTCATTTGTAGTGGTGTATTTAATACTCGTACATACAAGTATGTTATATTTACATATATACACACTAATGCACCAGCTAAGCTTTGATAGTTTATACAAATATTCATATTTCATAAATAAATTGATAAATTGCATTATTCATTTCTTTATTTTCACATTGTTGCTTAAAGATGGAGATATATGTATAATAGTTATATGTATATAAATGTATTCACCTTAATCGACAGCCCTACGTCCCCTTTGTATCCACTTTCTAACAATGACAAATTATAGATAATTTATAATTTAACTAATTTCAATAGACAACCTGTATTGTGGTACTCATAGTGTAGTAAGTACCTACTCGAACTATGTCTATATTGTTGCCAATTTATTTTTGCTATGGCATGCATGCAATTTGTCAATAGTATTTCTATTTTTCATTCTAAAAAAAAAAATAAAAAACAAAAACTCAGTAAACGATTGACATAATTTGATGCCTATTGTATTCTCTATAATAAATAGCAACAACAACAGCAACAGCATATAGCAATATATAAAAATTATAAAATAAAATAATCATCATCATTGTCATTATGAAGTAGTTAATAAAAGATGATTTCTTGCTTTCTTTCTACTTCACAAAAGAATAGACAAAAGCAACAACAACAACAAAATACAATACAAAAACATTTTAATAAAGCATGACAACCTCAGGTTACGCCACCTCATAATGATCACGCATCCTCCTCCTCCTATGTATTCTAGTAGAAAAGAGTAAACTCACAGCATGTAAACGAATATGAAGTGGAGGTGTTGTAGAAGGAAACTATAAATCTGTCGATGCGATGATTTAATTTCATAAATATTTGCCGTCATAAATTTTCAAAAAAGAAAAAAAAAAAAATAATAATAAATAAATAATAAAAACAATGCAAACACCAAAAATACTTCAACAGTTAATAAAAATCCTATTAACACTAGCAACGCTCATTTCTTACTTACTCGAGTATGTTAGGATGTATCATATAATACCGCCAATATCAATAGCAACAATGCAGTAAAATTCATAATTTGGAAAACTCGAAGAAGGAAGAAGTAAAAATATGAAAATTAAAAAACCATAAAAATACCTCATAATACTTATAATACTCGTAACAATAATAATAATAAAGAAATGAGTAGCATAGGAGTAGAGAAAAAAAAAACTTGATAAAAGAGATAGAAAAAAAAAATACTAAATTAGGACCTACCACCATGGATATCTGCTTCAAGTCTCGTGTGGTGTTTTGTAACACTTTTGACCACAAACGCAACATGTGTACTACAACTTATGTGATTCGTTCTTATGTTCTCATTATGTTACATTGTGTAATATATCATTTGTTCTTCCCTATACATATAGATTACACAATATTATGGAAGAGACAACCGTAAAACCAACTAAAGAGCATCTATTGTCCTTAACAATATCATCGTATTGCATCGTATACTCGTAGGCGCACAGTGTCACCTTGCCTTATAAAATATGACCAAAAATAATAATTGTTATACAATTTCAGGTACACGATTTTTGGCACACTATATTCTGCGACTGACATTTTTTGAAATTATCTTAATTACTTATACTTTGCATACTTTTTAGGCTGACTGAAATTTTTATTTTTTATATATAAGGTCTAGTAAAAAGAAATCCATTATTGAAGGTTTTATTTAGCATAGTTAGAATGATCCGATTTAGGTAAGATATGCACCGTTTTGTTCGATAACTTGTTGCCACTTTGAAGTTAATTTCATAGAAACCCTCGTCCCTGTAGGCAAAAACTGGGACAGTCGATTTTCACAAGCCTCTCTTGAGTCGAGGGTAGTAATCACTTGATAACAGGCCCGGACTATAAGGTGGATGCATAAGAACCTCCCAACCAAGCTTCCGAAGCTTCTGGCAAGTTACTATCGATGTGTGTGTGATCTGGCGTTGTCCTGATGAAACACAATTCCTCTTCTATTGGCCAAAGATGGCCGCTTCTGTGCGTTTGCTTCCTTCAGACCGTCCAATTGTTGGCAGCACAGGTCCGAATTAAGAGTTTGGTCGTAGAGGAGCAGCTCATAGTAGATGATTCCCTGCCAATCCCAGCAAACACATAGCAAAACCTTCCTGAGCGTCAATTCTGGCTTGGCCACCATTTGCACCGGCTCACCGCGATTCGACCACGACACTTTTCGCTTGAAGTTGTAGTAAGTGATCCACTTTTCATCACCTGTCACCATCCGCTGCAGAAATGGATCGATTTTGTTGCGATTCATCAGCGATTCGCAGATGGAAATTCGGTCCATGAAGTCCGTGAGGCACCCATACATCGAGCTTCTTTTTGTATCCAGCCTTATTTAAATGATTTCAAACAGTTTTTTGTACCATTTTTAGCTCCTGGGAAATAGAAACAGTGCTTACATGATCGTCAGACTCGACTATTTCAATTATTTTATCGATATTTTCAACAATTGGCCTTCCAGAACGTGGTGCATCTTTGACAACCAAATTACCGGAACGGAATCGACGAAACCAAAATTGCACTTGATTGGCTGTTGCAGTATCAGGATTGCGTTTTCGCCTTGATTGAAGGAATACTGTAAAATATGGCGTATTTTCTCTTTACTGGTGTCCATCTTTGACGCGTGCTCAAACAATACTGAGTCAAGCAATCACAAAACTTATTTAGTACGAAATCCTATCTTTCTAACGCCATCTAGTGTACAACGCGAGATACAGATTACTAAAGCCATCTGTTGGAAAAATAATGGATTTCTACTACACATAATATATATTATTATTATTATTATTGTTATTATTAATGGAGGATGTAGCACCGCGACCTATAAGATCTATCGTGCCCCCTTCATTTTGGTTCAAAGTATTTCTTTGAGTCCAACATCCTCTATGAAATGTAGTATTGCGCCTATATTCCAGAGTCTGATTGCCCCATCAGCTAGTAGATGTTCACCTAGGTATTTTTATTTCGTTTGTGCGTTAGTGCGAGGCACACCTTCAGCACGTGTTTCGAGGTTTCATCCTCCTCCCCGCAAAACCTACAAATTTCATTACAGTAAATTGTCAGGTGATAGTTCAGCCTACAATGTCCTGTCAGAATTCCTGTATTGATTGTTAAGTTATTCTTGTTTAGCTTCATACTCAAATCCTCAAATCTATTTAGGTTATATGTTCCTAAGAGTGACTTTGATTGTAGTAACTCCGATAGATTTTGGAGATGTTGCCCTTTCCCCATCCGCTGAATAGTTCGGGGCATACAAACGGGATTGCTGCTCCCTTTCTAGCGAGTTCATCTGCCTTTTCGTTTCCTGTAATTCCCACGTGACCTGAAACCCAGGATGTTCAGCTTCTTAAGACACTTCATCACCAGATATGATGTAATTTGATGAGATTTAAGTGCCTTGATTGCAGACTGGCTGTCAGTTAGGATTACTATTCTTCTTTTCCGATAGTTACATGAGAGATTAAAATAGGCACACCTGTCAATGGCGTAGATTTCCGCTTGAAAGATGGTCATGTTTTTGCCTAGAGCTTCCGAGTATCTTGCCCCCGGCCCAAATACTCCCACTCCGGATCCTTCATCTGTGAGTGAGCCATCTGTGTACCATGTTATCATGTTCATCATTTTTTGATCAAGATAAAACCACTGTGCATCGTACATACAAGTATTTGGCTTAGCCTTTGCTTTTCGTCTAACTAATCGTATCTCAATGATGTGCCAAAAGGGTCTTCTGCATGTACGTGCACTCCTTTTGCATTGTTTTGTATTTCTTTTTTGTGTTTTCATTTAATTCTATTTATTGTGGTTTGGTAATATTATTTGGAAGAGGTTGAGACATAGCTTATTGTTAATATTTAATACCATTCACAATTATTTTTCTATATACTATATTTTATATCTTATCACTCAAAGAGGTTTTTTAATCTGATTTTATAATTTTCATACATATCTTTTGTGGAAACCAATGTAGCGATAATAATAAAAAGTAATAGTAGTGGATCTATAACAAGCTTGGTCGAAAATTTCTTTAGATCATAAAGTAGAATAAATAATTAATTCCCAATAAATAGTGTTGTACAGTGTATTAGGATATACAAGTGCTTGAGTTCAACTTTTACATAATTATTAATTTAACCCTAGGAGGTTCAACCAGGTCTGTGTAGACCCTTTGCATAAAAACGCGTGTGTAACTTCTTTAGTTCACGTATTAGAGACGAATCCGTCCATGACTTCCTTAACGATTTTAATCGTGTTTACAAACTTTATGGGTTAAATGAACCAACAGGTCTACGGAGACCTCGTCTTTTGATTTGGCCACGGCTTTGATAACAAAACGGTTGGCATATATAGAAACCATACACAAAAACAAAGCCTGTATACCGAAGGAGATATTGGATGCAAAACGGGATGAATTCAGCATAATATTCTGTTACATACACAATAATAACATCGCCCTATGCTCTTACTTACTTACTTACTTACTTATGTGGCCATAACAACCGAATATCGATTTAGGCCGAAAATAATATGCTTCGCCAGCCATCTCTGTTCTTCGCTAGCTGGCGCCAGTTAGAAATTCCAGTACTTGGTCTTTCCACCGGAGGTTTGGTCTTCCTCTTCTGCGCCGTCCTCCAGCGGGTTCCGAATATAACACCTTCTTAGCTGGAGCGTGTTCTTCCATTCGCTCGACATGACCTAGCCAGCGCAGCCGCTGGATTTTGATGAGCTTTACTATGTCAATATCGGCATACAGCTCGTACAGCTCATGGTTGTACCTTATTCGGTACTCGCCACCAACGCAAATAGGTCCAAAGATCTTGCGTAGGACTTTTCTCTCGAAAACCCCAAGCATTCGCTCATCCGAGGTGGAAATTGTCCAGGATTCAGCGCCATATGTTAGGACAGGCATGATGAGAGACTTGTAGACTGTAGTTTTCGTTCTTCGAGAGAGGGCTCGACTTCTCAATTGCTTAGTCAGTCCAAAGTAACACCTGTTAGCAAGAGTTATCCTACGCATGATCTCCAAGCTGACGTCATTACTGCTGTTAATGCTGGTTCCAAGATAGACAAAGTCCCTTACTACTTCAAAAGCGTAGTTGTCACCAGTGACGTGCTGTCCAAGACGCCGGGACTCTTTGTTTGTTGACACTAGATACTTCGTCTTGCCCTCGTTCACCGTGAGACCCATCCGACGCGACTCTCTTTCCAACTCTGAGAATGCTGCACTGACTGCTCGCGTGTTCATGCCGATTATGTCAATATCGTCGGCATACGCTAACAGCATGACACTTTTGTTGAAGATAGTGCCATTATGTCGTAGATCAGCAGCTCGTATTATTTTCTCCATAATAAGATTGAAGAAGTCGCACGATAACGAATTACCTTGTCTGAAACCCCGTTCGGTATTAAACGGTGCGGAGAGGTCCTTCCCAATTTTCACTGCACAACGGGAGTTATGCAGTGTCATTCTACAAAGTCGAATGAGCTTTGCAGGAATACCGAACTCAGACATTGTTGCGTAGAGGTAATCCCTTACCGGACTGTCGAAAGCGGCTTTATAATCAACAAATAGGTGGTGTATGTCGATCTGTTTTTCTTGAGTCTTCTCCAGGATTTGGCGCAGTGTGAAAATCTGGTCGATGGTGGATTTACCAGGTCTGAAGCCACACTGATAAGGTCCAATCAGGTTGCTGAGCATAGGCTTCAACCTTTCACACAGTACGCTCGATAGAACCTTGTATGCGATGCTCAGGAGACTTATTCCAAGGTAGTTGGCGCAAATTGTGGGGTATCCTTTTTTATGTACAGGACAGAGAACACTGAGCCTCCAATCATCAGGCATGCTTTCATCCGACCATATTCTGCTTAAGAGCTGGTGCATGCGGGTGAGCAGCTCATCGCCTCCGGTCTTAAACAACTCGGCAGGCAGGCCATCAGCACCTGCAGCTTTGTTGTTCTTCAGCCTTAAAATGGCCGTTTCAACCTCGTCATAGTCGGGTGGTGGAATATCAACACCATCATCTGTAATTGGGGTTATCGGGCAAACCTATGCTCTTACGTGTTAAAAAAGCCAAAAGTTGTGATTCTCAACTCGACCGAACATTACAATTCCATCGTCGACTCATCGAAGTCATCAAAAAGACATTTCAAATTCTGGACTACAATATGTATAAATCCGGAGTGGACACCATGAATCAGATGATTGGTGGTTACACATGTAAACGAGGAATAAATCGACGGCCGTTAGCTCTGTTCTATAACATGTTGGACGTGGAGTTATCCAGGCAAATTGGGCCATATCAAAGGGACCGACCGAAGACGTGTATTTCTTTTGGAATTCGAAGAACAGCTGGTGGTCCTACAGATGGAGTACGAGATATTCAACACGTCAAAGAGGCAATGACGTTATTCGGTGTAGAAGTAAGCATTTCATTTTGAATTCATATTCTAAACTAAATTGTTCAACGTTTTTTCGCAAGTAGCCGACCGTGCCCACCGACCGTTTCCTGTGCAACTTGACCATCGTGTTCGCTTTACTGGAAATTGGATGAAAAGAAGCGAAAAACTGGATTTCAGTGCATGTATTGCAAAAACCTGTTGTTTTAATGGCATTTACATCCCAAGTATGCATGCCTTGAATGCCGTGTAAATAAAATAGGGCATATTCACCTTGTCTTTTTCCTAGCATTAGTTAAACAGATTTGCACATACTTTTCAAATCCCATGTAGGTGCTCTCAGACTTAGGTGTACCAGTTAGCGCCAAAAAATCCTTGAACCTCCTAGGCTTAAACAAAATTTACACATTTAAGAAAAATTGCTAAAGAAAACGATCAACAATATATTTGATGCTCTTTTATAAGGTGGCTGGCATTTGAAAACCCAAAAATATCGGCATTGATTATAAGAGGATTGATTACAAAAAGTAGTGCTTGCTTGCCCCTACAAGTCTACAAGTCTCTCATCATACCTGTCCTTACATATGACTCTGAAGCCTGAACAATTTCCACCTCAGATGAGAGAACGCTCGGAGTTTTCGAGAGTAAGGTCCTACGCAAGATCTTTGGACCTATTTTTGTTGGTGGCGAGTATCGAATAAGTAATGCGCATTTAAATTTAGCGACTACGCTGGCTAGGTCATGTCGAGCGAATGGAAGAACACGCGCCGTCTAAGAAGGTGTTATTTTCGAACCCCGCTGGTGGACGACGCAGAAGAGGAAGACCTTACCTCCGGTGGAAAGATCAAGTACTGGAAAACTTGTCAGCGCTTGGAATTTCTAACTGGCGCCAGCTAGCGAAGCATGCTTGATTCAGCCTAAAACGATTTTCGGTTGTAATGGCCACATAAGTAAGTAAGTAAGCTTACTCGCCCCAGCGCTGCAATATCTAGAGCCGTTTTCAACATTTTAGATTTGTTAAATGTTCCTTTGCATAATTAATGATTTGATTAAATCGCTACAAAAATGCATTTTCATATTTATTTGAGGATGTTATCTGTTCTTCAATTCTTCGAATTCAAATGAAATAGTAATATTTCCTCGAAAAGGATAAAAATATTGTAAATGAACTGCAATATCAGCAATATAATGTAGTAAATGAGACCACACATACACACACATAAAATGTATAAAAAAAAAGTTGATGTTAAAACACAGCTTGAAATTAATGTTTGGCACACTTTTTCAATTAAAAAATATATAAATTACAAACAATTTACACTCACAACAATAAAGGATAACAAATGGTATGTCAGTGTAATATTCAATTTGATGATAAATTACATAAAAGTGACTCAGCTTATTTGTGTAATATGTTACGTATATGCTAGCGGTGCCAATCCCGGAATTCTGACTTGAATGTTTTTCCGAAAATCGTGGAAGTAGTTACGATGGATTCCGAGATTTTTAGAATCGCAAATCGAGCGGAATGGGCGAGTTGTCAGAAATCAGTGATGCCAGATCAAACAATCCATTCCCCCAATTCAAACAACAAGACGCACAGGGCAATGCTAAGATATTTATTCCAGCGTAGACAAACCGAATAGGTAGGATTTTCCGATTATCTACCCTCGTATTATGGCATCTTGCTTCAAACTAATGAAGATTTGTTAATACCATTATTATTTCTTCTTTACTCTTACTGCTGTAAATCAATTTGTAAATTTGCTTGTGCAATTTTGTAAATAAAATATTAATAAAAATATATTAATTTATATTTTTTGCTGCTTTTGTATATTTTTGTAAAGAAGAATTGCTTTTGTGTAAAAGGATTCATTATTTAAAAAAAAAAATAAAGTCATACCTTTAATTTATCATAATTTTTCATAATACTGACAGAATTTCGACTGTGATTTCAAAGTTGTTTTAGAGCACTCTCAAATTGTAGGGGATCAGCAAGAAGACTGAAAAATGGCTCCCCTAGTACATACCGACATTTCTTAATTAAAATATTTTATTATCTTAATGGTTGCAATACTGATTGCTGCTATCAATGATGATCGTAAAACTAATTAAAGTCGATTCCGAACGATTCATGCGAGATGTAAGCAATACATATCAGGTGTAGTAAAAAGAATAGATGGCTTTAGTAATCTGTATCTCGCGTTGTATAAATGCAATCGGGTTATGCTAGATGGCGTTAGAAAAATAGGATATCGTACTAAATAAACTTTTCAGGCAGTTTTGTGATTGCTTGACTCAGTATTGTTTGAACACGCGTCAAAGATTGACACCAATAAAGAGAAAATACGCCATATTTTACAGTTTTTCTTTAATAAAACCGCTTGCGTTTTCGCCAGACGGCTGAAATTGTGAATAGCGTTTATGATCCTGATACTGTAACAGCCAATCACGCGCAATTTTGGTTTCACCGATTCCGTTCCGGTAATTTTGATGTCAAAGATGCACCAGCCTTTGGAAGGCCAATTGTCGAAAAAATCGATAAAATAATGGAAATCGTAGAGTCTGACCGTCATGTAAGCACTGTTTCTATTGCCCAGGAGCTAAATATTGCACAAAAAAACCGTTTGGAACCATTTGAATATGGCTGAATACAAAAGAAGCTCGATGTATGGGTGCCACACGAGTTAACGCAAAAAAAATCCTCATGGACCGAATTTCCATCTGCGAATCGCTGCTGAATCGCAACAAAATCGATCCATTTCTGAAGCGGATGTTTACTGGTGATGAAATGTGGATCACTTGTGACAACGTCAAGAGAAAACGATCGTAGTCCTACGGCCAAACTCTTAAGGGGGAAGACCACCTTGAGCTGTCGGAAAATAAAGTATTTTCCGAATTTTTTTTCAGCATTAAAACAACTAGCAATGATAAAATGTTTTATATGATTTTATTAGTTATCTTTTTTAGAATAAATGTCAATTTTATTTTGCTTGGATCTCGGGCTCCCTGTATACGGATTACCCCATCGGTGGGACATCTGGACCCTTGGCAAGTGAATCTGGAACAAAAGTTAGATAGGCAGGTTATTTTCCATATAAATTCGCACTGAAATACTGAAGCCGTTTTTTGAAAAGTTAATTTTTACGAAAATGGTGGCTATTTATAAAAAATTGTTAATTTTTTTCCTGTAAATTTTGCCTCAAAATCGTGCTTTAAAAATCCAAATTATAAAATATCAAAAATCCCACCAGTTTACAAAATGTCGTTTCGAGATAAACGCGTTTGAAGTTTTAGAAACTCGCTCAGTTCCCCGGGAAATTTTTTTAAAAAATCGTCTCGTTACCTCGTTTAAATGTTTCTGGCGGACTATAGATGCATACTACATTAAAATACACACCTCATAGAATATTTCAAGCAAAAAAAAAAAAATTCGATTTTTTCAACCCATCAAAGTGGTCTTCCCCCTTAATTCAGACCTGTACTGTCAACAATTGGACCGTCTGAAGGAAGCAATCGCCCAGAAGTGGCCAGCTTTGGCCAATAGGAGAGAAATTGAGTTCTGATGCATCCACCTTATAGTCCGGACCTGGCACCAAGTGATTACTACCTGTTCCTGTGTATGGCAAATGATTTTGCTGGTGAAAAATTCGCCTTAAGAGAAGCTTGTGAAAATCGACTGTACCAGTTTTTTGCCAATAGGGACAATGGTTGCTATGAGAGTGACAGTATGAAATTAACTTCAAAATGGCAACAAGGTATCGAACAAAACGGTGCATATATGACCTAAATCGGATCATTTTAACTATGTTTAATAAAGTCTTGAATTTAATGCAAAAATAATGGATTTATTTTTACTAGACCTTGCATTATAAAATATTCAGAAAGTTTTCCTTTCTTTTTGTATAAACAAAATAAACAATATTAACAACAATAAATTCTACAATCTAGTACTCTACATGTACTATGTGTACGTGCATTTATTTCTCAGGAAAAATTATTATTATTAGTATTTACGATGCACACATGCATCGTAAATACTTATACCTTTGTTGCTTCAAGTTTCCGAAATGTGGATTTTCCCATTCTTCTCAAATAATTGGATTATTTAAAATACTTGATTACCATTGTCGTTGTTGTTGTTGTTGCTGAAATTGGTATTATTATTGTTGATGATTTTTTTTTTTTTGGCTTATAAAATTATTAATTCAGATTAGTCCGAATATATTGAAATAATAATTATGCAAAGAGTATTAATAATATTCAAATTATAAAATGACATCAGCAAAATTCTTATGGCTCATGCTGATATACTTATGTATGGTATGTGGGTATATATGAGTATTTAGTACCATGTACTATGACTATATTATTATTAATCATAAAAACAAATATAAAAGTATGTGTGAAAGAGGTGTACATTTGAAATGAGCAACAGTATTGCAATCCAATTGTGCTGTGTCATTTTGCATCAGCACATTTTGCAAGCACATTGCCAATTGACACTAAATACTCGAACAACTGCAAAAGTACTAATGTTATACAAGAACATATACACATTATATGATGACATATGTACATATGTATATACTAAATGGCACGTAATGATCCAATAATCAGTATTCAATATTACAATTATTGCAATTTACAATACAAAAACCTGTTACATACTCACAAAAAAAAAAAATGGAGTATGAAATAGAAAAACTTTTATGACTACTTTTATTTTTACATTTTCTACATTTTAATTACAATATGTTTCATTCCATTTCATTTTATTTTTTTTTTTTTTTTTTGTATTTTTATTTGTAAGAGTTTTGTTCGCAACTAGTTTTCCATGTTTTAATGTGCAACTGTTTAATGGTTTTTGTTGGAATTTTTTGCAGCCGGCACTTGTCCTTCATCCATTCAGTCTACACATGTCAGACGCATCAAAAAACAGACAAGTGCATCAAGACGAAGAAAAAGAAGAATATATTTGACGCACAGTTGGAAGTGCAAGTGTAGCCAAAGGGATTTGTCAAAAAGGTGAAATGGCAACATTTTCTTTATAAACACACATTTATGTAAGTATGTATGTATGTACATAATACATATAATACATTCATACATTTCACAGACTAAAATTGACAAGCCTTCACAAAGGCTGTATTTCAAACAGCACCATTTCCACTTCATTGCTTAAGTCTTACACTGGATTTCTGCTGCAATCGTACAGATGTACATACTTGGTACTAAGATTCTTCAAGAAGGCATTTACTTTGAATTTATTCCTATTTATTTACTTTTAAGTACTAGCTTTTCAGAACGAGAACGATATCAATTTGCACGCTTATCTAATAATGCCACGATGTTCCATATCAACTAACATGGCCACATATCAAGAAAAGATGTGGTTGCTATATTTATCAATAGTCAAGCGGCAATACCAACTTTACAATCTAACATAAAATACAATTTAGAAAGTGATGGGCTGATCGCACTAAATCACCATGTCGATATTACTCTCAAATAGGTTCCTGGCCATAGGAACAATGAGAAGGGGGATGAGTTGGCTTGCATGAGGGATTATTTTGACGCTTCTTTAGAGGTATTTCTCTCTCCCTCTCTCTCTCTCTCACCAATGAAATTAACTATTCACTGAATTGCTCTTGCAATAATAGGTGTGTTTTCGTACTTTTCCAGTAACAATTATCCAGTAAACAAATTTCTGAGAATTTGACAGCATTCGCTCTCAAAGAGAAAAATATGCCATAAAGTACAAGAACGCAAAACCAGCAAAAACCTGCAAGTTTCACGAACAGCTGATATTCCACTAAGTAAATTGCAATTGTACGTTTGCTTGTTAGTTTCTTGTGCTTATGATCAGCTGTTTTTTTTTTCTACTTGCAAGTCTTTACTGACATAAATTTGTCCAGTAACAATTTGCAACTTCCCCTCAAAATGAAATGTCATTTCGCTCTCTCAATTTCCCCTTCTTTGCAAGTTTTTTGGGTACGAGCACGCCAAAACGTGATAGTTTGTAACAATTATCACAAACTATTGCGTACGAGAACATTCTTAATATCATGGTTTTGCAGACAATAGGACCGTTCGCGTACTTTACAAGTAAAATTTCTCTATCAACATGATTCAAGAGCGTAAGAAAAATCTTCTCTAAAAATGAGAACAAAGTGAAAAAGTACGCGAAGGGAAAATTTGTAAGATTTACTAGTAATTACCAAACTCCTTCAGTTCTGTCATTTGCCAGTAAGAACAGCTGATTTTTTTTTTCTATATTACGAATTCTTACTAGTAGAAATATTACCAGTGAAAATTTGCAAGAATTATCATAGAGAGGAAATAATTTGCTCTCTCAATTTCCCCTCTTTTACTGGTTTTTGGCATGGCGAACACATTTCCAGTAAGAAATAGCAAAATTTGTAATAAGTTTTAAAAACTATTACGTATGGGAACGGACCTTAAATTGCAAATAGCGCCGTTTTCTTGAAACCAAATGTCATCAAGATCATGGGTGTCGACTTCAAACATGATACGCCATTCACTGTTGCATTCCGTCTGGGCTCATTTTTGAAGAAATATCAGCCAATCAATCCATCAATCCAGGATGTAATGGCAGTCGTTGAATCTCTTTACATTGTTCTTTAGTCCAAATAAGGGAATTTTATTTATTATCGTAGCCATTAAACAATAAATGCGCCTCGCCACTGAATAAAATTGTTGTCGAAGACAGTGTATCATCTTCCAGCTTTTCAAGAGCTTAAAGAATGAAACTGTGACTTTTTCATTTTTTGATGACGAATTTGAAAACCGCGATTTACAATCTGAAAACATAAAATAAAAAACAAAAATAAAATTATAAAATTATAATAAGTCGCAACAACAGAAGACAAAATACTGCATCCATCTTTTACGGCTATATGACTCTCAGTGAATTTGACAGAATCAGCTGTTCGCGTGACGTAACAATAGTCCCATTGTTGACAAGAATGATAGAAAAATAGAAAATTTATAACCTAACCTCAGTGTTGATAAACAACACCACAAATTTAAGTATTCGTATGTAATTATTTTTGGGTGCTTTGAATGTTAATATTTCACATTTTGTATTCTCACTGTAGTTATAATAGTTAAAATGAATTGAAATATGTACATTCGCTTTATTTGTACAAACATATGTAATTAAAAATTGATATGAAAACAATTTGTGGCATTGATTACATTTTTCTTTTCTATTTGTTCGCCATTTTGTAATTTTTTCTCGTAACTTAACTACTATTACGTCATAACTAGAAAAATCCTCTCTGATGGGCGCAGTCTTCTTTTCTATCATTTTTGAATCGCAACAATACAAGAAAGTTGAATTCGGGTAAATGCTAGAAAAAATATAGTGTAGTTTTTATACAATAGATGGTCGAAAATTGCATTTTTAGCGTATTTTAATTAGAATATGTCAAAATACTGACTTGAAGAAACAAATTCCGTGGCATTTGCATGGGAAATGACTACTCTGCTTCGTGGTTCTTAAAATTGGTGGACTGTACAATTTTTGGCTTATTTAAAAGTATTTGTCTTTATTTAGTGTTAACACCGGTGCACTCACCGTCACCACCTCAACTAAGGGACAAGCCGCCCCATGAACTGCTTTACAATCACTTGCAAATAAGTAGTTTGTTCGCTAACTGACATTTATCAACAATTGTCGACAGTAAATCGTTCACTTACTCAATTTATGTGACAGAGAATCCAAAATGAGAGCGTAAAAAATGAAAATAGCTGATAGTTTGTAATAGTAAAAATTTGGCCATCACTTTCAATCACCTATAGAAAAACAATTTGCAAGTTTCTAATAGATTTCCTTACATTGCGAGTGTAAATTGTTTTTACTCTCTTAATGACAGAAAGTGATGGTAATGTACGCGCGAGCAAACATAATAAGGTTCAATATATAATTTTAATTGGTTCGTGTCTATGCTAAATACACGATAATAAATCAGAGCTTTAAGCTAACCTATATTTTACAAGTTTTTGACAATGGACTATGGCACAAATATTCATTTTGCTGGGCAAAATTAATAAATTTCACATCTTAAAAAATTATTCCATAACTTTTTATAAAAGGCACATTGTCAATTTCTCATCTACTCTTCTTCAAGCGATTGGAGCGATTGAAATTGCGATTTAATTTACAATTTTTTCATAATTATAATTTATAATAATTTTAATTTATTTTAGTCTGTTTGAAAACGAAAATTTCTTAAGAAAAAATGCCAAATTTGTTTATCCCTGCTTACGAGCTGAAATTATTGGTGATTTTTGAAAGAAAAGTATTGGGTTTGCGTGAGATATTGAAGGTTCTTCAGGCATATGATAACCCTCAAATGTTGTTGTTCCATTAAGGCAAGCTGTATATTGTTTTCCAAATGCACCTATTGATTTTATTCATTTTAAAACAACAATTTCGTTACAATATTTCATTTAAATATGATCAAATAAAAATAAAATAAATAAATTTGAATTTTTGAGTCAAAAAAAAAAATATTGAATACAGAAAAATGGTTTCCAGTCAATCTGAGCAACTGTGCTATGGAGAAGGCAAGTTGTTCCCTAAGAACATATCATAAGAAAATAAATTTCTGTCCAAAACGATTTTAAAAACACATTTTGGGCTGTTTACTGGACAGTTTTATTAACTCCATTGTTTTTTATCTTCATTTAAAGTTCCAAAGCAAATCTATGAGTCAACTTAAATGAGTCGAAGAGTGCATTTTCGATTTCGCCACTTTTTGAAATTTAAAATTAAGTGTAGAATAAGTCAAATATAACATGCAATGAATAAAGGTTGTCATATTCTTCAGTAGTTGAATTCCATTAAAAATGATTTTTTTTAATATAACAATTTCTTATGTTGACCTCTGGTTCCAGAATATTTCCATATAAAACACAACGATTTAGAATAATGGTACCAATATCTATTTATGATTTTATTATCATTGCACACTTTGAAATTATAATATAAACAAGGACTAGATTAACTCATCTATCATGTTGACAGAATACATTACTTGTATTGATACACGCATAAACACACACACACACAAACTCATATGCATTTTATTTCAATGGATTATATTGCATATAACGATCACGATCGTATCGATTCGAATGTTGTCCATCATCATCATTAATATCGTGTAAATTATTATTATTATTAAAAAGCATTGACAAATCAACATCACCGAAAGTATTTATTTTGTCAAAAAATGGAACACCACCATAGCCACCATAGATACCATAACGAAGTTCCTCTTTTAAATGTTGATCTGGTTTACGTCCCAACATAAGCACTTTTTCATAGAGCTCAGCATCAGAGAGGAGTGCACGATCGAAATCTTTCCAATGGACAAATTTCACATCATCACTTGGGATAGCATTTTTATCGAGCAACTCAATGAGAGTATTCGAATTGACCGGTTGTACAATGCTGTATTCACGTGCGGCTAATTGTGGATTCATTAGCATACGTTTTGTAGATGAGGACGAATGTGTTGTTGTTGTTGGCTCATCGTTGAGCCAAGCCAAAAAATCTGCCTGTACGGATTTCAAGTAAAATGAAATAAATTTATTATATTTCCATTTATTATTAATGCATATTATACTATTTACCTTACTATACTCTGATCGACGACCAATTCGAGGTATAGTTTTCATATTTTTCATAAAATAATTATCAAATTCCTTGTCCGAACGACGTCCAATACGTGGTATATTCTTACTGATCTTCAAAAAGAAACCAGGACTATCATCGGCTTTGGTTGGCCTCAACAATGCGATCAATGCAAGTAATAAACCAAAGAGAAGCCATAATTTCATAAACATTTTTTATTAATGAAATATTATTATCAGTCTTTGTGTAGTTGACTTTCTACTCTTCGAAATTTATCAACACCTCCGATCGTGACTCAAGGTATGCTACTGTCGCTTCCCATTATTATGTTAGCTCCTTTTATATACATCACATACAAATTTTTTCACCCGCACATTTTTTTTTTTTGACATAATATTGATTGCAGATTATCTATTCTTAAAAGTTCTAAATTAAAGTAGTGTGATAACAATCAATGAGGGTATTTTATTGTTGGTAAAAATGTACTTTGTCATTTGCATGATCGATTTTTTATTTGAAAACCACTTCACCTCAATCTTTTGCTGAAGGTTGAGCGTTACAATTAGACATGGATTCGCACTAAAGAGCTGCATGAATGCATTTGATTTTCGAATGATTCTCTTTACTCTCAAAACATATACAATACTTGCAGAGCATATCTAAAAAGAATGAGAATGAGTGAGAGTGAAATATTAGGCAAATAGAACACTCCACTCATTTCTTATACAAGAAATATTCCATACATTCGTTTTTTCTCTCCAACTACACGAATGTTTGAGAGACACTATGAGAGTTTGAGAGCACTACGAGTTTGTTGTACGTTAGAATTGCTGTTACTTTTCATGACAAGCACAGATGATTCGCATTACTGCGTCCTGCCGCTTCATGTTCTCTTATCTACAGTATTTTTTGCTTATATATATTGTAATGTACACATAGAAAAGCAAAACGAATGTTTAGAGTACTCTCAAATGCTTTACGTCCATTTGCAAATGTTGAAATTCTAGTCGTTTTATGAAAACGAAACATACACTCCATTCCATTCTATTTCTATTACATTCATTCTAATTCGTATTTGTTTAGAGAGAATGAATGAGAGATCTATTCTAATATCAATAGAATGTTTTGAAGATGTAAATGAATACATTCCTGCAGCACTCTAATTCGAACTGCATACATAGTGAATCAATAAATGCTCAAATCGATTGAGTACTTGAACTTCAACTTTAAAGGATTCGATTTTATGATTTGATATGCCTGTACCTATAGAAAGCGCGATCCAAACAACGTATACTATAGATTTGAGCCGTAAATTCGTTGAATTAATTCACAATAGTCATATTGTAAATGATCAATAAACGCACCATGACGAAAGGATACCGTTAGTTATGCTATTTACATTCGTATGCATTCGGACCTACATATAATAGAAAAAAAAAACTTTATTCTAGTTAATTTCATATTAAATAAAATATTTTACTCATCTCAATTGCAATATGGAGAATACGTCACGACATGGTCTACTCTATTGGGTTAATGCAACTATTAGGGGTCATTATACGAAAATTGAACAATTGTGCAATGGTATGTGATTGTCATTTATTATAATTCTCTCATATTATTCATAATCCATATGAATTATTTATATATGTACGCATTCGTAGGTGTGGCATATTGTCAAATGATGGAGAAACTTTTTCCGAATTGCATTGGTATGAGAAGGGTGAGAATCTATGCCCGTTTGGAGCATGAGTATTTACAAAATTGGAAATTACTTCAAAATGCATTAACACGTTTGAAATTTGATAAACCCATACCCATTGAACGTTTGCTTAAGGGACGTTTTCAGGATAATTTAGAATTTTTACAATGGTTCAAAAAATTCTATGATGATCATTGTGTTGTCGAAGTGAAATCTCTTAGTGAGGATCCTTCTAGTAGTGGCGCCTGTGGTGGTATTACTGTCAAACCGATAACAGTACAAACATTAGAGGACACTTTTGGACATTTAGAAGTAGCACCGATAAGACCGTCACCAACTGTAAAAAGTCTCCAAGAAGATATAAGAACGATCAAAGGTTTGGTAAGATTATCAGGGTTCGCATGAACAAGTTTCCGTGAGAAATTTTTTCCAAATCAGCAATCTAAAATGTATTGCCAACAAGTGGAAAATATTTTCCATGGAAATTTGTTCATGATGAGCCTGTATTTGTACGTATTTTGAACCTGGATAATTAGTAATATAAATTTTAATGAATTTATTTATAGATAAAAGCTGCAGATTTTGCACGCACTAATTATTACAACAAACTACAAAAAATTGAAAAACTGTAAGTTGTCGTGTCAACTATTTTTGACAGGAATCGTAATAATTGATATTTATCGCTAGTCGTAGATTGACACCTCCTAATTAAGTTATGTCAAAAAAAAAATCAAATTTTTATCGAAATATCATCCGAAAGATGACATTGTACCTACATACATATAGTGTTTTGACGTCGAAGAGAACGCGTAAACATATCTGACGACAAAGAAAGACGCGTAAACATATTACGGCGAAGAAATACGGTTGGTTGAAACAGTTAACAGTTTCTTCGACGTTAATTATATTTACGCATTTTTCTTCGTCGTCAATTATGTTTACTTCGCCGTCAAATATGTTTACGCGTTTTTCTCCGCTGAAGTTTTTTTGCACGCACGTTTATTCTAATTGACATATATGACTTTGTTGAGTATATTTCGATATATTACGCTGCCTGATTTAAAGTTTACATGATTTCTATTTTATATATTAATTTTATTTATTATTATTCATTTTTTTTTTTGTTAATCATGTTTTCTCCCATAAAGCATAAGACTCAATGAGAGAAACCATCCGGCATTTTGTAAAAGTATAACGGACGTGTTGTATGCACCTGAGGATGATGTGACGTCAATTGGTGGTAAAAGAGTTTTTACGATATCTGATACAGTATAAATTTTGAGTTTTCTTCTTTTGTATTTATTTGCTAAAATTTATGTAATTAGTGTATAGTCTTTGGAGTGTTTTTAGTGTTTTTTATATTGAGATTTGTTCTGTTTGAATTTCCCAAAATTATAATTACTCATTAAGAGAAAATACAATTTTTTAAAATCTGAAACACCCTATGTTTTTTCAATAAATCAACGAGTTTAGTTAATCCAATCATCGCTAGATGACGCCATGTTATGAACAAAGACATTTGTTTATAATTTCATAAATAAACTCGGTTTTTTGTTGAAATGAATTTTCATTATATTAGATTATATGAGAGAAAATTTATTTAATAGTAGTTTTATTGTAATTAAATTCAAACTTTAAAACGCCACACATGTACATGTTTAAAACCATTATTTTCAATACAAGCATTTGCTGTCAATTCATATGTGGCTAATTTGTGCATAAAATTTAATCGACCTTTCTCTGTAAGACCATGTCTACCTGGATCTCCAATGAGAATTTCTTTCCCTTCTGTTTTTAATTGCTGCAACCATGGTAGTAATTGCATTGCAAATTCCTCATCATAGAACACATCACCAAGTAATATTAAATCTTCTGAAATTCGTGAACCAATCAAATTGTCTGTGGATATTTTTATTTGCTCGATACAAATGTTATTGAGCGTAGCATTTATTAATGTTGCACAAGTAGCTGCTGTAAAGGGAAGTAATAATTACATGATTAGGAAGAAGATAGATATACGGGGATGTAGCTCAGTGGTAGAGCGTTCGCTTTGCATGTGAAAGGCCCCGGGTTCGATCCCCGGCATCTCCAATTACTTTTTTTTTCTCAATCACAATTTTTTTTACACAATACAATAACTTTTTACCTTCATCAATATCATTTGCCAGAACATATTTTGCTTCACACAATAATGCAGCCAATGTGCTTGCACCACAGCCGCTACCCAAATCAAGAACGGATTTATTTTTCACTATACAGGGATTATCCAAAATATATCTGATAATATATAAATTAAATAATATTATAAGTTAATTCAAAAAAAATGGATTGCATAGATTTAAATATAAAAATTATGTATATTGGCTTGGGGAAAAAGTATCGGTCAATAAGTTTCGAGATATTCGATATCACATCTAAATAAATTGATATAAATTCTATTTAATTAAAAATAAATGAATAATTTAAATCATTCATTTGAATCAATTAAATCAATCAATTAACTGATCAAATTTAAAGGCTATATTTAATTTTGATTTATTTTTTTTGTAGCTCACATAAAAAAAAAAGATGAATTGCTTAAGTCTTAGTAAATCTCAGATAATTAAATAAATTTAAATTGTTTGTAGAAATTTTGCTAAACATTACAGCTTTAAGTTTCTTTCGCTATTTAGCTGGCTTCAAGTAACTCAAAATTGAGGATTTAATTTTTTTGTTTTTTGAAAATTTTATTGGGCCTTGAATTAGTTTTGAGGGATTATCGTTAGATGGCGTAACATGTATATTTGTTATTAGAACATACTGTAACTATATTCATTTTAAAGCGCCATTATTAGGCGCTTTCTTTTTCAATATCTGTCATTTCGTAAAAGTGTAAACAAAAATTTTTGATGGAACTTCAAACATGTCAACCTTTGAGTCAACAAAACAACATTTGCGGGAACATTTTCATGCTTAATTCCAAGAGAAGTGCCACTGAAAGTTATCGATTGTATATCGATTAAAATGTGTGAATACTGGTTCCGTTGTTTTAAAAGTGGCGATTCCAACATTGAAGACAAAGACCGTTCGGGCCAACCCAAAAAGTTGGAAGATGTGAGAATTGTCCACTTTATTGGACGAAGATACATGTGAAACGCTAAAAATATTCGCAATATTATTAGCGGTTGACAAATTAACCGTTTTGGGTCCCATATGAATGGAAGCCGAGAGATGTTGAATGCTGATTTTTCATGTGCGAATAATTGCTTCAACGGCAAAGGGAAAGAGTTTTTTGCATCGTTTCATCACTGGCGATGAAAAATCGCTCCGAAGCGAAGAAAATCATCGGTTATGCCCGGCCAAATATCAAAATCAATGATAAAGAGGAATGAAACCATCATCGGTCGCCTTTATCGAACACAATTGATGCGTTTGAGCCTTGAATGGAAGTAAAAACGACCACAATGACCCGAAACACACGACAAAGTAATTTTGCAACATGACAATGCTCCTTCACATGTTGCTGGAGTTGTTGAAACATACTTAGGAAGGCTGAAATTGTAAATCCTACGACACATTGCTCCTTCCGCTTACCACTTGTTCCGATCATGACACATGACGTGGAAGAACAGCGCTTCCATTCTTACGAAGAAGTCAAAAATTTGGCCGATTCATGGATAGCTTCGAAACACGTTTACTTTTTTCGACGCGGAATCCGTATGCTGTCAGAAAGATGGGAAAAAGTCATAGCTAATGATGGACAATACTTTCAATAATGTATAAATTGATTTTATTACTTAAATAACGACTTAAAAACAAAACAAACCACAAAAATCCTCGAAACTAATTCAAGGCCCCAATATAAACGTTTTCTACAGTTGTTGTTGTAACAGATAACGATTTCGAAATCACAAATATGTAAGTAAGTCAGTTAATTGAGTTTTTGTTGTTCCCACCGACGAGCTCCAGTAAGACGGCAGCCTTCAGGGGGTGCGTCCATAGTACAGAGGGGCCAAACTGGTAGGCCTTCTGGGGCAGGCGAAAAGATGACGGGTGTCATGCAGGCTCTGTTGGCACCGTGGGCATCGGTCTGAAATTGTATCAGCCAGCCGGTGCATGTAGCAGTTCAGACAGACGCTCCACCCAGATCTTAGCTGCGCCGAAGTGGTACGAGCAGATCTAGGGAGCTATTATTCGCAGTCTGCAATTGGCGGTGGGCGATCCCCAGCACGATGTTATGAGCATGACCCTCGATGTCCTCCACCACCGTGCGTTGACGAAGTCAATTCAGAGCCGCCCTATCCGTTTTCTATAGTATAGCGTCTATGTGTATTTAAAATTAATCACGAAAAATCGATTGTAGAAAAACTTTTTTATACTGCACGGATTTTCATAATTTACAATGCAGCATTGCCACTTCGAAATATAATTCTACAGTTGTGTAATAATCATTAGCCGAAAAAAACAAATTGATACTTCTTCCCCAACCCAATATGATTCACAATCTTGAACGTGCGAGCAGTACCTGCTTAAAGCTTGACCGCCAGGCCAATAAAATCCCCAAAACGGATCATTCACAAATACTTTAGCATCTGCTTCCGCAACAACGGGTTCATTAAAAAGGCGACATGTGGGCGTTATCAGTCGCAATGCCAATTCCGGTGTTAAATGATCACGTGAGATTTCCGTTTCTTTTAGAATCTTTTGTTTAATATGTTCTAGGTCGATATGGCTGTAGAAAATAAATAGCATTATATTTTTTTCTCGATATACTGCACATGTAAAATTTGTTCTTGAAAAAATAATTGATTATTGTGTGTTAATAATAATAATAATAATAATAATCCAATATAATTAATATTAACAATAAATTACAAGGAATGGGGAGTAGTATGAGAATAGAGGCATTGTCAATTTCTAACATCACGACACATATAAAACGGTTTGAGGTGGTTACTATGTCGGGGTTAGTTCATTGTATGAGAATGAATATGAAATATGTTATAAAAAATTGAAATAACAGCTTAATATCAATGACATAGTTTAAATTTATCTTAGCAAATAGTTCGTTTCAAGTGCTCGATCAACAAAAAATGAAGGAATCGTACATAGTACGAGTGTATACTGAAGATATGTCAAATTATTATTAGAATTTATGCAAACAAATAAATTTAAACAATAACAACAACAACAAGAGATTATTGTTTTGAACAAATTAATTAATACTACAACAATACGTGATAGTTGCAACAACAATATGTACCTAATAGTATTGTCAATATATTGTAAGAACAATATACCACCATTAATATGTACGTATGTACACACTCTGCTTGAGGTCATGATCGTATTGTGCAATACAATGCGACCGACAATATCACGGTCAATACTTGTTGTTGTTAATGAAATTGAATAATAGAGGACACAGAGGAGAGCAATATGTACGAGAAATCGATGGTAGACCTACACTCGAAGCGAATGGAGGAGAAGGAGAAGAAGAAGAAGAAGAATCAAATGCTATTTTTGCGGAAGCTTGCACTGCCTGCTACTAAAGCAGCAGCATTTGATGAAAAACAAATAGTAAATAGTAATTCGTGATGATATTTACTTTCGATGCTGCCGCTGAAGTGATGTCTCATTGACATGCAGCATCATAATAACAGAAACACCATATCACATTAAATTGAATCAATTTTTATTGATAATCGTAATTGAATTCTAAATATGTATGTTGCCTCAAGTATGTCAATGAGTTATTAGAAATAGGCAAATGAAGAAAAACTTATAATAATTAAAAATAATAAAAATAGGATATTTAAAATCAATCCAGCACTTTCAAGTTTAGGCTGTGTCTACGTCAGATTGAATTTGCGCCTACTTGGGTACTTTCCCCTCTAAAATGAGGGAATGGGTTTAGTGGTGATCTGGCACCACCAGTGCTGCTAACCCTTCCCATTCCTATCATATCCCAGTACTGTTATATTTTTTTCCTTTCTCACTCTCTCTCTCTCTCTCTCCGTATATTTCTTTTTCCCGTTTCTCCACTCTCTCGCTCTCAACCCACATGTTTATTTTTTCATATTCTCCACTTTCTCTATCCCACTCTCCATGTGTTTTCTCCTCTTCTTGTTTGTGTGGTTGATTTTGTTTATTATTGTGTGTTAAGGATTAAGCCAAGTGCGCGCATATAATTTTCCCCTCCCGCATTCAACAAGATCATAAAGTTTTGTTTTAAGTGAATTTTGTACAAATACGTAGTGAAAGTAAAATAATAAACTATAAATACAAAAAACTAACTAAAACCCAAAAAAAAACATTTAATTTAATACACTACTCTAATTGCAAGAGTAAAGATAAGTGTAAAAGGTGTCTGTAAGGAGACATTTGCTGTCATCAACTCTACCAGCTACGCAATCCACAGTCAATTTTGCCATCAAACCGCAGCAAGCCTACCGGCATTCCCGCTAGCTCCCCGCTGATCAGGCTGAAATATTTAAAAATATTTTCACTTCCACTAAAAAAAAAGAAAGTAACTAATACAGGGCGATATTTTAGCAACTTTCTTTTTGGCAACACTGTTTTTGGCAGCTCAGCTGTTTTCGTGTAACATGTTACTGTCAAACGTGTTCCATTTGGTCTATAATATAAACATGAATCGACTTATTGAGGTGGCCATTCGGAATCTTGTAACTAAATTTCGCACCAAATTTACATTATTGAACATTAAACCACCAACACGCATACGTAGAGTGCGGACAGAGGAAAATATCGCAAATGTATCCGCCAGTTGTTGTTGATAACCGTGAATTATCGATTTATTTATGAGATACCGGAGTAGGTCACTTCTAATACTGTCCAAAATTTAACACACACAACAGTAATGGAAGAGAAGCTAGACCAATGAGCCCTTCGGGGCTTTAAGTGACACATATTTATTTATTTTTATTTTTATACGTCAGCATAGAGCCCTCTTTTAGTTTTTACTAGATTTTACTCATTTTGACCTGCAACAAAGTACCGCTCCTTTGTTCTGAGAACGTGTTCCAAAAATTTTGCCATGGCCTTTCAGTTTACCTCATGCTGATAATTTTCTTAATAATTGTCTCCACCGTCACTTCACCATCTGTAACAATTCAATATTATATGCTTTGTATCGTCTGAGTCGACGTCGCCGTAAATGCTTTCTGGGTCATCCCAATTAGTTATTCTGTTGGGGTATTTCCTGAAGTATCCATAATCACAGAGAAATTGCGAGATAGTAGTTTATCTCGCCGAATTTCCTATCTATCCACGTGCCGGAACTATAAAATAATTTAATCATTTCTGCATTCACACTTCTTTAATTTCATTTAAAAACCGTATCAACAAGATTGCTCCTATATTCTACGTTAAAGAATGTCAGGCGAATCGTTCATCATTCTTAAAAGCTTAAAATTAGCGCACTTTCCCATTTAGTACTCTCCTAGACCCATTCAGTGGGAACTGAAAAATATCAATCCCATTCTTCCTAGACTAAAAATATATGATGAATGCATTTCATACTAACATTCTTTTCTACTCTGTAATAATTTATGTAGAAAAGCTGCAATGTTAAATTTAACATGAATATGTTAGCATTAATGTTATCGCCATTCAAATTTAAAATTGCATTTTTACTACTGAATGGACATTGGCATTACTATTTTTTTGAGGCAATTCAATATGAATTATTGAGGTCTTGCAATCAATGCTCAATACTCATTCATTTTTCTCAGCCTTAAGACTTCAGACACTGAATGCTAGGAAAAGGGGAATTCAGCTTTTGAAAATGTATATAAAAGAATGAAAAGTGAAAATGAATTCACATTTTTACAGCTCTTCCACGTGTTAATATTTGGGATTGGCTTTAACGTCCATCTGCCTCTCGATTCTCTATTCCATCCATCTATCTATTCCAGTTGATGCATCCGCTGTTTTATATCGGACACATTTACGATGTTAGGCTCTTTTTTGTTGCTGTTTCCACTTCATTTGTCGCTCTTTTGCTGCCAAGTCTACAGTTCCGCTAATAACTGGCATAAATGGTTCGAACACTGTTCGATACGATAAAGCTACTATCAGAGCTGCAGTCCTCTGGACCTATGCGTCTGCCTATATTGCCAGTACCATAAAGTATGTAGTGCAATCTGTAGTGCTGTAGTGCTGTAATTAAAATATCTCTGAATGATTATGTGAAGAAAGAAAATAAAAAAATAAAAACAAATTGTTCATTGCATTCAATATATTGCGGGTAAATCCCTCAAGGTTTGCTTTAAAAACTTTTTTTAATATACACACAACATTGGTACAATACAGAAATAGTTGGAAAAAGTATATTACTAAATTAGAAAAATATATAAAGAAAAGGTCTAATGTTGTTGATTTTCAAAGGTCTAATGTTGTAACAACCAAAAATTCATTGATATAAAAAAATAAATAAATTATCAATTATAAAGAAGCAGCAGGTAAAGCCAAACTAGCATGCCCACTATATATAAATATTTGTATGTGTGTGTGTGTGTGTGTGTGTGTGTGTGTGAATTCCGTATGTACAAAACCAGTTTAGCAAAGCAATGTACTTTGATAATGAAACCATGAAAATATACTTAGCAACCAGCAAATTCCAAGAAGCTATGAAAGTTTCTACCAATACATGCATATATACACTTGTGTATATGCATTCAAGCAGACGACTCTAAAACAATTTTGGGGTTACCACACTATACACACACTACCTTGGTATTTGCCGGCACATAGTAGTACACAAAGTGTGACTTGTTAAATTCTTCACTCTTTATCTTCTCTGCCTTTTGTGCCGTAATGAAATTGTTGTAAAATGACAATACTCATATTTTAAGAATTCAGTGGCAAACAAAAATTATTTCACAACATAATGCATATAGGGTGTTTTATTAAAGATGATATATTTTCTTGCTTTTTTTCCTCTTTTACTACTTTAAGTATGACGAAACACAGCTTTATTGAAATATAGTCCACGAAATTAATACTGAACGAGGTTTCAGAGAAGATGATTCATTATCTTCTTTAACCTTATTATGGAGAAAATTATACGAGCTACAAATTTACGACATAATGGCACTATCTTCAATAAAAGAGTCATGCTACTGGCGTATGCCGAAGATATTGACATAATCGGTATCAACTCGCGAGTAGTCAGTGCAGCATTCTCTGAATTGGAACAAGAGTCACGTCGAATGGGTCTTACGGTGAACGAGAGCAAGACGAAGTACTCCAGTGTATACCAACAAAAAGTCCGGGCGTCTTAGACAACACGTCACTGTTGACAATTACACTTTGGAGGTGGTGAAGGACTTCGTCTATCTTGGAACCAGCATCAACAACTGTAATGGAGTCAGCCTGGACATCATCCGTATGATAACTCTTGCTTGTAACAGGTGTTACTTTGGGCTAAGTAAGCAATTGAGTAGTCGAGCCCTTTCTCGAAGAACGAAAATCACACTCTACAAGTTCCTCATTATTCCTGTCCTAACATATGGCGCAGAAGCCTGGAAAATTTCCACCACGGATGAGAAGATGATTGAAGTTCTCGAGAGAAAAGTTCCACGCAAGATCGTCGGACCTATTTGCGTTGATGGCGAGTATCGTATGAAGTACAACGATGAGGTGTATGAGCTGTACGCTGACATTGACATAGTCAACAGAATCAAAATCCAGCGGCTATGCTGGCTGGGTCATGTCAAGCGAATGGAAGAAGACGCTCCAGCGAAGAGGGTATTTTTATTTGGCACCCGCTGGAAGAGGAAGACCAAACCTCCGTTGGAAGGACCAAGTGTTGGGTAAGTTGGCGGCGCTTGGAATATCCAATTGGTGCCAGCAAGCGAAGAACAGAGAAGACTGGGGCAGAGAAGACTGGACGTCGGCCAAAATCGATCATCAGTTGTTATGGCCACAAAAGAAGAAGAAGAAGAAGTTCACGAAAATGCATACATAAGTAATATGTTGAACGGATTTTTTCACGATTTTACAACATTCTCGCATGAATCGGTTTTTTAGTCGGTGTTTAACTCTGGTGACTGTAAAAAATTGTCATAAAAACGCTTTTGAAAGATATTTGTAACAATTCTTAATAGAAAGTCATGATACAAGACTTCCATCATTCGGATGACAGCATTCATCAATAGAAGCTAGGGAATGTGTTTGTGCTTCTTTTGAAATGCGCTCACCAAAATTTAAGCCATTTTGGACTAGCAGTATTTATTTGACAATCTTCTTGATGAGGCATTGTGAGAGTTTTTGGGAAAATACACAAAAACGAGTATCGAGATGTCATTAAATAATTTTTTAGAGACAAATACATCAACGCAAAAAAAAAGATAAGTTCAACGCTGTGCTTAAGGACTTTGCATCATCATTTGCAGCTGTGAAATTTGAAGCCGATGATCAGCTGGAAATTTGGAGTACCAATTCGGCCACCATTTTTCAGTTCAAAGTGAATAAGACTAAAAGACTAGAAATAATCACGAATTAAACCAACCAAACCAAACCTATCCAACATGCCACAACAACAACAACAACAACAACCTAACTACATGGCATAACTTCGAAAAAAAAACTTGTACGAAAATACTTCAGTCGTATCGAAAACCCCTATATACAATATACATATATGTGCATATTTACATATATCTACGTTACGCGCAAGTTTACGCGTGTGCATTTGATTGAAACTCGAATATTATGATTTTGTGGGGCACGTGATTTTAATAACGTTGTTATAAGTTATGTACTGGCACATGTGAATGCGGTTTATGTTTCATTATTTTTTTTTCCAAACTAATGCATTTTTTAAATACATATGTATGTTTTTTTTATTGTTTAATATATATTACAAATTTTTGATGGCATTCATAATGAATAGTTGAGAGATATACTAAGTGATTAGAAATTTGTATGCATACCTTGATGATGATCAATACCTTGAGTAATGCCTCCATATATATTGTTATTGAAATAAAGAGATATTTTTGCCAAAATATTCTTTAAAATTAATATATAAGGTTCATTATTTTTGCATTAAATTGAAGGTTTTATTTAGCATAGTTACAATGATCCGATTTAGGTCAAATATGCACCGTTCTATTCGATAACTTGTTGCCATTTTGAAGGTAATTTGATAAATACCACTCTTATAGAAACCCTCGTCCCTATTGGCAAAAAACTGCGGCAGCCGATTTTCATAAGCTCTTGAGCCAGCAAAATCATTCGCCATAGACAGGAACAGGTAGTAATCACTTGGTGCCAGGTCCGGACTATAAGGTGGATGCATAAGAACCTACCGGTGGGTGCCATGGCTCAGTGGTTAGTGTGTTGGCCTTCTGATCTGTAGGTCGTAGTTCAATCACCGGCTGATGCATAACATATTTAATATCGAAAATATTTTTCTTTCGAACGGTACTGACCTGTCGGCAAGCAATTGGCAATTCTTCCGACAGTAACAACAGTAACAACAGTAACAGCCATGTAAAAGCTTCTAAAAGAACTCTGTGACAAAGCCCAGAAAAAGTGATGTCACAAGGGTTCTGCCGTTCGGAACCGGCTAAAATAAGTAGGTCCCTTCTAATACTGTCCAAAATTTAACACGAACAACAGTAATGGGGCTTCGGGGCTTGTAGTGCCACATATATATATATATATATATATATATATATATATATATATATATATATATATATATATATATTTATTTATATATTTATTTATATATATATATACATATATATATATATATATATATATATATATATTTATATATATATATATATATATATATATATATATATATATATATATATATATATATATATATATATAAGAACCCCCCAATTTCCCAACCAAGCTTCCGGAGCTTCTGGCGAATCACTATAGATGTGTATGGCCTGGCGTTGTCCTGATGGAACACAATTCCTGTCCTATTTGCCAAAGCTGGCCGCTTCTGGGCTATTGCTTTCTTCAATTGTTGACAGTACAGGTCCGAAGTAAGAGTTTGGCCGTAGGGGAGCAACTCATGGTAGATGCTTGGCCACCGATTTTGCCGACTCACCGCTATTCGACCACGACCGTTTTCGCTTGACGTTGTCGTAAGTGACCCCCTTTTCATCACCAGTAACATTCCGCTACATCGATTTTGTTCCTATTCAGCAGCGATTCGCAGATGCATCTTTGACATCGAAATTACCGGAACGGAATCGACGAAACCTAAATTGCACGTGATTGGCTGTTACAGTATTAGGACCATAAATACTATTCACATTTTCAGCCGTCTGCCTTGCGTTTTCGCCTTTATCGAAGAAAAACTGTAAAATATGGCGTATTTTTTCTTATTGGTGGTGACGCATGCTCAAATAATACTGGATAAAGCAATGACAAAACTGCCTGAAATATATATTTAGTACGAAATTCTATCTTTCTAACACCATCTAGCGCAACCCGATCGCACTTATACAACGCGAGATACAGATTACGAAAGCCATCTATTGCAAAAATAATGGATTTCTTTTTACTACACCCCTTTATGTATATATATACACATACATATATATATATATATATATATATATATATATATATATTATATATATTATATATATATATAATATATATATATATATATCTATATATATATATATATATATATATATATATATATATATATGTATATATATATATATATATATATATGTATATATATATATATATATATATATATATATATATGTATATGTATATATAATATGCATGAAAATACAATGAATTCAATACCATTAAATTTTATGGTATATTCGCATTCTTTTCTAAATAAAAATACATGCTATACTTGAAGTGGTTTTAATTAAACAAAAATTAATAAAATGATGAAATATTTTTATTTCACATTCATTCCAATCGTTCATTCATTTTCACAATGCATACATTTAATAAAGGTATACGTACACGTATACGTATTACATATAAGTAGTGTAGTACAATTAAAATAACAACGACGACAACAACCACAACAAATTATGTAAATTATACAATATAATCGTAATTAATTTGTATATGTAAGTACTTGTAATAAAAATAAATTGTTTCATCGACACTTTGGCTACTGTGCCCGGTTACCACATGACAATTCATTCATATACATACGCTCTTACTTACGTGTACGCAAGTAGGTACAACGTATGTAGTATATATATACCTATGAAATACACGTAAAAAACGTGCGTGATCAATTCAACGCAACAATATCGATACATACATACATATGTGCATACAGATACATATGCTTACTATAACAATCCATACGATATATCGTTTTAGATACAATTTGTATAAATGTATTTACAGATGTGGCTATCAAATACAATTTAGTATAGAGTTAGCGAATTCAGCAACATTTTAATACCGTTGAAAGCAAAAGAAACAAAAATTAATATTGAAATAAAAGAGCAAACAAACAAAAAATAAATAACCCAAAAATGTAGAGTAGAAACTTAGACTTTGTACCACATTAATGATGGGAAATGTGAATGAATGTGATGATGGTCAATCATAATTTATATACGAAATGTTCAAAATGGAAACAGTAAGAAAAAATAAAAATAAATAAAAAGAGAGCGATTACAAAAAAAAAGTCGCAAGTCATTCAATTCTTCGCTTAGTAACAAAAATTTTATCACATTACCAGTACTGCACAACACATGTTTAATGTTGATACATTCCAACAGTCTGGTTTTTGTTCTTCCTCTTCTTCAATTTATTTTAGTTTATTTGAAAATTTCTTTTGAAATTAATATCGTTGTAATTATACGAAAATACATGTGTGATGGAAAAAGTTTGTTCCTTTTTTTTTTTTTTTTTTTTTTTTTTTTATTGAGTACTTTAAAGCAAAGAGTACTTTAAACCAGAAGATCAGTTGACTCTTTAGAACAAACACAAAAGTAATAATTAGTTAACATCACATACAAGATATATTTTTTTTTTAATTCATCTTGTTTGAACTTTCTCTATATACAAATGAAATGGTTTAAAATTTTATGTATGTATGTATATGTCTTATTTTGGTGAAAAAAAAAAATTCGAAATTTTCGAAATTTCCGAAATTTCCGAAATTCGAATTTAATAATTCTATGAAAATTTGCAGAATTTTTTTATTACAATCAAAATTTTTATGGGATTTCTATTTATTTATGATATACAATTAATATTGGCAAATTTTGAGAAAAATTGTGCATGTGGTGTAGCGCCGTCCTGTTGAAAGCAGACATCATCCAGACTCTGACATTCAGCCCCCGGCATAAAATAGTCCTCCAAGATGGCGCGGTACCACTCGAAATTGACATTTTTGATGTTTCCGTCCTCATCTTCGAAAAAAATACGACCCGATGATGCCTCCAACCCATAAACCGCACCAAACAGTGACTCGCGGTGGCTTCTCAACAATGACGTGTAGATTTTCCAAGCCCCCAGATACGGCAGTTTTGCTTGTTAACATAGCCGCCGTGGTGGAAATGAGTCTCGTCCGAAAAGATGACGTTGTTCTTTCGTGCGCGATCCATAACTAAAAGCCTGTACTGTCACAATGACAATGACACAAAATGTGGCGGGAATGGGTACCGATAATGCAGATTTTAATTGATAACAAAGTAACACACCTACTATTGGAACACACTGTATCACATCAAAAAAGTTGTTGTTTTTGCAAACGAAACATTCGTTGAGACGGCTTTGCCCACTCTTAGGCCTAATTAAGGCGCATTGTAATGTGCGAAATATTAAGTTTATGATGTCCAACAAAATATTTCGACCCAATGAAGAGCTATTCATTAGTTATATCGTTAAAAGAATCCCATCTTAAAATCATATTGTTTTAAATTTGTGTGCAGATTTTCCAAAAAGCTGTAATGCCGAGCTTTGTAGTATACATTTTTTTACTATCTGAGAAGAAACAAAAAATTCAAATTATTCTTCTCTTTATAGAAAACGCAATTTTAAAGACTTTTTAAAGAAGATTAATTTCACGAATAGCAGAAAATTGCTAGTGAATGTCGTTAAATAAATCTAATAAAAAAAAAATAATAATAAATATATGGCACTTAAAGCTCCGAAGAGCTCTTTGACCGAGCTTCTCTTCAATTACTGTTGTGCGTGTTAAATTTTGGACAGTATTAGAAGGGACCTACTTATTTTAGCCGGTTCCGAACGGCAGAAATCCTTGTGACATCACTTTTTCTGAGCTTTGTCACAGAGTTCTTTTAGAAGCTTTTTCATGGCAAATTGTTACTGTCGAAAGAATTTCCAATTGCTTGCCGACAGGTGGGTACCGTTCGAAAGAAAAATCTTTTCGATATTAAATGTGTTATGCTTCAGCCGGGGATTGAATCCACGACTTACCCACCATTAAATAAATCTAGCTACATATTTTTTGTATTAATGCTGAAGTTGTTAAGCCTTTCTAGCAAAGGACTCACTGTTGAGGACTATTCTCGGTTTCATTTATTTAGATTGCAGTATAACGACCAAAAAGGATGTCTATCATCAAATTAAGCAAAGTATTGACAATAGGTGCTATTTGGGACTCGTTGTTTAATTGAGTACTTAAACCTACTATGGAAGAACGAATATCAGGCTCTATAAGTCTCTAGCAGTATATGTCCTTAAATATAAGCGAGAATTTTTAACATTCTCTGCCATAAATGAAAGGATTCCTGTGGTGTTCGAGAACAAAATCACAGCATTTTTTATACTTACATATTTAGAATGATCACTGACAACATGTAAAATTAATCATGTAATGAGATGCATATAATTACATATCATCAATGAATGATCTCCTCCCAACTATTTAAAAAATAATCCTTTTACACATGCAATCGTTGCAATTGAATACCGTTTAAAATCATCAACAAGATCATCATCATCCATATCATCATTATTATCATTATCATCATCATCATCGTCATACATTGTACGCATACCTTCCTTATTGTCGAAATTGCATGTAATTTTCATTTCATAAAATTACAACAATATACAATTAAACCAAAATATATTGCACCTAAATAACATTAACAACAACAACGACGACGACGATGACCAAGACGAAAAAAATCACTCATCACATAGGCGGCATAACGGCGCCTTCATGCAATTTAATTTATTGAATTTGTATTATTGCAAATATAAAACCGGTCGTTGGCCGGTTCGATGATTGTTCGATCGATCCAGCAACACCGATTTCGATCACATCAGGCGTCTTGTTTTGTATGTAATCCAACGTAACAGACGTTCCACCCTTTTAAGAGCGTCAGCAATTTTGAAGAATGCAGGCAAAAGTGTCAACTAATAAATTCCACACAAAAAGAAAAAATGATAAAAACAAAGATTATCTAAAAATAACTAAAATATCCCTTTTTATATTAATATGGAGATACTCGTATTTTATATGAATTCTTGACTTTGCAATTTTTTTCTGTTTGGCTGTTTGCAGCCAAAACATCTTTTTTAAAGAGATAATATTTCAAAGTACAACACAACTGAACTAAGCATAATTTATCAATGTCATTTGCAGAAACTATGCCGTTACCATATTACAATCGTACTGGTTTATTTTAAGTATCAACGCTTTTAGTTGATGTTTTAAAAATAGCTCAACGATTTAATCGCTTGCCAGTGGTGTGATCTTTTTATTCGTTTGCATTGATTTATCAGAGATATGGGGTTTTTGGTTCCGAAGAACCTTGATCGAATTTTCCTTCTAGAAATATTATACAATTCTGCGTAGTCGGAGAATATTTTCAATAAATTTTCAGCACTTGTTGAGTCTGGCCGTTATGTAAGCACTGTTTCTATTGCCCAGAAGCTACAAATTACACAAAAACCCGTTTGGAACCATTTAAATAAGGCTGGATACAAAAAGAAGCTCGATGTATGGATGCCACACGAGTTGACGCAAAAAAAACCTCATCGACCGAATTTCCATCTGCGAATCGCTGCTGAATCGCAACAAAATCCATCCATTTCTGAAACGAATGGTTACTGGTGATGAAATGTGGGTCACTTACGACAACGTTAATGGAAAACGGTCGTGGTCGAATCGCGGTGAGCCGGCGCAAACGGTGGCCAAGCCAAGATTGACGGTCAGGAAGGTTTAGCTATGTGTTTGATGGGATTGGCATCATCTACTATGAGCTACGGCCAAACTCTTGGACCTGTACTGTAAACAGTTGGACCGTCTGAAGGAAGCAATCGCCCAGAAGCGGCCAGCTTTGGCCAATAGGAGAGGAATTGTGTTCCATCAGTGAATACTACCTGTTCCTGTCTATGACGAATGATTTTTCTGGTGAAAAATACGCCTCAAGAGAAACTTGTGAAAATCGACTGTCCAAGTTTTTTACCAATAGCGACGAGGGTTTCTACGAGAGTGGCATTATGAAATTACCTTCAAAATGGCAAGAAGTTATCGAACAAAACGGTGTATATTTGACCTAAATCGGATCGTTCAAACTATGCTAAATAAAACCTTCAATTTAATGCAAACATAATCGATTTCTTTTTACTAGACCTTATACTAGAAAATTTGATTGAAAACCCTGTATAATTTGGTCGGACAAAATTGCGTATATTTGCTCTAATACAATTCACTTTAAGTCAGATTTAATCCTACAGAAGTCGTCGTTTGAAAACAGCCCAAGCGTGTTTCCAATTTTCTTTTTAGCATATGTGCATAAATTACTAAGTTTATGAACTTTCATGAAACGCAACTGTTTTTATCTTAAAATAATTCAATTGTCCAAAAAATGAAAAAAAAAATATAAACAAATATAAAATCCACACCAAGAATTCACTCAATGCATTACCGCAATAAAACGGGTTCAATAAAAAACCACAGCAATATTAATACTTACATATCAGAAATATTACAATATTTTTTTTTTAATCGCAAACAACCTTGAGAAGTTAAGACGTTGAAAAGAAAAATAAGAAGAAGAAGAAGAAGAAGAAGGAGAAAACCATGCAAGGAAACTGGGCTCAAAAGATATTTTATACATATGTGAATATTATTGTATGTATGTATCTTGATCAACGGGTGGTGATGGTATTAAATATTGGTTAGTGCAGAGTTTACGAGCTTATAAGTGGTAGAAAAAATATGCAATAAGGGAAGACTATAGCGTGCCTTAAAAGAATGCATTCATTTTTTAATTTCATTCAATAAAGTCACAATTACTTACGTACTTATGTGACCATTACAACTGAAAATCGATTTAGGCCAGTCAATTAGTTAACTCTTTCCTTCGTTAGCTGGCGCCAGTTAGAGATTTCAAGCGCTGACCAGTTCTCCATTCCTTGGTCTTTCCACTGGATGTTGTGTCTGCCTCTACTGCGTCGTCCACCAGCGGGTTCCGCATATAAGACCTCCTTAGCCAGGAGCGTGTTCTTCCATTCGCTCACCATGACCTAGCTAGCAGAGCTGCTCAATTTTAATGCACTTTACTATGTCGGTGTCAGGAGACAGCTTATACATCTGATGGTTGTACCGTATTCGATACTTCGCACCAACGAAAACAAGCTCAAAGATCTTGCTTAGGATATTTCTCGAAAACACCGAGCATTCTCACATCTGGAGAGTGTTGGTTTAGTTTCGATAGGGGGGCTCGATTTCACAATTGCTTACTTAACAAAGTAGCACCTGTTAGCGAGAGTGATCCTTCGCAATATCTCCAGGCCGACGGCAATAAAGTCCTTCATGTCAACAAAGTCTTTCACTACTTCAAAAGCGTTGTTGCTGTTGTTGTTGTTGCTGTAGCAGGAAAAATACGGAAATGCTTTGTTTTTTCCGGTACAAAGCATTTGCGTATTCCGATGAGATGAATGGACCTTGGTCAACCACGAGGTCAAGTGCTTCCGGGACGTAGACTCGTTCATTCTTGGGAAGCTTCAAAAGCGTAGTTATCATCAGTGACGTGCTGTCCAAGACACCAGAACTTTTTGTTTGTTGAGGCTAGGTACTTCGGTTTGCCCTCGTTGACCGTAAGACCCATTCGACGCGCCTCTCTTTCCAATTCTGAGAATGCTACACTGACTGCTCGCGTGTTCATGCGACTTACGCCCACAGAATGACACTTTTGTTGAAGATGGTGCCATTATGTCGTAAATCAGCAGCTCGTGTCATTTTCTCCAGAATACAATTGAAGAAGTCGCACAATAACGCATCATCTTGTCTCAAACTCCATTCGGTATTAAACGGCAGGGAGAGGTCCTTCCCAATTTTCACTGCACAACGGGAATAATACAGTGTCATTCTGCAAAAACGAATGAGCTTTGCAGGAATACCGAATTCAGACATTTTTGTTTAGAAGTAATCGCTTTCCGGACTGTCGAAAGTGGCTTTATAATCAACAAATAGATGGTGTTTGTCGATCTGTTGTCCTTTGGCCTTCTCCAGCATTTGGCGCAGTGTGAAAATCTTGACAATGGTAGTTTTCCGAGGTCTGAAGCCACACTGATAAGGTCCAATCAGTTTGTTAAGCATAGGCTTCAATTTTTCACACAGTACACTCGATAGAACCTTGTATGCGATGCTAAGAAGACTTCATTAATTAAGTGACGTTAAAAAATTTTTAATTTTGAAATCATAAGCGTTTTATTCTCATGACTTTCAAAAAAGATTGCAATCCTGAATGACTTGATTGTATTTGCGCCAGTATATGCTGAGGATATGACACTGAATGGGTTTTTCTATACCTGAATCTGGAAAGGACAGTGCAAAAACTAACATCTTACAGTTTTAGTAATGGAATTTCTGTTGATCTTACATGATAAATTTTGCATTCTCTCATCTTCATCTCGGAGAATTATAATTTAAATACCGTTGGAATATCAAAAATCATATGCTAACTTGGGATTTTTCACAAATTAAAGATAAATATCACGACCATTAGTGATGTTTTAGTTAATTCCTTCACAACTATATCTTCACTTGATTGCATTCTTTAATAGCTTTGTCAATGTTATGGCATAGCCTGTACACTGACGAGTAAATTGGGTTACATGACAGTTAAAATATGATCGTGACCGTTGTCGATGCCGTTGCGTTGAAGCCAATTAAAAGCAGCTGTTGGGTGTCGCAGAGATAAAATACAAACAATGCGGCTACTCATACGAGTATAAGAATAGAACGGTTAAAGACCTAGGGTAATAAAATATTTATTAAGGTACTATCGAATGACCAATGGGAATGTACGTACAAACTGAAGGTCACATCCGTGTGATGGAAAAGAGACTGGTTATGTTTACACATAAAGCCAAAATAATAAAATATGTATATGTGAATGTTGGCAGGATGGAGTATGTAACAGATGCAACCGATGGAGCAATGAAGATATTCTTTCAAAGAATGCATTAAGAATTCTTTAGGTAACGATATACGTTTTTGTATAAATACGCAACGAGATTCTAGAGTTGAATATCAGTTGCAAGTGAACTTCTTTCAAGGCATCATCTATCTACTCCCATACGAGTACATAGTTCGAGGCAGTTGTTTGTAAAGTTCCTTATTCATCTGTTTTCGTATTCGCTTTTCGCAATCGTGCTAAATACAGAATCCAACCCAGCGAACAATGCGTTTGTTCATCATCCTAAGTTTATTGGCGATTGGTAGTGTACACTCATATCCATATCGTACACAATTATTATCGTATTCGCCGGCACGAGGTGAATTTCCAATACAAACTGGTCTTGCTCAGGGCTACTTACGATATTTGGATACAAATGGTGTAGAACGTTTCATTGGCTACTCCTATCCGGAACCTTTGTATGCTGTACGTCGTACGAGCAGTGACGAAGCTGTTAAACCATTGGTGAAGACAGGCTATATTGGTGATAATCTATATGTACATGAAGCTCACGATTTGGAGAAGGCACGTGAGCAACATTTCCGAGAATGGTGCGAACACCGCTATCAAGCACTCAAAAGCGAAATCGACAAATTGATGAGAGAGGGCAAAAATCCATCCAACGACATGATGGCCCAACTCAAACCCTTAGAGAAGATCATATCTGCGTCGACATACACAACCAGTAATGATATACCGGAAATACAAGGCGCACGCGAAGAACATTTGCGTATTTGGAATGATGCCCGTTTGAAGGTCTTGCAATTAGAGTCGGAACACTTGCGCCAACATCAGGGTGCTCAAGCTTCCGGTTCACAAGGTACACAACCAACACAAATAGGTGGTGGTATTTTCAAGACCTACACGGCCCAAGGAGCGGAAATATACACACCAACTGTGGGCGAGACTGCCGAGCAGAAGAAGGCGCGTGAGGAACATTTACGCATCTACAATGAGCTCGTCTCCAAGCAATTAGAAGCTGAACATTTGCATACGACACAACAAAAAACCGATTATGCCAGCGCTACCGCAACGGGAGAACAAACTTCGGTGCAATTGAAGTCCGGCGAAGCAGCCACAGTTGGTCAAAGTGTAGTCGAAACACCAGAAGTTGTACGCGCCAGAGAAGAACATTTGCGTTTGTGGAACGAGGCCAAATTGCGTGCCGAGAAAGATGGTCACAATTTTGGCAGCGAGCTGCAGCAACAAACAATTGTAAATCGTCTTCAAGATACTGCGTCACTGACAAAATCTTCAACTTTTGAATCTCAAAGCCAACAGCAATCGTCCACAGCACAACGAGTGACAACTAAAGATGTTAAGCAAAGCGGTGGAAGTTCTTCAATGCCATCACCAGCGCTTTTAGTAGTTGTACCCGGTGTTCAGCAACCAAATTCGAATATTGTACAGCCACCGCAATTACATAATCACCGTGAGCCACAAGTAGATAACTCCGCCACATTAAAGACTGCTGATTCGTCAAAAACTTTTCTGGCACAACAACAGCAACAACAACAACTTGAGCAACATCAACAAGGCGTTGTCCAAGAAACACCAGAAGTTAAACGGGCACGTGAAGAACATTTGAGGCTTGTCAACGAGGCAAACTTGAAGGCGTCTCAATATCAAACTGAAAACTCTGCTAGCGAAGACAAAGCGATTACTTACAGTGGCATTGATGAGGCCGAGAGAAATAGGGAAGCGGAACGCATCAAGGAAGAAAAACGTCTTGAGGAAATTGAAAGATTGCGTGAAACAGAACGCATGCTGGAAGAGGAGAAAATGCGTGAAGCCGAACGTCTACGTGAAATCGAACGTCAAAAGGATGAAGAACGTATGCTGGAGACTGAACGTCTACGTTTGAAACAAGAGGAAGAACAACGTATGGCAGCAGAAGCAGCCGAAGCAGCATTAGTAAAAGTTAAATTTACCGAATATAAGCAACAACCGGAACAACAACAGCAAATTACTGGGCAAATTAAAAGTGATTTTCAAACCAAATCAGCATGGAATGTGCAAGGGCAACAAAAGCAACAAAGTTACGGTGCAAATGCCATTACAAACTTGGAGCAGTACAAGCAAAATCCATTCCTAATACGATTGGTAGCACAACCTCAACTACAACCGATTGTAGCTACTCGTGGTGATTTTCTAACTGGCGATCAAAAGATCATTCCATCATCGAGTTATATATTACCAAGCACCAGTGGCACTAGTGGCAGTTCAACAGCATTCATTAGCTCACAAAATCCTTTCCTAATTCGTTACACACAAACAGCACGCCCTGAATTGGCCAACGATCGTTTGGAATCATTTGCCATACTAGGCGCCCCACAGAAGCCTTTTGATCCGAAAGAAAAACCAGCCAAAACCATTAGCAGTATCTCAACGGATGCAGTTGGCGCTTCCTCTTCATCCTTATCCGCATCCTCAGCCGCCTCTTCCTCCTTATCCGCATCCTCATCCTCATCCGCTTCTTCCTCCTACAATACTGGCAGTTATGCTGGTCTGAAGACGAACTATGGCAAAGGAGCTGATATATCTGAATTGGAAAAGGCAACACTAGAACATTTTCGTGCTCATGAAATTGCACTCGAACAATTGCGTTTGGCCAATCTCAAAGATCCACAGTCGCACAAGGATTGCGTTCACAACTAAATAAGAACCGCACGCAGCGATAAACTGTAAACTGAAATGGATAATTTCATTTTCATTGTAGGGCATAAGTTCAGCTGATTTCTATTTAGTTAAGCTTTTATAGGTGTAACATGTAATTACCCATTATTATTTACATAATAATCGGATATAAGTGACGAAAATTTCCCATGGCATATGTATTGCATTAAATTGACAATTTGCAATTTTAGCTTTCAAACTTTATAAAATATTTCGAATGAGGAATACTTAATATAACATACAAACGAAAAGATGTAATAAATAATGCAAATGTTGAAAGAAACAAAATCTCTTTACAAAGTATTTACTTTCTATATCAAAATCTCATAAACTATCATCAATCGTAACCTTCTGATTACATCAAGATCTATTTAAATGAGTAAAAGTCATCAAATGCAGTAAACGAGCAGAAATTAACAATTTCCATCTTCACTATCTTCGTAAAGCAAAACCATTTGAAACTTCGATTTCATTTTCAATACGTAGGCACTTAGAATTCAAGATTTCTGAATATTAAGCACATACAGATTGCTCTTATATCAATACAAATCAGATACGTGCAACGAGCAACTGGTTTCGTGAGCAACTCGTACGTGAGTAAATTGTGCTGCAACGGCATGAATCATCAGTCATTTCAACGGGTCATCATTGATTGAAGCACAAGTAAATGCTGGTACCAAGAATATGATAGGACGTTTCTCTTTAGACAGACAAATTTTGATATCTGAGGGTGTGATGATGGTTTAATAAGCCGCTTGTGAGCAATCTTAATTCAGGTTTGTTAGAAACTGTAGAACTGGTCTGGTAAACACTTTGCATAAGCTTTTTGTTCAGGTCTCAATGAATGAGCGACTGAAAGACCGTAAGTTCCCAAGTATTGTTCCGAATAGATGTTATGATCCATCAATTCCGCTATGACCCGGAACTCGATCACATATATTTTCCACAACTTTTTAATGAGAACTGTATATAAAAAAATTGGATTAATGACTGTGCCTCAATGTCTTCCTCCTCAAAGAGTAATTTAAATAATTTTTCATACGAAATTGATTTGCTAACTTAAGTATCCAAATCATACTCAGATGAGTGATTCGATCTATCATGTAAATTACTAGCGTAATTCTCTGATGCAAATACACGTGCCTCAATGCAAATGTAATGCTTTGTTAATTTTGCAACAAGCATATACTGACTACAATGAACATATGTATATTAAAGTAACATATAACATATGTATTGTAGTAGAAGCGTAGATGAATTAATTTTTAGAAACAAATCAAAACGAAAAGATCACAGAAAGATCACGTTGTATTTTGTGCTTTAAATGTTTTTTTGTGGTCAGATATTTTAAATTACAGATCATATGCCACCTGATTCCAAATTGTATTCAATTTTATTTTTTTTAACGGTTATGGTAAAAACGAAACAGCAAAACAACAACTGTTAGCTACCTGAATTCTCATATGTATATATATATATTATATATTACACCCTACAATGGCAATTAACATGTATAAGGTAAAAAAAAATATATACACGGTGATCCAATCGAACTAACCAATTTCACACTGCTATTATATTTAACCTGATGGCAGTTCGTTCTATTGTTTATAAGCGCACAGTCATTTTGGTCTGAGTTTTCTTAAAAAAATGTTTACAGCCTAGACAGACGGCAGCCTAATTCCGGATTACCGAGTTAATTCGAATTAACTCGGGCATTAACTGCAGCTAATCCGCATTAACTCTATGAGTTAATTCTCAAAATAAAAGAAGGTTAGGGCAATTTGCGATGGCAACACTGCTGAAAATTATCTATTGTGAATTTTTCTCGATCCATTTTACAAAATATTAGGTGTGTTCGCTAACAAAAAATTTTCAACAATTGTTAACAGTTTTCAACATGAAAAACGTTGGCGAACAAATAAATCCAGCTATCAATTACGAACTGTGAAGGTCAATTTCACGTACTTCTTGTAGATTTTCTCATATCGAGAGTAACAGATGACATAAATTGATAGTGATAGTATTGTAAGTGAGCAGACCTAATAAAGCAGCAATGGAGGTGGTAAAAAAAAAGACAGCAACATCTCCAGAAACGATTTCAAAAGATCGCAAGCGAATTGAATGAAATCCACGACGCAGCGGCAGAAAGGTGACTCATGAGCAGAGCATATCGCACCAAATCATGAAACGAATATTGCAAAAAGAGCTTGGACTAAAGCCATACAAATTTTAAAATATGCATAATCTTACCGTGCTCAAAAAAAATTTAGACTCGAAAGAGCCAAAGAGTTGATCCGTTTGGCCGAAAGTGATGAAATTTCAAACATTGTGTTCTCCGATGAGTTGTCATTCATTATTGAGCAATATGTGAACAATATGATCAGGTTGACTTGCCAGGTTGGAGTTCTGCTAAAAATTTATAACGTCGGATAGCCACAAGAAAAAAAGGGGCATCGATGGTGATGGTAAATATCGACGTAACGGCCGATCGGCGCTCTCCCCTTGTATTCATCGATCGTGGGATGAAAATAAATGCTCAAAATGATCGGAAAACTCTTTTAGAGGAAGCACTAAAGCCCTGGGGGCAGACAAACAGATGTTGGACATTCCCACAGGACTCAGCACCATCAATGTACACAATGTACGCATCAACGAAGAATGACTGAAAAACAATGTTCCGAACAAATTCGTTCACCGGAAGCAAATCCTTTCGATTTTTGTGTCTGAGTCAGTTTGAAGAGTATGGTTGGCACTAAAAAATACCAAAGTGTCGACCATCTCAAACAAGCTCTTTGACGAGAATGCTCTAAAATACCAAAATCTCACTTGCGGGCAGCGTGTGATGGTCACTGAACGTCTTCATAGAGCGTTTGAAGTTACAATCCAAAGGGGGCCATATCGAAAAATGCTAATCAAATCTTTAAAAATATATATCAATAAATTTCATCAATAAATAAAAAAATCATATCGTTTCGAATTGTGTTCGATTTCGATTGGACCACCATGTATACGTGAATATAAAGAAGCATTGTCAAGAAAATGAAATTGAAATTCTCAAAAAAAAAAAATTATAATAAAATAAAAATTACGGCGCACATGAAGAAAATTATATTTAGGACGAGTCAACAGGTAACATACTCATAGATAAGAAATGCAATGCTGAGTCTGCAATATGTTTAGTCCATTTGGTATGAATAATTGTTTAATTTCTTTTTTTTTTTTTTTTTTTTGTTTACTGCATTGATATTTTTATTATATTTTTTATTTTTTTTTCAACTATTTGAAAGTGTTTATAATTTTTTGGCGTGATTTGTGCACGCATGGTGTGCATGACCTGCCTCAAATTATGCGTCATACTCATAATACTAGATGATGAGTACTAAATATTGATAAGAAAAATAAGCAAAATTTAACTATTCAACAAATTACGATTTGACCATTTTATATGTATGTACATAGTATTGTAATTTAAGCCAGTAGGCATTATTTATTACATGAATCATAATTTGTTTAGCCGTGAAAGTTCAGTTCTGCTACAAGTTGTTACTATGTACAATATATACATAAATATAGACTCATACATATAAGTTTTGGTTTTATTATAAATTACTTTTTTTTTATCAACATTTTTAGCATATGATAAGGTGTCAGATGGAGTCAAATTTGATCAAAGTGAGTGATGGCCAATCTTTAGCTCCTCTCATTATTCTCTGGTAAGCCATTTGAAGTTTAGAATGATGTGGTCACCCATAGTTTGTGCTGACAAACTCAATAACAAGCATTTACAAGACAAAATTAACAACCAAATTTAGTAGTAATATTCCAAAATCCAGCCAATGCTTTCCCATTTCTATTGTGAAGAGTACATATTAGATGTGTGTGTAGCAAACTTAAGCATTGCCAAATATTTCATCAGATATTAGTGACTAAATTCAAATCGATCAATATCATAAAGGTTAACAAGATTTTGCTAATCGTTGAATCATTTTGACAACTAATTGCTATGCACACATATCTAGGCAGGTACTCGTATATACAGTGGCTCCCAGCTTATTTCGTACAGTGACAGTTTAAAAATTGCTGCAGTCGTAATTCCTAATATAGCAAAAATTTGAACAAAATATAAATGCCATTTTAGAAAGGAAGGTTTGTTTTTTATTTTCCAAAATTTACTTTTTCAAAATTTTAGTGTTTGACCCTATAAAAAAATAAAATAAGAAAAAAATAGGAAAATTCATGTCACAGCTTATTTCGTACAGTCTCTTTAAGTTCAAACTAAAAACAAAGTAAGTTGATTTTAATATTTAGTTGACATCCCTTAGCGTTAATGACAGCCTGGAGTCTATTTGGCATTGAATCCACCAATTTTTGAGTGATGTCTGGTGTGATTTTTTTCCATTCTTCCATCAGTACCTTCTTTAGGTCTTGCTTATTAGAAATCTTGTGTGTTCTTATTTTATTGTCCAAAATAGACCAAAGATTTTCAATCACATTCATGTCAGGTGACTGTGGTGGTGGAGACATCAAGTGTGGGCAGTTCCAAATAAGCCAAGATTGCACAATCCCAGATTTATGTTTTGGGTCATTATCTTGGTAGTACCGAAATTCTTCCCGCAAACCCAGTTTGTCTGCACTTTGAAGTAAATTGTTTTTCAGAATCTCGAGGTACTTCATTTTGTCCATTGTTCCCTCAATAAAAACCAATTCACCTACTCCGGCTGCTGACATACAGGCCCAAACCATCACGCTACCGCCACCATGCTTCACTGTGGGCTTAAGGTTCTCCTTGTTTAGCTCGGTATTCGCTTTACGCCAAACATATGACATTCCGTCCGAGCCAAAAATATTAAACTTAGACTCATCCGCGAAAATAACGGTATTCCAGAACGCAGGAGTATTAATAATATGCTCTTTGGCGAAGTCAAGCCGGCGTTGTATATTCATTTTCGAAATGAATGGTTTCTTTCGGGCTACTCGACCGTTCAAGTCATGATTGCGCAGCACACGTCGGACAGTTTCAGCACTGGATGATTTTCCTATTTCACGCTGAACCTCTGCAGCCAACTTCGGAGCGGATAACTTTGGATTTTTCTTAATTTTTCGTACAATATAACGCTCGTCTGAAGCGTTGAAAATCTTATTAGGTGCTTCTCTGCCCAACCGATTTTCGCGAACGAAGCGTTGAATGATGTATTGGACAGTTGAGGCACTTAAATTTGTCATTTCAGCAATTTTTCGCACACTCTGACCTTTCCTAAAATGGTTAATTACCAGTTTACGCTGTTCCATCGTTGTACGACGACCCATAACGCTAAATGTTTAATTTACAGCACTTTAACTATTTAAAATAATAATAATAAAAATTGTTATAATAGTTAAAAAGGTCCAAAAACTCATACAATTCAAAAAAACTTTGTAACTGCGCGGCAGAATGAAACTTACTTACATTGAAGTTTGTGTACGAAATAAGATGTGAGCTGAAAATCAGCTGATCAATAGTTTTTCTCTCTTGCATGACAAAAAGAACAATTTTTGGGGTTCCCCGTTTTCTTATTAGGTTTACTAAACACATACATAGACATCTACATTCAAAACTTATTGATAAGTTTTTTAGTTTCGATGTTACAGCCATGTACATAAAAATATATACACTGTACGAAATAAGCTGTGAGCCACTGTAGATTTGAATATAACAAATCATAGTAACGATTTGCATCAGCCAAATCAAATGAATGCTATTGAACTTGTCGTGAAAATGAATTCCAGTACGGAATTTTCTATGATAAAAAAATACAAAAAAAGAACAGTAGACATTCGTAATGGCCTAGATAATTTCTAATCTCCAATTATCAGTTATCAAATAAAAACAAAAAGGAGTTAATATATAATACAAGTATACAAGCATATACATATTTGCATAATATATGTACATATCGTAGACGGCTCACGCAGTCAAGATAACCATAAATGTCAATCAACTTTGTTAAATAAGTCTTATATTTTTCCAGTTTTTTTTTTTCTATACAGACATAAACATATATATTTTTCATTAACTACTTTTTTTTTTTATTCAGAAGAAAAAACAAACAAACAAAATTTACATAAGAAGAATCAAAGTCTCAGATAATTTCCTGCATACCAAACACAACGTTATATGAGTCATAGTGGCGTAGTTTTATACGTATTAATACCTATTATTTTAATATAATATAATAAATGTGAAAATATTATTTGTTTATAATTTTAAAATATTCGAAAAATATGTATAATACCTACTTCATTATTCTAATTCACTCTGAAAATCCAGAATGATTTGAAATGAGTCAATATGCTTAATTGATTTTAATTATTTATTATTCGTGTATTTGCTCTCTTTTTTTTTTTTTTATTTACTTAGCAGCTAGTTTCGATGCATTAATTTTCATTTCAAGAAATTATTATCCACCTTCAGTTGAAAAATTATAAATTTTCATTGTTTTTCCACATTTCATGAGTCATTTTCATATTCCTTAGACTTAAATCCGATAGATTAACTAATTTAAAGTATTTTAAGAAGGTCAGAAACTTGTACAACACATCACGAAATTGTGATTTGTGCTCTTCTAATACATCGAACGAGTACGAAGGCCGTCCCAGAACTACCCGACCTGACATATAGATGGCGGCAGTAGTTTGAAAAAAATTACTTTGTTGAAAAGTGGCAACCTTATAAAATATATGTTTTCAAGGCTCCACGTTCTTTAGTATTTTGTTTTTTTTTTTTTTGGAGCCAACGAACGAAAGTTAACGACCACAGTGAATTTTTAAACATGGAAAAAATTGGTCACCGTTATGTAATTCAATACTTTCATTTGAAAGATCTCAATCCAACGAATAGTAAAGCCGAACTAGATTCTGCTCCTTCGTTTACGACCATAAAATATTGGGTGGCAGAGTTTAAACGTGGGTCGTACGAGCTGCCAAGACGAACACCGTAGTGGTCAACCAATTGAGGTGACCAATTAAGGTGAGGTGGCCAGAAACGATTAAGAAAATCCACAAAATGGTATTGGATGATCGCCGGCTGAAGGTGCCGTGAGCTAGATGAAATTACAGGCATTTCAAAAATTGCTTTACATCGTATATTTTTTTTTTTTTTTTTTTTTTTTTATACCCTGCATAATGCAATATGCATGGTATATTCATTTCGGTCAGATGTTTGTGTCCACTTGAAGGAATCTCCGGAGATATAGACATGGATATATATTCGTGATCAGCGTCGATTAAATTTTCGATTTAACGATGTCCGTCCGTCCGTCCGTCCGTCCGTCCGTCCGTCCGTCCGTCCGTCCGTCCGTCTGTCTGTCACCTGGCTGGTTCGCACGATAACTTGAGTAAATATTGAGCTATTTCGATGAAATTTGGCATAAGTAATCTATGATCCAAGGGTACGGAGGGGATTGATATTGGGCATGATCGGTCAATAACCACGCCCACACCAAGCATTCAAAGCGACTAACCTCGAAATTTTCAAAATCTTTAACTTGCTATAACTCACATAATATACCACTTGGGACAACAATATTTTGCACATAGAGTTATATTATACTACTATATAACCTCGCCAAAAGTGGTTGAGCCACGCCTACTTTTTAGCGTAGCTCTCATACAAAGTGTCTATACTTCTTTTAAATTGAAACAGCTGTAACTTCTACAATCTTCTGTCCAGAATAACCATAATTGACACTTAGATTAACATGGCAGTGAGAAATAATATGGCAGAAAATCAGTGTGCCACGCCCACTCCTTTTTGGGTCTCCCATACAAAGTTGCGGAAATTAAAAAAATGTTACCGGTTATAACTTGCAAACTATTCAGCGTAGAATAACGAGATTTAAGGTGTGGATTAGTATTGTACGAGCAACTAGGCTCACAGAAAATGGGAGCGCCACGCCCACTGTTTATCGTAGCCCCCATACAAATTTTAAATTTAAACAGCTGTAACTTCGGCAATCTTCCGTCTAGAATAACCATAATTGACACTTAGATTAATATCGTAGTCGGAAATAATCTGGCAGAAAATCAGTGTGCCACTCCCACTCCTTCATAGGTCTCCCATACAAAGTCGAGGGAATTAAACTAAAACTTTTAAGCTCCATAACTTACAAACCATTTAGCGTAGGACAACCAAATTTAAGGTGTGGATTAATATTGAAAAATTAATTAGATATACCAGAAAGAAATACGTCACGCCCACTTTTTATATATCTTCCGTATAAAGTCTCGGATTTATCTCAAACATTAAAACACCCATAACTTACTAATTAATACGCCTAGGTCAACCCATTGCAACCTATGTAGTTTAGTATTATAGGCAAAAATTGATCCTCCAAAATTGGTGAGGTACGCCTGCTTCTTAATGTAGGTCCTATACCAAGTAGTGGAAGAAAAGGATGGATATACGAGCAAACTTTTTATATATATCTCTACATATGCAGGGTATAATTTGGTCGGCCCCAGCCGACTGTAAGGAGATTTTTTTTTTTTTTTTTTGTTAGCTTATTTTTTTTTATTGAATCTTTCTTAAATACGAGAAACTAACAATAAGTATTCAAATCTTACAAACTAAATAAAACTATGTGATATCCCCTACGTTCCATCACAATTTGGTGAGTCGCGAGATGTAGCAATTTTACAGCATATTCAGTGTGTCTTTTCTTTTTAATCGACGATGCCCCTTGCTCAGCAACAATTGCCTAGCAAGGGGATTCGGATGATTGTGTAATTTTTGAATGTAACTTCTGCAGTACATTGCAACTTCCTCAGAAATTGTGGATACATTTAAATCTCGATGGATGTTAACGTTCCTCATATGCCAAGGCGCGTTTACAATAATTCGCAGACACTTGGATTGTATTCGCTGCAATTTTTCGATATTAGAGGGAGATGCGGTGCCCCAAAACTGAATACCATAAGTCCAGATTGGTTTCAGGATTGCTTTATATAATAGCACTTTGTATTCAAGATTCAACTTTGATCTTTTGTGTAACAGCCACCATAACTGATTCATTTTAAGCTTGATCTGAGTTTTCTTTGCCTCTATGTGATTTTTCCATGTCAGCCTTCTGTCGAGGTGAATACCCAAGTACTTTGTTGAGGAACATTGTGGAACTGATTGGCCATTAATTTTAAGTGGGGGACATGTATCTAGCCTTAGCGTGAAGGTTACATGTACGCTCTTTGATTCATTGACTTTTATACGCCATTTTGCTAGCCAGATTTCGAGAGAATCGACATGAGACTGCAGGAGTTTAGTAGCTTCTATGGGGTTAGAGCGAGAGCACAATATTGCCGTATCATCAGCAAAGGTCGATATGAATGTATAGTTATTGTTGGGCATATCTGAAGTGTATAAGAGATACAGTAAGGGACCCAAAACGCTTCCTTGAGGAACGCCAGCGTGAATATCCAATGGATTTGTTGTGTAATCCTTGTGATATACGAGAAATTGTCTTTTAGTGAGGTAGCTACTAAGCAATGAGGAGACATTTGCAGGCAGTAATAGTTTGAGTTTGTAAATAAGGCCATCGTGCCATACTTTATCGAAAGCTTGAGTGATATCAAGAAAAACAGCTGAGCAATACTTTTTTTCTTCAAAAGTGTTCCTTATCAGAGTTACAATGCGGTGGACTTGTTCTATTGTGCCGTGCTGTTTTCTAAATCCAAACTGATGTTGAGGAATCAGTTGGTTGAGATTAATAAATGGAGTTATATTCATGACAAGTAGCTTTTCGAATACTTTAGAAAGTAGAGGCAGGAGGCTGATAGGTCTGTACGATGCAACTTTTGTAGGGTCTTTTCCTGGTTTTGCTATCATAATAATTTTTGAAGTTTTCCAGCATTTGGGATAGTGTTTAATACGAAGGATAGCATTGAAAATGTGCATCAGATGAATTACTGAAGCCGGAGGTAGCTCTTTTATCATTTTACCGGTAATTTTATCTGGACCAGGTGATTTTTTTGGGTTTAAATCTTTATAAATTGCTTTGAATATGTCCTTTTTTTAATTTTGAGCGTTATTGAGCAAGGTTGAGAAGTTAATTTTGGTAATGAGGACTGTGAAGAAGGTGGATTGGGTGTAAACACACTTTTTAGGTGGTTTGCAAAAGCCAAACCCTTCTCACAGTTGCTTCTAGCCCAATTACCGTCACTCAAACGGATGGGGGAATCAGTGAGAATTGGCCGATTTGATTTTTTTGCTGATTTCCACAAAGAGTAGTCTGACGCTTCACCAGGTGTTAATTTCGCTATGTGCTCTTCTAACTCTTTGTTGTTTTTATTTTTCAAGGCTTGCTTTAACTTTCGAGTGCAGTGCTGTAGCTGTGTTTTCAGATTCGGTGATCTGAATTCTTGCCATTGTCTTCGGAGTCTTCTTTTCTGTCTTACTAGCAATTCAATGTCTGCTGGTGTGTATTGGCTATATTTTGATTGCTTGCATCACTTTGTGCAGGTGGCTGAGCTGAGAGCTAATGAGAGTAGCTGGTTGAATTTTTCGAGTGCTGAGTCTACATCGTGTCCATTTCTTAATACAGTACTCAGAGGAAGATGGGAATTTATATATTTCTTGAATTTTAACCAGTCTATTTTCTTTCTAACGCAATTGCCTTGGGGGCTTGGTGATTTTATAGATATTACCGTGGGTGAGTGGTCAGATGATAGATCATAATTACACTCTGTGGAGATATTTTCCATCTGCAAACCTTTGGCGACTCCAAAGTCTATGAGATCGGGTATTTTCCTCTTGTCCGTCGGCCAATATGTCGGTTGACCATTTGAAATAACATCGTAGCCATGGTTAGTGATGATTGAACATAGTCTTCTGCCTTTTGGAGTTATTAAGCGGGAGCCCCAGTGAGTGTGTTTGGCGTTGAAATCGCCAGCAACCAAGAATTTGCTACCAAGAGTTGAGAAAAATTCTTTATATTGTTGTTCGGTAATACTGTATCTTGGGGGACAGTATATCGCAGATATTACTAGCTTAGAGATGTATTCTTCCAGACATATAGATGTTGCTTGCAAGTAGACGCTACTGAAATCTTCGAGAACATGATGTTTTATTCTGCTTTTTATCAATATGGCAGTTCCACCGCGTGCCTTACCATGCGGATGATTTGTAGTGTACAGTTTGTAATATGGTATTTGGTAGCAATTTTTGTCAGTGAAATGGGTCTCAGATATCATCATTATGTCGATCTGGTTGGATTCAAGGAATTGAATTAGCTCCAAACGGTGCTGGCTTAAGCCGTTGGCGTTCCAGTGGCATATCTTGAGACAACTCATGGTCTGGATAGCAATGTTTGGAGTAACATCGATTGATTTTTCATCATTTCTTGCATCATTGTTTGCATTGAGTTCATGAATTGGTTCATATTCTGAATTAATGTTTGAAGCAAATGTTCAAGAGTACTTGGCTGTTGGGTTGGCAGTGAGTGTTTCTGCTCATTGTTTACGTTACTTTGTTGGTGTAGGTTTTGTTTTAACACGCTAGCGTATGAATTGGTTTGATTCTTGTTTGGGATTGCAGAGAAGAATTGTGTTGCATCAATATTTTGTCTCTTACTTGAGTTGGCTATCTGAGTTTGCTCAACTGGTTTTAGAGGTTGATTGTTAGCGGAGAAATTTAGCTTTAGGGTTGCATATACTGGGCAACCTCTATAATTTGCAGTGTGATTACCTCCACAATTGCTGCATTTTTTCATGCTAGCATCGTCTTTAGATTTTGGGCATATGTTTGATTTATGGAGATCTCCACAAATCACACAAACAGCTGGCAGGGTACAATATGTCTTAGTATGTCCATATTCTTGGCAGTTGCTGCACTGAGGAGGTCCAGTTCTCTTATGGGGTTCTTCGATTGTGATTTTGCGATGCAATAAATATCGAATTTTATATATGGGGTGTACCTCACCTTTTTTTAGGGGTTTTGTTTCAGGCTGAAGCTCAATACGATATAACGGTTGAGGTATATTGCTCTTGTTGAGAATGTTGAATACTGTTTTGGCTTGAAACCCTTCTTCCTGAAGGGCAAGTTTGATTTCGTTAATATCAACGTTGGGTTCGACGCCTTTGAGTACAACGATTAAGCCCTTACTACTTTTTAGCTGATATGTGTAGTAATTCTTTTTTACAGCATCAAATTCCGCTATTACTTTGCGATAATGAGTTTCGCTGTAGATTTGCACTTTTGTTTCCTCAATTTGGCCTTTGCGAATAGGAACAACATGGAAATTCTTTGGTCCTATAAGACTTGTAATTCTAGAAATCAACTTATCTGAGTTGCGTTCTCTCAAGAAAATGGGTGGGGGTTTGAAATTTTTCTTGGAGATAATATTTTCGTCACTTTCATCACCTGAAAGCAGAGCGTATCTATTTTCCGAACTAATAGGGACAGTGTTCTGTTTTTGAATTTTTGTTGAATTCATTTGTTTTGAATTTTGCGGACTTCTCTTTCGCTTTACTACAGTAATGTAGCGATCAATACCAGTTTGAACAGCAACTGGTTCTTTATTAGTCATCGCACTAGTTGCTTTAACTACTGGGTCATGCACTTCAGTAGAAGTGCCGTTATTTGATTGCTTTGATGTTGTAGCTGTTGGTGTTACAGCAGGAGAAGCACATTGTACACTCCACGGTATAGAGGGAGATAGTATATCACGATAGAACAAATTATTTTTTTTGTCTGTATTTATTGTTGTTGCAAAATTTGATGAATTTTTAATATGTGCAGGCAAAAGATTTGCACTGTTACTTTCACTTGTGCAGTGTGTATCAACTGTTTTATTTGATAATGCACTTATCGCGGGGGTTTGCGCGGGTGATTGCAAATTATTGTTTACACACACATTAATAGGCGATTGCCGTTGCCGGGGAGGAGAGCGCTGAACACTCATATTATAAACAAATTGTTTGCAAACGATATTATTTTATTTGTTTTTTTTTTTTTTTTTTTTTCTAAAAATCAAAAGAAAGACGTCCACTCTTATTGGTGACTTTCGCGAAACATCGTATATTGACCGAAAATTTGGAGATGAAAAAGCTGTGTGCAAGATGGGTGCCGCGTTTGCTCACAATAGAACAAAAACAACGTCGTGAAGTTGTTTCTATAGAGTGTTTGACGATGTTTCACAGTAATAAAGCCGAGTTTTTGCATCGATTCGTAACCATGGATGAAACATGGGTCCACCACTTCACACCTGATACAAAGGAGTAGTCAAAACAGTGGACTGAAAGGGGAGAATCGTGTCCAAAGAAAGCGAATACAGTTCCATCTGCAGGCAAGGTTATGGCGTCTGGTGGAACAGTTTTATGGAATAGTTTTATGGATTATCTTCAAAGGAAAAGAAAAACAATCAACGGCAAGTATTAGGCTAATTTGTTGCAGCGTTTAAGTGATGAAATTAAAGAAAAAAGGCCGCATTTAGCAAAATTGAAAGTGTTGTTTCATCAAGACAATGCGCCGATATCACACATCCGCTATTGCGATGGCCAAAATCAATGAGTTAAAGCTCGACTTGTTTCAGCACGCACCTTATTCGCGAGATTTAGCTGCTTCGAATTATTTTCTATTTCCAAATTTGAAAAAATGGCTTGGTGGTAGATGGCTATTTTAATGAGCTAGACAGTTCATATCATAAAGAGGGTATTGAAGCTATAGAATATAGCTGGGAAAAGTGTATTTTTGTGTTTTCTTTGCTCGGTCGGGTAGTTCTGGGACCACCCTCGTATGTATGTCATAAATACAATGCTTTTCTTGATGAATGACGAATTTGTGGTACACTTTGTACAAGAAACTTGAGAGTGGTGGTATTAAATTGATTAGATTTCTACCTTAGTCGTATTTTATTTCATTTAATTCAATAATATAAAATATACATTGGATCAGAGTTACAGTGAAAGTATATGCAAATATTTTCTTATAGTATTTTGAAAATGTTCTCAAGGTAAGCTATGGAGATATGGAAAGTCTTATATAAAATACCGTCCTCGTAAGTAATAATAATATGGCAAAATATTACCTTAGAAATGTCACCCTATATTTATTAAATATAATTGTTTTATTTTATCTGTTTCATGATAAGCCGGTAATACTATCATATGTACTCATATGTAGTAGGATTGTGATAAGAGAAGCGAGCCTTCTGATTTCCATGGAAAGGCAATTAAACACGTATTTGCTATAGTATAAAAATTATGCACGTAATTATTGTACATATTTTTTTTTATAAATAGTAGTAATGTTTTACATGATTTATGAATGCTCTAATTGATAGTTATTTATTGATTGAGGCGTAAAATGGATATGAGAAAGCATTTTTCTATTGACTCATCTTGTATTATAAAATTAAACAACTACAAAAAATCTACTATAGCATTAAATATCGATATTAAATGATTTCATACAATATTTATAAAATTCAATTATAATAAATTGCCAATACAATTGCATATCAAGTGATGAGAACTATGTAGTATGCAAGAATAAATTAGACTCACGCACTAAGGAATACTTTAGAGGATTTCACAATGCGATGCATGAGATCTTTCAAATACAACAACAACAAAATATACAGCATTTACTGTGCGCTTTAAAGTATGAAAACACTACAAAGCTTAGGCATATATTTGCTATACATATGCAATGGTGCAAAATATAAACAAAATTGATTCTTCAAACGTTTTACAAAACAAACTTTAAAAAAAAAATGTTTCGAAATGGATTGGAAACATTTGGTTAATAGCATTAAATATCGATATTAAATGATTTCATGCAATATTTATAAAATTCAATTATAATAAATTGCCAATACAATTGCACATCAAGTGATGAGAACTAGCATGTAGTATGCAAGAACAAATTAGACTCACGCACTAAAGAGTACTTTAGTGGATTTCACAATTCAATGCATATGGTCTTTCAACAAATTCAAATAAACAGCATTTACTATGCGCTTTAAAGTATGCAACACTAAAATGCTATAGCATATATTTGCTATGGATAGGAAATATTTGCTTTTTTTTGCAATTGTGCAATATCTTATACGCAAGATCGTGAATGCCACTACTTGCGATTCGTGTATAATTGAAAAATGGTATAAAATGCGATGCAAAAATTCTAAAAAGCATGTTACTACTTTAAGCAACGTGCGTGGAAAATGTCATCATCATCATCATACGTCAATTTACCATTATTTAGTGTTAATGTGAAAATCTGGCATTATTTGGGTTTCATCGAACATTCATCAAACTATCGTCGTATATTGGTTATATTACTTGTACCACTATTAATTAATGTTGGCCAATTAATGTACATCTATGTGATGCGACAACATATGAACGAATTAGTTTTAGGTCTATTCATGGCAGCCATCATATTCAATTCATTGCTACGTATATGTTTTGTGGTAGCAAACGAAGAGAAATTTAGAAATTTCATGAAAGATATTGCAGCATGGTATAAAATAATTGAAGTTAGTATTTGTAAAGTTTTTCATTTTTTTATAAAAAAAAACTTTTGTAAAATTTTTAATTACTCTCTCTCTGGTTTATAGAATGACAATGATAAGAATCAATTAGAAAGAATGAAACAAATATGTAAACGAACCAATGCTGTATCAATATTTAGTATGACATTGGGTAGTTTTGGTGGCATTCTGACAATATTATTTCCACTTATATTATCAGGACGAAGTTTGTTATATTAAACATTAAGTTTTTTGCTTTGTAAATATTTATAATAATTTAATTTTCTACTATCCTCTCTTAGAATTACCATATGATATTTATATACCTGGTATTGATGTATTGCAAAGTCCATATTATGAGCTGATATATATCATGGAAATTGTTTTTATAATGCCGTTCATTATGACTACCTATGTACCATTTACAAATCTTTTTATCACCTGGCTAATCTTTGGTATTGATATTTTACAAGATTTATGCTTGAAATTAGAAAAATTACAAGGACAATTTCTGGATGAAAATCAAATGTTAGACCAAATGAAAAAGCTTATAAGATATCATCAAAGAATTATAAGGTAAAATTGAGTGACGATTTAAATTAAGGTGCCTACCAAAAATTTTTCTCTTCATAGATTTTGTAAAAAACTGGAGGAATTGGTCTCATTTTTAAGCCTAGTGGAATTTATGCTATTGAGTATTATGCTGTGTGTACTATTATTTTTTCTTCTAATGGTATGTTAATCGAAAATGATTATCACCTAATATTAGTAATTTCAAATGTTGCCAATTATTTGACATTTAAAAAAATGACAGATTATTGAATATTGAATATTACTCAATACAATTTAAGAGGCATGTCTTTGACGTCAATTGCTCTAAATTTAACCTGAGCTTTGTATAAAATTCATTTAATTTTCTTAAATGAAAAAATGTATTAAATTAATCGTTTAACCACAATCGAATTGGCAACTCTATTCATTGATTCATTTTAAATTGAATGTAAGCAAATTACAAATATTACAAATACATATGAATATAATTTTAGCACTTTTAAAGTATATCACATGTTATATATACAAATGTAAGTAAATATAGGCGCATAAGTTTGGTAAGTAAAGTTGCGTAAGTAAAAATATATTAACATCAATTTCTTATGAATTATCATACGCGTGAGTAATATTAATCGTATTTGAAATATATTGAAAATTATTAAGAATATTTTTTTATATTTTAGCATACTTCTTCTTCTTTTTCCACAGACTGATGTGATGATGCTGAAATTTATTACTATCATATATATTGGTTGTATTTTCTACGTCATCTTTTTATCATATTGGCACGCGAATGAATTCTCTTATGAGGTTTGTTTTATTTACATATTATGCTCTATTAATTATATTGAATCTTTGTAATCATTTTTAAAACTTTCACACATAACACATACACATTATACACATTATACACGCAAGCCCATATACAAGCAACATCGTATATATGCATACGTATGTATATAAACATATGTTGCTCGGATGTGTTTGTAATCACATGCTATATGCATGTTGATTATAATGTATGAATTAAATTATTGATTTTCAAATCAAGGATCATTAAAAGAAATATAAAAAAATTTTTTTTTTTATATAATAATCATTTTGTGAAATGAAAAACTGCTCAGAAATGACAATGACTTTTTTATTTATTTTTCCTAAGAACTAGAGAGTTTTATCCAAATTTGAATGCAAGTTGTTGTTGAAATGACCAAATGAATAACCCTTTATTATAAAATTTAATTTTTGTTTACCTATTTTGCATTTTCTAGAGTTTGAAAATTGCTCAAGCTGCTTATAATGTCGATTGGATCAATGGCAGTAGAGAATTTAAAAAATGTGTGTTAATTTTGATTAAACAAAGTCAAAATGCTTTACAGGTAACTACACATATTTATACTATATTTACACATGTGCTTTTATGAAATAAAATATTTTTGTTTGGAATTTTTTCTAGAATTATTATTATTATTTTTTTTAATTCCAGATAACAGCTGGTGGTATTTATCCGATGACTTTAGAAACATTTCAAGCACTTTTAAATGTTTCCTATTCAATTTTTACACTATTACAAGGTTTAACTGCAAAATAAATAATTTAAAGTGTCACAATTTATTTTCTATAAATATTTTGAAGTAGAATTGTTTCGTAAAATTCATTTTATAACATAAATATTATTGTACGTACCTAGATTTTATTTTAGTCGAATAATCTTTAATGCATTGCTGTAGTGGAGTAGATGCACATATGAACTTGCAAGTGTCATAAACAAAACGTCGCAACATTTTCATCGTGAAGAAACTGAAATGAAATTTTTAAATAAATAAACATATTAAATAACATGCTTACTTTTTTTGTAGATACATAAATATAGGTTGATCCAATAGAAGGTATTTTTTCCAATAGGGATTCTCAGACATCTCACGTGTTATAACTGTCATGTTCATATGACATTTGTGTTCATTATTCATTGACATTTCACCATGAATAGACTTACGCCAGAACAACGTTTACAAATTGTGAAAATTCAGTGTTCAGTGAGAAGTGTTCTTCATTCTCTTTGACCATTTCATGGTGTTCATATGGTGTTATGTTGTGGTTATGGTGTTCAGATCTTGTGATCTGACGCAGTTGGATTACTTTTTATGGAGCTATGTGAAATTAGTTGTTTATGTCGATAAACCACAATCGATTCCTGCATTAGAAGCGATCATAACACGCGTAATTAACGGAATATCGGCCGAAATGCTCGAAAATTGGACCCATATAATGGATCATGTTGGCCAGTTGGCCACAACATTTAAAATAAATTATTTTCAAACATTAAATGTCATAAACCGAACATACGTCTCAAATACACTTTTTGATTATTAAATTGATTTTAATGCGTTTTATTAAAAAAAAAAAACTACCGGAAGCTCTTATTGGATCACCCTTTATAATACAATATTTAATAAACCCTATGTAGATGAATGTAAACAAGAAATTTTATTTAAGACGAAAAAAATAACAACCAAAATTATATGTATGGAAAAATACCACACTTATCCAAATTAAATAATAAATAATTATTCTCTAAATAAAATATTAAAAATACACAATAGTAAAATATTGGCCAAAATGTCGCATTGCTAAGTAATAAACAAAAATTTTTTGGATAATATTCGAAAATTCGAAATTAGTACCAATATTTAACCTTCAAGCGCTCCTTGTGTCAATTTGACACAATTTTTTAAAAAAGTTTTTATATTTTAGATATTTTGTTCAATTTTATAGCTGAGATGTGTAAATCGTATATAAGTTTTATGTGTTATATTTTTGAAAATAAATGACTCTTAAAGGCTGTACAATAATTATAAATCCAATGACACACAATAAATTAAAATGAGCTGCAGTTTAGGGTTAAAGTAAAATATAAATTTCAAAATTTCATAACATTTCGGCCATTAGTTATTGAGTGCTTTTATGTGTTAATTTTATTGACGTTTCATTTGTTAAATTCAAATTAATGGAAAAATCCGAATTTAGTGTATTAATTAAACACAATTGTGTGATGAGAAAAATATTGTTCAAACCAAGCAAAAGCCTTAAAAGTGTTTAACGAATCTGTTCCATCGAAAACAAAAATTATGTTTCTTTTATTCTATGTTCTTTGACATTTTGATAGATATGATATTATTAAATAAAATTATTATTTAATCTATTTATCCAATTCAATGTTTCATATTTGTTTTTTTTTTCTGTTTTTTTTAAAGGAAATTAATTTTAAAGAAAAAATGTTTTGCAATTCTGCTCTATCCTGTTCTTTTATTCACCAAACAGCATTAAAAAGAAAAAAAAAACCAATCGGTGTTTCCCCTAGTATACTTTGAATATGTTATTTAATTTCAGATATCACTTGGAAGAAGGGCTGATAAGAAATGTCAATTGTCGGTTCTGTTGTTTATAAATAGAAAGTGAAAAGTAAATAACAGAAAACATATCTGTTTATATTGCCTAATATATTGACGATAAATGTATAATGTGAATTTAATCAATTTCATCATTCGTAGGCATATGCCTGCTGGGCAATAAGTAAGCAGGCAGACTTTACTCTTAACAAAAAAGTACAAATACGTTAAAGTTAAAAAAAAAAAAAATTACTATTTAAAAATTTTGCAAATGCTTCTCTTCTCATTTACTCATAAATTCTTGATGGGGAGAACCACACGGCTACGGAAGTCAAACTTGGCACACTATTTGTCACAAATATAGTAGAATACAAATCGAAAAGCTGCTATACATATATGGCATTTTCCAAGCACGCCTTCTGCTTTGAAGTGGCTAACTTTAATTTCAATTTAAAGTCAGCAAATCGACACCCTTTAATTTTCTACTTCGAAATTCATACCAATACATGTTTGTACGATAATCTCTATAATTTGTTAATTGATAATTTTATTAGACATTTATTTTCCATTGCCACTGATAAAATCTGTTGTTGTTATTATTATTAAGTATAAGTATTATCATAATTATTAATTTTCTATTTCTCTATACAAGTACAAACTTGACCAATATTTGTATTCTTGCGAAATACACATAGAGATACCTAAATATGCAGATAGAGCACCTCGGAAATAAATCGATAGCATTTGTTCGGTGCTTGAACTTTGTTTTTTCTTTTCAAGTATTTTTCTTTCTTGTTTTTATTTCTTTTCTTTTTTTTTTTTTGGCCAAAAAAAAATTTTAATTTTTGTATATTCTGATGTTATTTAATCGCTTATTGGCACACGTTTATATATACATATGTAGTGAATTAATGTACGAAATTATGCCTTCTTTCAACATTTCATTATTGCTAATTATTAAATATGATTTATTTACCAATTAAAATATACTTAATCACTTTGATATACTATTCACATAGTGAATTGCCACAAATTTTGCAATAGTGAGTAAATGAAAATATTTCAAGGTCATATGTGTATACTTGTGTATATATTGTTTAAATTAAAACAATATGTTTACATTAAAAATTTCGGCAAAATAAGAATATAAATAAAAATAAACGTGTAAACAAGAAAAAGATTATTTTTTAAAATTTGAAATTTAAATGTCAGAAATTATAAATATTTTGCTAATTTTAATATATTGTAAACCATTGTAAAATAAACCTGGTCAAATCAGTTCAGAGAGTGCCATAAGGTTCTCACAATATATTTTGTCTTATCAAATTATTGTATCATGGTGGCTTGGTGGAATAAAATCATGGTTTTTTTCCTTTTCTGCACAATTATGGCACAATCAGTAGCGTGAAACGCCTAGTGCAATTATCCAAGGCGTTTATTCAGTCTTTTTATTAGATGCGCATAAATACAATGAATAGAAAAGAGATGACTAGATATAATATAAAATAGAAACTTGAATGAGAGAAAAGAGAACGGATGATCCCTACACTGCAGTTGACGCTCTTTTTTAATAGAGGCTCCGTTGAAAATCTATTTTCGATAGATTCGAACATTACGTTACCCGCCAATACGTCGACCTGACATCAGACTGGAGATATTGCGAAAGACCACTTTTGCAAACAGATGATACTTTGGATTGAGTAAGCAATTGAGAAGTCGATTCCTTTCTTGGAAACCGAAAATCATACTCTACAAATCTCTCATCATCCCTGTCCTGGACAATTTCCAATTCAGATGAGAGTATGCTAAGAGTTTTTTAGGGAAAAGTCCTTCGCACGATTTTTTCGAAATTATTTGAGTTGGTGGCAATTATCGAATAAGGTACAAACATGAACTGTATGAGCTGTATGCCGATATTGACGTATTAAAAGGCTTAAAATACGAGCGAATGGAAGAACTAGCATTTTATCTATCATATTGATAGGTAGCACTATGACCATTAAGTTTTGTATATGCAAATCGTATATGTTTGTAGTGTTTCCTTATTCTCATATTCTTATTCTTATTCTTCTTCTTTCGTTAGAGTATAGATTTGTAATTTCACTCTGATATGACTTCACTTTTTAAATATATCTCACGATGGCGTTACTAAATACTCTCAATCGATCTTCCTTTATTTCTCTGGCCATGTTCTCCTTTTTCATCTCTTCTATATATCTCTCTCTCTCTTTCTTTTTTTTCATCTAGTTCTCTATCTCTATCGACCTCTGTCGATATTCATCTGTCTCTCTCTATATTCATAGAACTTAATCGATCTTCATGTGCCTCTCTCTGTCTTTATCGATCTGTATCGCTCTTCCTCTATCTCTATCGATATCTATCTGTCTCTCTCTCTCTCTCTGTCTATCTCTGCAGATCTCTCGGACTCCCTAATATCTCTATCGATCTATATCTGTTTCTCTCTATCTCTCTATATCTTTATCTCTTTCTATCTCTGTCGATCTCTGCCCATATTCAACTGTCGCTCTCTATATCTAAATAACTTAATCGATCTTCATGTGTCTCTCTCTGCATCTCTATCGATCTGTATCGTTCTTCCTCTTTCCCTATCGATATCTACCTTTCTCTCTCTATCTCTGCCGATCTCTCAGACTCTCTAATATCTCTGTCGATCTATATTTGTTTCTCTTTATGAGTCTATATCTCTACCTATCTCAATATTCAACTCTCTGTGTCTCTATCTCTCTCTCTCTCTTTCTGTGTGCATTTGGCGTGAACAAATTTATTTGAAATTAAAATTTTTAACATTTTCATCGTGACTATGAATTTATACCGACCAAATAAATAGAGAGCTTTTTCACGATTCGATGTTCAATCGCTGAACCATTAACATCGGTCGAAAGAACGAAGTTTCCTTGAAATGAGCACCCGGTGTGAATGAACTATGAGAATGCATGGGGGTTAGGTAGATAAGAAGGTTAAAGTAATGGAATTAATGGATTACAAAGGACAAATAAAATAATCAAAGAAATCGAATTGTCAATGACTTTTTTTTTTGCAAAATCACAATAATAATAATAATAACAATAATAATAATATTGATAGTAAGAGAGAAAAATAGAAAACTTAATTCGTAATATGAGAAAAAAAAATGAAAAATAATAAACACAAAATAAGACAGCAAGCATGAATAACAACAATTTAAATCATGTGATGGTGATAACGTCACTGACGTGCCCCCTTCTTGAACACAGTGTTATATTGTAGGTATATACATATATAATTTTATATATTTGTTGTTTTATATTGTAATGACGTTATTGAAATGCTAAATTTTATTTACATACATATGTACAAAATACTTACGTACAGTTTCAATTTAATTTCAACAAAAATCTAAACAATTGCAAATGCAAATGTATTTTGCATTTACTTTTTTATTATGAATGTCTGGGATGGGGGATGCACTTTATCGTATAAACAATATATTTTTTGTTTTGCTTTGATTTTGTGTAAAATTGATGAAATATTGTGCTGTTTTGCATTTCTTGATGAAATTCCCACTCAAAGCGGTGGTTTTGTTTAATCAGATATTTTTGTATTTGTTGTTGTATTTTATAGTTATCGCGTCCCTTACCTACATACTATGAAAGTAAAAGTAATAAATTCATATTGTGAGCGTGTACTTTATACTAAATACTTGATACTAAAATATTTTAAGACCATATAATTAATATTTACGTCATATTATTATGGCACTTTATTACATACACACATACATATGTATTTTAAATCACACTCAAAACGGATAAACATTAATCATATTAAGTTGAAGTACAGTGGCTCACAGCTTATTTCGTACAGTGTATATATTTTTATGTACATGGCTGTAACATCGAAACTAAAAAACTTATCAATAAGTTTTGAATGTAGATGTCTATGTATGTGTTTAGTAAACCTAATAAGAAAACGGGGAACCCCAAAAATTGTTCTTTTTGTCATGCAAGAGAGAAAAACTATTGATCAGCTGATTTTCAGCTCACATCTTATTTCGTACACAAACTTCAATGTAAGTAAGTTTCATTCTGCCGCGCAGTTACAAAGTTTTTTTGAATTGTATGAGTTTTTGGACCTTTTTAACTATTATAACAATTTTTATTATTATTATTTTAAATAGTTAAAGTGCTGTAAATTAAACATTTAGCGTTATGGGTCGTCGTACAACGATGGAACAGCGTAAACTGGTAATTAACCATTTTAGGAAAGGTCAGAGTGTGCGAAAAATTGCTGAAATGACAAATTTAAGTGCCTCAACTGTCCAATACATCATTCAACGCTTCGTTCGCGAAAATCGGTTGGGCAGAGAAGCACCTAATAAGATTTTCAACGCTTCAGACGAGCGTTATATTGTACGAAAAATTAAGAAAAATCCAAAGTTATCCGCTCCGAAGTTGGCTGCAGAGGTTCAGCGTGAAATAGGAAAATCATCCAGTGCTGAAACTGTCCGACGTGTGCTGCGCAATCATGACTTGAACGGTCGAGTAGCCCGAAAGAAACCATTCATTTCGAAAATGAATATACAACGCCGGCTTGACTTCGCCAAAGAGCATATTATTAATACTCCTGCGTTCTGGAATACCGTTATTTTCGCGGATGAGTCTAAGTTTAATATTTTTGGCTCGGACGGAATGTCATATGTTTGGCGTAAAGCGAATACCGAGCTAAACAAGGAGAACCTTAAGCCCACAGTGAAGCATGGTGGCGGTAGCGTGATGGTTTGGGCCTGTATGTCAGCAGCCGGAGTAGGTGAATTGGTTTTTATTGAGGGAACAATGGACAAAATGAAGTACCTCGAGATTCTGAAAAACAATTTACTTCAAAGTGCAGACAAACTGGGTTTGCGGGAAGAATTTCGGTACTACCAAGATAATGACCCAAAACATAAATCTGGGATTGTGCAATCTTGGCTTATTTGGAACTGCCCACACTTGATGTCTCCACCACCACAGTCACCTGACATGAATGTGATTGAAAATCTTTGGTCTATTTTGGACAATAAAATAAGAACACACAAGATTTCTAATAAGCAAGACCTAAAGAAGGTACTGATGGAAGAATGGAAAAAAATCACACCAGACATCACTCAAAAATTGGTGGATTCAATGCCAAATAGACTCCAGGCTGTCATTAACGCTAAGGGATGTCAACTAAATATTAAAATCAACTTACTTTGTTTTTAGTTTGAACTTAAAGAGACTGTACGAAATAAGCTGTGACATGAATTTTCCTATTTTTTTCTTATTTTATTTTTTTATAGGGTCAAACACTAAAATTTTGAAAAAGTAAATTTTGGAAAATAAAAAACAAACCTTCCTTTCTAAAATGGCATTTATATTTTGTTCAAATTTTTGCTATATTAGGAATTACGACTGCAGCAATTTTTAAACTGTCACTGTACGAAATAAGCTGGGAGCCACTGTACATCATTTGAACATCCAGCCATTTCCTTAAACGCAACAAAATTGATTACTAACAATATCGATTGTCAAATAAAGAGTTTAAACATCAATAACAACAATTACATTTATTAAGTGTTGTTTAAAATTTGCTCCGACGGACTGACGTTAGGGGGCGAGCCATAAAATATCACAATTTCATTGTATTTGTGTGTATGTGTATGCAAATATGTGACGCGATATACATACATCATCGAATTGTTTTCTTTCATTTTTGTTGTTGTTGTTGAAATCAAGAAAAATAAAGGTGGTCATTCTGTCAGCATGGTTAACGGTATTGGAACAACGTGAATGACCAACCAAATAAATAAGATTTACGTAAATGCAATCATACGACTCAATACGTATGTATGTATGTAGTAAGTACTCGCAATACTTGCGCTGATTCAATTCGATTAATTTCATTGAATGAAATCTAAATTTAATGTAATATTTAATTAAATATTGTCGCTACATGGAAAGGCATTATTAAATGCTGCACAAAGAATGGAAAACTTTGTAATCTCTCTTCAATTGTCAGCCTCCAACTTTATTTGATTGCATTTGCCTTCTACATATTTGATTCTTTGCACCTCTAGATTCCCCTTATATTTGTATTTATTTTCTTATATATGTACTTTGATTGTTTTTTGGAATTGTAGACTAGTATATACATATGTAAATTTAGAGAAAAAAAAAATGTAAATAATACAGACAGTTAAATAAGCACTTATAGTATCATGAGATAACATCAGTAACCGCCATATGTCAAATATCTTGTGAAATTCCGCAATCTCATCAAATTTAGCGCGCCAATACAGCAAAACATGTTTAAACATGTGTCTCTCAGCATATGAAGAGTCAAAAGCTTTGCCAGATAATGCGAAAAAAACAAAATGAGAAACTAAGATAAGCAAAAATGGGTGTCAAAAGTATACAGAGAGCGATAGAGAGAAAGAGAGAGAGTGTCGTAATGGCAATGAGCAAAGCAAAGTGAAATTCTGTGCTCGCACGACTCAGCCAGCACGTGGCAAAGATAAGCTACATATAATAGGTATCAATATTTGTACATGCCCATATAGACAGAAAAGGGAACTTGAATTTCATTTTCACTAATTTTTTTTTTCAATTTTTTGAAGATAAACTTCTGTGTTCAAAGTGTATAAATGTCTCCCTTTCAATGTTGAATTCAATATTCCCCTCATATGCTAATTTGTACAATGATCGATCATGATCACATTGCAAATTACTTCCCAATGACCTGCATTGCACATGAAGCACCAACATACATATATAAATATGTATCGTCAAATGAGGTAATGGGGTAATTAGTGACACAAATAAAAAAAAGGTTTTTTTCTTATAATTATTCATAGTGCAAATAGAGTGTTTTGATGCCTTTCCATTACTCTTGATCTGTACTTTAAGTGCACTATATGTATATGTATAAAGGAAGAGTTATATTTTTTGGATCTTATTGTTATACATACATATATTATTTGAAAAAAAAAAAACGTTTTTTTTAGTGATAGATATTTTTTTTTACATATAAAATGAATAATTTTTTTTTCCTTTTTGGTATAAATTAGAAAAACTTCAATAAGAATATTAAAAATATGAAAATCATGAATAAAAATAAAATAATTTTAAATCGTAAAATACACTACTTTACAATTAATTATTTTGAAAAAATACAATACCAAGAAATTCAGGTATAGGGGATAGTTAGTATTGATTTCCTGAGCTCAAAACACAATTTAAAAATTTGTTGTATGGTCAGATTTCTGAGATAACGGTAATTTTGTGTTCTTTTGGATTTCACTTCAATTTTTTTACTAAACTGTTAAGGGCAATCAACGCAAACCGTACCTTTAAAATATGATAATTAAAATACGCTTTTAACGAAGTACAAGTTGCAGTGATTTTTTTATAAGAAGTTGAAAAATTTAGGAATTTTTTATTTTTTAGGAAACTAGCCTGTTAAATTACAAACACTTTAAGCCTTAAATTATCAAGATCGGGTGAAAATTGAATTTTTGGTGATATATTCTTTTTTTTTTCGTAACACTCAAATTTTTAAGTATTCATCATACGCTCTACTTTCACTGTACTGTACGCGTGCGCAATTGTACACAAGTGCAGTCTTTCAAAAAGACTGCAAAATGTTGATGAAGAAAAGCAAAAAAGGAAAAAAAAAATTCTTTTTATTCTTTTATGGTTGTCATTTGCACAATTTTTTCGTTTTTAATTATCCAACATAAAATTCAAGCAAACAAAATCTGCACCCAACAAAACTTTGCGTTCAATATGAAGATGTTGCCACAGCGAACTTTTAATAGGAAATGTCAAATTAGCAAACTGACAGTTCATACAGGCAATATTTGTCAAGATAATTGCCCTGATAACGATTTTTTTCTTTGAGGAATATGTGATCTCCATTGGCAATATATTTCCTGATAACATAATCAACATCAAAACTTTGTGAAGACGCCCTGTAAAGCACATAGAAATTATTTGATAGCAATAAATAATTTTCTCGCCTGCAACATTCACATTTAATGCATTTATATGACAAACATTAGAGATTTTTGACGTAAATATTGAGCCCTTATATTTTTCACAATTTCAGGATCCCGCAATACCTCAAGTCGGCACTGATATAATCGGTAAGTATATTACATAATGTCCTTAAAAATAAATGAAATCCAAAATAATTTTTAATAAAAAGTAAATCTTATGTATGCATTTAAATAAATAATAAATAGCAGCGACCGTGAATATCATGGTCTATTAAGCAATGCAAATATGCCGTTATGTTGAAAATATATATAAAAATACATACTAATAAATAAATAAATAAACAAATTAATCTTAAAGAAGTTTGATTTCGATTAAAATTGAATTTATGTATAGCTAATAAAAAAAGAAAAATAAAAATAGAATAGTTGAAACAAACTATGTCCACTAATAAAGTTGTAAGCGACAATAATTTCGAACAAGATTGTCAAGAATTTCATATTGGTATATGAATAAATGCTGAATGAAATATTCAGGATAATTTCTTACCATTCGAAATTTTTCCATTGTATTCTAATTGCGGTTAGTACGAATAATAAATGTATATTTTTTTACAGTTGTATGGATGTATGTATGGATGTATGTATATGTAATGTTGTTGTTTACTCTTAATTATTGTTGTGCTCCATTCATATTTGTCCCATTTATAAGTATCTGTTTACAAGCAATAACAATTAATTACATTTAAAGCACTCGTCATTAATTGCGAATTGCGTTTAATTGAAATTCGCACTATGATTATCATCAATACGTAAAGGTAATAAAAATTTGTAAAGAAAATCTAAGAATCAGAAAATAAGTGCAATAAGTAACAATAACAAACAACAACTTAAAAATACATAATAACATCCTTTGCAACGCACGATTATTATGATAAACCCTGTTTGGGGAAATAACAAAATTACAAAATAATATGAATGTAGATACCAAAATAAGTAGCTACATACATATCTACTTACATGTTAACATATCGTATACACCATTTGCGCGCAATGGAATATTTTTATGGACAAAACAAACAATGTAAATAAAAAAAAAACAATGAAAACTTTCCCATTGAATGAATTAATGAAAATTCGCATCGTATCGTATAGTATTGTATACAGCAATTATATGTGATAATGTCATTAAACCTTAAGAAATATTCACAGCTACATATATAATATAATTCAATATAATTTAATAAATGAGAAAAATACTAAGAAAGAACAAAAAAGCACAATCCGAAAAAAGCCAGAACAAATATTAAGTATGAATGCTGTACTACTACATCTAGATTAAAAACAAAAACAATAGAGCGTTTAAATAAAAAATTTTTTATATTTATAATGTGTCCATAAAATAACCAGATTTTGATAATAAAATTCCATTTCACTTCTGCACTTTAATATATACTTTTCTTTATAAATACTTTATCATACAGTGCAAACCACAATTTTTCACTTTCTTGGGAACAATAAAGTTTTTTTCACAGAAATATGTGCTTTTTCCAAGATTTTGCATGATCTCAATATCAGTTTAATATTTAAAAATATAATTTTTTTCGCAATTAACATAAAGAACTCTAAAGATTTCAGTAATTCGGTATTATATGCGAAATGATTGCTTCTATTTGTTGCGGAAAAAGTGCATAAATGAGGATAGTTTGTGTTTTTTGGAGCATACAATTTTTGCCGAATGATAATTTCGATGACAATAAAATTATGTTAAGGAAATTTTTTTTTGTATATAATCGAAAAATGTGGATATGAAATATAATCATGAAATTGTAAAAACAACTAAAATAAATTGAATAAATAAAAATAATAAAAAAAAATATCAACACAAAATATCCGAGAATTTAATGGACACATTTATTTGCCATTTCATCAATCTTACCGAAAATGATAAGAATGAAATGAAATACGTATGAGAAATAAATAAAAATCCCAGTCATGTCAAATTAACATGCATTGTATAAACACGTTACTTAAAATTAGTACAAGCAATCAAATACAATCTACAATAGGGAGGGAAAACACCCAAGTATTTACATTTACATATGTATGTATATGTCTGACACGAGATTAGTGAATTCTGAACTCGCGTGCGCCACAAACAAATAGTTGAAGATGTTATCGTTTAATATTGTATATTGTACATATACCTCAATATGTACTTTATATGCACTTATACATATGTATAAAGTATTGCATAGATGTGCATAGGAAATCCTTGTATAATGTATATTCTTGCCATATATGTAGCAAAATATTTTTAAGAGTTTTTATTAATAATATATGAATATATATGGCTATGTACTATTACTGCATAATATACATGAATTGTGTCTATGAACTTCTTCTTCCCTTTATGGAAATGCATATATACATTGTATATGGTATACATTGTTGATAAGCAACATTGCAATTCTTTGAAGTAATATTCTTGTATGCTTGTTTCATAAATAAGCCAAAGCAAATAACTTTACGAAGAAAAGGGAAAGCTTACTGGAAAAAATAAATCCCACAAAATGTTGAATTATTATATCTTGGAATATTATCGCTTTAGTATTTACCCGATCAAATACTTAATATTTTGTAATGAGAACATTTGTATGTAATCTGTATACACAATACATCTGTAAATAAGTATCTAGTTAACCTCAGTGCTATGTATGTACATAGGTGTATGTTTTTGAATTCGTATAGTTCAAGTCTAATGTACAACTTTCTATATTGTAGTCATATAAAATTACACAAAATAGTACGATAATATCGTAAAAAATGCATTCAATGCATTTATTTGTCTCACATGAAAAATCACATTCGCTCGACAATTATGTGATTTTTTTTTCTTTTACAATACGTTCGATGACCCAATTTAATTATGCTTGTTCTTGTTATTTAAAACCAGTATACTAGCCGTTAACATATTTGAGGATAGTCCCCATTTGTATGAATAAATTTGGGACTTCCACATATGTAAGTAGGCATAATATTTGATTCGTCATCGTTATGATCATTATTAGTGGTGTATGATAATGGCAATGCCAATCCCGGTAACCAGAGAACACAGAGTTCGCAATAAAATTATTTAAACTGAACACAGTTTAAAGTTTTACTTTAATTTAAACATCATGGCCTAGAGCTAAGAGGTAATAAGATCAGCAAAGTTAGAAATAATTTTTACGAAAAATTCCATAACATAAAATTACTGAATTACTATTAAAAACTGGTTCACGTTTTTCTCTTGCCATCGTAGTTTATTCATAGCGCTCTGCTGATACTTTTAATTGCACAAATTATTTGATAAATTTATTTCAACAATAGGCGAAAAAATAAGTGATCAAGCGAAAAAATTTAAATTAAAAAATTATAAAAAATAATTTTTCAGCTTTTAGAATGATTAAAGAGAAGCCACGAGCCACGAGCATTTTTTTTATTCATTAATATTTTTTTTTTTGGGATTCTTTAGGAGTAAAAATTTTGTTAAAAAGAACCAACAAAAATTAATAATTAACTTGATCTAAAATTGTTTTTGACTTAAATCAAATTTAAACTAACGAATTTTTATATCCATATACGACTTAAAGGAATGTATATAGATATATTACTGATCAGCGTCGCCTAAATAGTTGATTTAACGATGTACGTCTGTCCATCCGTCTATCTGTCTGTCTGTGTACTGGCTCATTCGCACGATAACTTGATTAAATCTTGAGCAAATATTTGGACGAAATCTGTCATAATTAACCTATGATGGAAGGGTACATAATGAGCATGATCGATCAACTGCCACGCCCACACGCAGCAATCAAAGTGACTAACCTCGGAATATTTAAAATGTTTAATTTGCTATAACTCTTTTAATATACTATCTAGGATAAGAATATTTGGCACATATAGTTATGTAATACTGCTATATAATCTTGCCAGAAATGGGCAAGCCACACCATACAAAGTTCTGGAATTTCTTTCAAAATTTTAACCACTGTAACTTCGGCAATCTTCTATCTAAAATAACCGTATTTGACTCTTGGATTAATGTTGTTGTCGGAAAAAAGCTGGCATAAAACCAAGCAAGCCACGCCTACTTTTTTATGTGGCTCCCATACAAAGTCGGAGTGAAAAATGTATATGCGAGCCAACTTTACCAGGTTGACTATAAAGTAAATTTTTTGATTTAAAATTTATATTTCTTTTGAAAAAATTGCCTTTACATTTTTCAAAGAATTTTTTTTTCACCAAATTAACTCCGGGATCAACAATAGGTTCAAAAATTAGCATCCCATATGTATAATAGAGTATGTATTCGTATAGAGAACTAATTTAAATAATAGTTTTTGTTTTCATCTCTCTCTCTCTCTTTCTCTCATTCAAATCAGCATGCAAGTCATGCTATTTGGTAGTGTTAAAGTATGGCTACAATGCCGTTTAGAGACATGGTCATCACAATATAATAAAATGATAAAAATTTAAAAAACCCCTTCATTTGTGAGCAGGTTTACGCTTTAAGAGTTTTTTATTTTTTTTATTTAATATTCAAATGTATTTGCCATACCAAGCTTTGACTCACTCACTCATTCTGACGTATAAATTGTACGTACATTATGGAAAGAATATTTATATAACGTAAATATGTATTTCTGTTATTCAGCTTTGCGTACTTAGTTTTTTGGTGATTTTTAATTTTTTTTAGCGATAATGAACTGATTTCAAAGTCATACAACTGGAAATTCCACATAAAGTGTTCTTAGTATGTTTTAAAAATTTGCGAATATCTAGTATTTCAATGAATTGATTGTTTGTTTACATATTTTTTTTTTTTTTTGGAAATTCATTGGTTGAAGATAATATTCATATTTGGGGGTGTGATTCTATTGAATATATATTTTGTGAGATTCTTAACAATTCGACTTAAAACAGCTGCCGTAGAATACATAATGATTTTTGAATGTCAATATCAAACAATTTTCATGGAAATTCAACAGTAATATGTTTCTACTCAATTATGGTATTAACAAAATAAAAAAATGTAATAATAAAATGTATTTATATATTTTTTGAAATATTATTTTTATTAATTTTTTGTTTTTGTTGTTTTTTTTTTTCAATTGTAATATTCTTATATAAATATGTATTGCGTAACAGTGCAAGTGTAATAAAAATATATTTCTAACAAATGTAATTTTATTTTTTTATACATATATATGTATGTGCGTATGTATCTTTGCAATTAAAAAGCTAACATAACAAACAATTCTGTTAATATTTAATATTATTAATAGTAACTATACAATATATATATGCTTAATTGTATATTTTTGTTATTATTTATATTATTTTTTTTTGTAAGCGTATCTAATAAAATGACTACTTTTACAAAACGACTTTTTCTTTTTGTTTCCAAATGAACTGTTTTGTCATATATATTTTTTTTCTGTTTCAATGCACTAAGGTCATTTCAAAAAAATATTAATAATACTCAATATCCATATATAAAATATACAATATGTAATAGAAACATATAATCTTTGATTTTAGCTTATTACAGAAATTAGTATTGTACACAGCATCAGATTCTATTAAGCCAGTATATGTCTAATGATCTGTTGTCGCTGAGCGTATTATGCATTTCCGATACTTCCTTATTGCACGATATTGTAGTGTAGTATGAACATAGTAGTATTCTCCATATCATTTTGGCTTTGCTATCTCCTTGAACACATTAGTTATTCAATATCATGATTGATGATGATGCTATGATGGTGGATGCATATTATTTTGCTAAACTACAGTGGGCGTTTGTTATTATTTGCCATCACTTTTTCTTTGTGTGTGTTGTGTTTATGTTTTAATCAGCATCTTATTTTTGTTGCAATTATTGTTGCGAGTGCATCATCATCATGATTATCATCTGCAACGTTGTCTTTGTTGTTGTTGTTTTATAAATAAGATCTTCAAATTAAAATTTAATCCTTTATTTGATTGAAAGTCTCTTTCATCTTGTCAATTGAACGTTTAATGTCGGTTCATTTTTTTTTTTTTGAATATCCAAACATTTGCAAATCGTTCACAATCAAGAAAGAAATTCATTTCAAATACGGTTTTTTTTTAGTATTCAAGAGTTTACTCTCCCATTTATCCATACATATGGGAATCTGGCGATAACAGGATACGATTCGCTCACACAGCTGGTAATGTAATGACTGGATGTTGTGGTGCATCCCAGAATGCTTCACAAAAATCGACCAACATATTCTCTGATTTATTAAGAGATTCCTCTTCATTGTCACTGCCGCACCAAGCTTTCTGCACCAGACAACATGATTCAATGTTAGTCTTGCCCAAGATGCGACTTAGTTTAATCGGACAATCGACCTTGATCACATAAATATCATTTTCATAGCAAAAAGCCTCTAGCAGCACTTCATGCATGTGTGTCGCCGAATCACCATCCTGTGGCACGGCCATCAAACAGAATAGAGTACCTTCCGCAGCCTTGGAAAGGACTTTAATGGCAGCACTAAGACCTACGATGACACGCGATTCGGCTTGCGCTTTGTATAGAGCCGTTTTAATGGTGCGTCCAATTTTCGTGTAATCCATTTCACTCGCATGGAATTGTTGCTTCTCGTTGAGTGGTATTTCAATATGAGTTTCTTCGACAACCATCTTGTTATTTGTTCTAAAGGAGTAATTTTGTTGTCCGTATGGGGGAATTTTTGCGTTAATATGTGTAGCGTTGGCTTCTGGAAAACTGTCTTTTAATACAGTTGTTACCATATGCTGTTGTTGTTGTTGTTGTTGGGTTTGTATATTTGCGATTTGTGACACTTTGTTGCAAAGATTGATACTTTTGTAAGCTTTGTTGTTGTTGTTGTTGCTTGACTCTTGTTGCACAATAATTTTTTTTTTGTAATTGTCTTTGTTTTTATCCTTTAGTAAAAAATATAGTTTTTTTTTTACTAATTTACACTCGATTTATAACTTTTTGAGTTTCTTTTTAATTGATTTAAATTCTCTTGGTTTGTTATGAAATTCTTTTTGTCAAGTTTTCACTGAGATTTAAGTTGTATGCGTGAGTTTTTTTTTCTTTCTTCCCGCTTTATGTTTGATTTGTTTCAATTTTGATTTCAGATTTCACAATGAATACGCTCTATACAAAAGCGCCGCCTTATATACCATAGGCGCTCTTTTTTCTGTACAACTCTGTGTTGTATTTTTAGGAGCACATTCGTTTCCATAGAATTTCATCAGAATCCGCAGAAAGCTTATTTTACTCATACGCTACACGATTTGTATTCGTTTGCTCATGCTTTTTTTTTTATTCACAGAAATTATCTCTTTTTTTTATCGCGCTCTCTCTCTCTCTCTCTCTTGTTGGCGTTCACTTTGAATATAATACTACTGGTTTTGACTAATTGGGTTTCGTATTCTTGTTGTTATTATTATTATTATTATTATTCTTGTTCTTCTTTATTCGTTTTAGGGGGTTTGTATTTTGGATTAAATGGTTTTTTATTTTGATGTTCTTTTCATTGCTTTGTTATTATTCAATGTAAATTTCCCCAAAACATTGTAGACGTTCATCGGTACATTGGATAAAACAAAGAATGCTAGATAAGTGTAAAAAACCGTTTTGAAATTTGCTCTCTCTTTTTGCATTGAATGGATTTTTATATTTTCTTATTTTTTTTTTTTCTTATCTTGTTGGGGAATATTAAATATTTGCACATATTTTTTTCTGTTTAGGGAATTTCTCTTTTGTTTTTAGGGTCTCTGTTTTATTTTAAATGAAAACCCTTTTGGGAATAAATATAAAGGAGTAAAAACTCTTGCATGTTTATTATTTTATATTATATTTTATTTTTCATCAAAAACACTTATTATCATTATAAATTCACAAGAAAAGAAAACTCAACATAATTTCTTTAAAAACCCGAAAATAAAAACATGTTACTAAAATAAAATTCGAGAAAAGAATATAATCAGAATTGTGATTTTCTTTAACCCTCAAGTGCTCACCGCAATTTTTTAATCTACAACTATGAACCCACGCCATAGGTGTTTATTTAAAAGCACCGAAAAGTTGTAGTGCTTCAATTTGAAAAGATTTGAAAATAATAAATAGTAAATACTGAAAAAAAATTATTTTCAAATTCACAAATTCTAATTGATATTACTAAACAAATTCAATTATGGATCGTTGTTCTATAAATCGCACGGATTTGACAAAAAATTAAATTAGACATTTTTAAATCGGCCAAAATTTGTTGTTGTTGTAATTCTTAACTAAATTTTTTTTAATATATGAAAGAACTGAAGTATATGAAATTATCTATCCAATGGATGTCGAACGAATTGAATCGCACTAGCAAAACCCGACACATTGCTTCTCAAGAATGGACGGGTCTATGTCCTGGAAACACTCGATCACGTGGTCGACCAAGGTCCATTCACCTCATCAGAATACGGAAATGCTTCGAAAAATAATAATAAGACTGCGAACAACAGCTCCCTAGATCCGCTCGTGCCACTTTGGCGCAGCTAAGATCTGGCTGGAGCGTCTATCTGAACTGCTACAAGCACCGGCTGGCTAATACAATTCCTGATAGATGTCCACGGTGTCAGCTGAGCCCGCACGACACGAAGGACTACCAGTTTAAAAACCAGTTTACCAAATTTAAGAAAAATTCCATTTTTATCTCAACTCTTTACATATATACAATTTTCTATATAACAATCAAAAATATTGAATTTAAGGGTTAATTCATTTCTACCAATTTCTACAAAAAAGACAAAAATCATTGTTTATATTCATCAAATCATCTAGGCCAATAACAAATGGATTTTTATTCAGAAGGATGATGTGGACACTTGTTTTCACGTGAACTCAACTCATCAGATGTTTCTTTGTATTTCGAAATTATCATGTAGTTAGTATATCTGAATATTGGTCACACTTTGATTTGCACTTTGGCAATTATCCAATTTGATCGTAGTACATCTCACTGTGAGATTATTATCTACGATTTGTGTGAAAATATTAATTGTCCCCCATTTAGTTCAAGAACATTGTCTACCAAGAAATGTAGCATACAACGGCAAACAAACGATGACAATTTGACGTCAGGTACTTGCAATCAATTTATAAGGAACTGATGACAATACATGCAAATGTATTTATTTGTTATAGTGTTTTATGTTTAAATTGAACTTATTTCATTTATAGCAACATATAAAAAAAAAAAATCACATTTACGTAGAATATGAGTTTACGTATAAATTAAATGTGACTGTTTATAAACTACATATAAAACATAATTAAGAAGAGCGTGCGTCTGCCGACTAGGAGGTGATATACTTGACGTGGCCACAATGTGATGCAAAAGTGTTTGTGTTTTCATTCTTTTTTTTTTTTTCTTCTGGCTTTTAGCCAATTAATGTTTGAAAAGTAATAACTAAGAAAATTATTAATTAATTTTCAGATTAAACATAACATTAATTGTATTTAAAAATAAATCGGTTTTCATAGAAAATTTTATTATTGCCATATAAATCAATTCTACGAAATTTACTAACCACACTTATGAGAAGAACTTTTATATTAAAAAACTAGATTATCATTTTAGATTCAAAAAATGCATGCAAATTTTTTCCTACTAATTTTCCATATACACATATTGAAAATGTTTGAAAAAGCCACATGTTACATCAGAGAAAAAGTTCAATGTTCTCAACATTATTTTTTGTATCTTGTTAAATATGTATATATATGTAAATATATATACATATATATAATTTATTGCCGCAAAATAAAAAAATCATTGAAATATAAAATTAACATTTTATGCTGGCAACACATGATTGCGGTTAATGCACTCGATTCCCACACTATTTATAAATAAATACGTACCTACCTACATTTGCATAGACACTTTGTATAAATACATATGTTGCAGAACATAAAGTTGAACATAAATTGTATCAGTATCAACATCCATGTTCTTATACAAAATTCTCATAAGTTCATGTATAAACAAGCTGACAGCAGTTTCTTGAACTTGCATTAAAAGAAAACAATAATACCGAATAATAATAAAAAAAGGAAAATAAACACAAGCAATCGAACATAATTGAATCATTTAATTCCGTATAATAATATTGGTGATAAGGAAAAATAAAAATACTCAAATTGCATTTTTTTTTTCAAAACATCGTCGTAGTAAATAATTTATGAAAATGCGTAAAAATACTACGAATAATAGCATATGTATGTAAAAATAAAAATCTTCCAACAATATGGTCAACTGACCACATGTCAATATTACGAGTAGTATTCCATATATGTGCATATTTTCTGGATAAAATTGAATTAACTTATTTTTCGCTTGAGTCTATATAAATAATAAATAATAATGTAAATATACAATTCGACTGGAAGGTAGGTATATTGAACTTGAGATCGTTTTTTGTTTATAAACAATTGCATTTAGTCTAATTTTTCACATATACAGTGAGGGTGGGTTTAAGTGGTATATAAATATTTTATATTTGAAAACCATGTCTCCGTTTTTGTTGTTGTTCTTATTATTGTAACAGCACCACCTCTCGGTAGCGTGCTATAATGTCATGCAGGTGTGGGTCAATAATACTCAATACATTTAAATACACTCAAATTAATTATAGATGTCTATCAAGACATGTCTAATTTAAAAAATAAATAACATTTTCAAAATAATAAATGTTCTTGTATTTTTGTAAGGGAATTTCTCAGAAAAGTCAACCAATATCGATGGACATGAAAATTTGTTGATTTCATATTTAATAATAAAGCTTAAATATCCAAATATTAACAACTAAACAAAATTTGTGATCATTATCATATAGCAGATGCCACTATCAGTTGTCGAGCTACCCAAGAATGGACGGGCTTCCCAAGAATGGACGGGCTTCCCAAGAATGCACGGGTCTACGTCCCGGAAGCACTAGACCACGTGGTCGACTGAGGTCCATTCACCTCATCAGAATACGGAAATGCTTTCTACGGGAACAAAACAAAGCATTACTGTATTTTTGCTGCTAGAACAACAACAACAACATCAGTTGTCGAATACCACTCTAATTCCTATAGAATATCCATTAGAAATTATTCAAAGGAAGGACCCGTTTTATTCTAATTATAATTCACACATAAGGCGGGTTCATTTGTTTCAAATTTTTAATTTGGCCATTTTTCAAGTAAAAATAAATAAATAATTTTCGGAATCTAGGAAGCGCCCATACATTTGTATCCAAGTGTAAATAAACATTGTAGTAAATTGTAATAATAAATCAAAATTAGCATTTGGAGAAATAAAAAAAAATTCAATCAATAGAAATAAATACAATATATTAGATACAATTTTGACAGTCTACTTTATTTATTCACAAATCCGTATTTTACGCAAAAATCGCGTCACAATAGCAACAAAAGACAACCAACCGGTTTTTGTTTGTGCAATTTGAGCATACATAAGAACACAGGAATCACATGCAAATGGGTCAAAAATACAAATAGTGCTTTCTTTGGGGGATTTTTTAAAACAAAATTATATATTTTTCCTTTTGATTCACCATTAAAATGCAATAGTTCTTTACTTTAAATCTGTGTGCGATGCAATTTTACCATAGAGATATTTCAGTTGTGTCACAAAAATGAAATTCAAGCTACTCTTTCGATACTATGTAGCTACTAGTGTGTGCTTTTTTTTTACTGGTTTTGATAAATTCCCAAAAAACACTTAATGATAAAGAGTGCACAATAAGAGCGGAAAGTACCCAAACTAGTTAATATAGGTGGACCATATAAATGTAAAATATGGTAAATATTTTATCTGAATGACCTCGTATGCATTTTTATTATTATTTTATTTACGAGTACTACTACAGTAATCACGTGCTGAAATCACATACAGCAGCAAAAGCATGAGATGTGTACAGATGTTTATTATTTTTTTTTATTTTTTTCTTTATCTTTTACTTTTATTTTTCTTTATTTTACGAATCATTCGTTTGTGGGGAATTTGGAAAAAAATCCCCAAAATAAGCATAAATTAAATATTGAGACTAAAAATGATTGTTCAAAAAATTTGTATGTAAATTTTTCATTAAGTGCAAAGCAAAACTTTATGCAAATAACAATTGTGATTGTGATCTTTTCATATTTGTGTATTTTGTTTGCTATCATTTACTTCATTCATTTGTAATATTTCTGTATTTTTCCCACAATCTATTTGAATTGATCGCTAAAATAACCATAACAACAACAACAGCCGCATTTAATACTCAAATTAAATAAATTTTGTAAATAAACAAACATGAACTTGAAATTTTGATAAACAAGAGCAAAAGGAAAATCAAACAACAACAGTCAACTTACATATTTAAAGGAGTTTCGAAAGCGAAAATAACAATAAATATTTAAATAACGTTTTGAAGGAAATATTTTTCATCTTGACAAGCTATCTGTAACAAAATTAATGAAGATAATTAAAATTAATAAATACATACAAAGTACAAAAAAAGAAATTTTACACAAATTAAAATTTGTAGAGAGTCTTTACAGTTTGATGGGTAAAAGTCTGAATAGTGCAATTTTTTTTGTAGCCATATATAAGGTGAAGTAGTTCAAAGCTTTCATAATGAGGCTAAATCTTAGGCAAAATATCCAGAGTCAATAGAAAATCTTGGAAATTTGTTTCCCAAGTACAATTACTACGTACCGGAAGCACAAGACCACGTGGTCGACCAAGGTCCATTCAACTTCCATGCTTTGTAAAGGAACAAAACAAAGCATTTCCGTATTCTTGCTGCTACAACAACAACAACAACAACCACATTAAAATTTGTATGTTTGTATGAATGTATATTAAAACCTGGAACCGGACGCTAAAGTAAAATTAACACGTTAATCGCCATGTCAGTCATATGTGTCTGACGCTAAGAAGTTCTACATGAGCCATGTCAGACATATATATCTGACGTACGCGATTTGATAGAAGCCCAGAAGACTGACACGGCTTGTCGAGAAAAAAAAGTTTTAAAATAGGGCCATGTCAGTCATATATGTGTGACATAAAAAGTAAAGTTTTTCCGGAAATTGTGGCAAAAAAAAATTTTTTTTTCTGTGATACATGAAGTTTCCTTGATACATTTTTAACTAAAATTATCTAATAAAGTTACCATGGCCCATGTGAAAATTTTTCTGATATTATCGTGGCGATTAACGTGTTAAATGGAAGCACCGACCTACATTCAGTTAGGTGTCGAAATAAATGTCCGGAAAACCATCCTCACCACCTGGTTGTTGTTGTTGTTGTAGCAGCAAGACGAGGGAAATGCTTTTTTTTTGTTCCCGTACAAAGTATTTCCGTATTCCGTTAAATGGACCTTGGTCGCCTAAGTGGTCGAGTGCCCGTCCATTCTTTTATCACCACTTAGTATCCTATACTAGTGCCATTGGTGCACTCAATATTAAATATTTTCGTTCTTATTAGCTTTTTTATAAAAATATATCTAAACATGTTTTAATCAGGGGAACTACTAGTTATAACTTTAAAAATAACAAACATGAAAAAAATTATTTTCGGAGTTTTTGTAAAAAAAAAAAAAAAAAAACCGACAATAACTGAAAAATTAGGATTTTAATTTTTTTAGTTCAGTAATAAAAGTTATTTGCTTGGCAAAAATAAAAGTCCTTGCCAAAATAAAAAAAAACACAAACTGTTAATCCTATTCTTGAATTCTAGAGGATCATGGCAAACGATTGGTAGCAAATTTGTTTAAATATTATTAGCGGTTTGTTTTTATTGGCAGGGACATTTATTTTAGCCAAGAATAACTTTTATTATTGAACTAGAAAAATAAAAATCATGATTTTTCAGTTACTATTCGACTTTTTATCAAAAAGTTCGAAAAATAAAAAGGACCCAGGATTCTTGTAGAGGATAACAAGGACACCGACAAATTTCTTCTACTACATGATTTTGCCTAGACTTGGGTCCCTCTTTTAATGTTTTTTTTTTTTAACTGCGAATAAAATATCTTTATATTTTGATTGAATGCAATTTTAATTTACCCGAGCTCAACAAAGAAAACAAAATATGATCGTACATTTCTACCTATATATTTATATAACCTAACCTGTTCTCATTTTTTGTACAACAGTGTAAGCCCATTCATAAATATACTCTGACGTTTACGCATGAACGTTTAAGGTAAGATGAACAAAACAAAATTCCGACCGGCATTTATATTCTCTCTCTCATTGTTCGTAAGTTTTCAGCTAATCGTCAATTCTTCAACAGTGTTGTCATTTCGAAAAATTTTTAAGCACTCTGAGTAATAATAGTAGTAGTATTTTTGGAGAAGTAGTAGTATATATATATTTTTTTTGGCACATGAAAATTATTCAAGCGAAATTTTTTTTACGATAGACCATAAATAGTTGTTAAATGAAAAAAAAAAAGAAACTGATTTATTGAAGTGCAATTAAGAGTAATGTAAAAATATTTATATTTAAGAAATAAAGTTAACGAAAATATTTAAAACGACTAGATCATATTTCGTTGCAGTGAAAAATGTTTGCATTTAAGATATAAAATCACGGAAAAATATTTAATTCAAGCGTTTTAAACACATGACTACGTATTATAACTTCTTTAAATTGTTGTCCCTAAAATCAATTTCTTTGAATATTTATATAATGGTATGTAATATATTCCGCAGCTTTCTTTCATTTCGGAAATTCTATTAATTACAAAAAGGGTTTCGCCTTTGCGATTGAATAATTATTTGTAGCAGAATTGAAACGATTCAGGTCTGAAAATCATAGTTATTTTCCAAGTTAAGATAACTGTAAATTTAGAATTGTCATATTTCACATATTTCCATATAAAAATATGTTAAAAACGCGATACGCAATATTCTTCTTTCATAAAATTACTAAAAGATTTTTTTATAAAAAATTTGAATTGACTGCAACAAAATATGAATTCTTACCATTTGCCTTGTAAAGTAAGGTTTAGATAAATTATAAAATGCTACTCAAAATCAATAAATAAAATTCAATATATAATTAAAAGCAAAGAAATCTAAAATCAAGCGTATTATACAAAGTTAATTATTTTATTATTTTATTATTATATTATTTTAATTATTATTTATACATAAATTTACTTTGGTTCAATTCTATTTTTAATGAATATAAGGCAACACTTACTTGTTCCACCTGACGAAAAGCTTTCTGCAAGCAATCATTGCAGCAAAGCTTTATTACAGGGAACAAAATAAATTATAAATAAACAAATGCAAGAAGAAAAACAAAGTTCTTTTTGCATAAATTATACATTTCGATAGTGAATTTTTTATCGCTTTTTTCGTTTTTCGTCAATGCAAGTAGCTGACAGTTTGAAGTTTTGTAAAGAAATTCAATATTGAACCAAAACAAATAAAGACTTCTTTCGCATACAAATGTAAAGCTTCCATTTAAAGTTTCAAAAGAATTAACTTCAACCACACGATGATTAAACGAGTTTTTCCCATTTCCCAAATAAAGGCAATGGGATTGTATAATGCCAAGCATTACGACGAAATATATTCAGTCGAACTAGAGCGGGTGAAGCGATTGCTAGATGTGCGGCGAGTTGTTGATAAATTTGCTTGTGAATTATTGATTAACCAAATAAAACAAAGAAATTTGCATACAATGGAGTACCTACAGCAGTTTTTTGCAAGATTTTTTTCAAGTAGTGAACCAACAGATAACACGTAAGTAATATTATGCACTTAAAATATATTGATGTGTTATTTTTAACTTGTGTTTATTCTTGTTTCATTGTATTTAATTTGTTAATTAGTCCACGTAAAATTATAGCCTTTGGTAATGTTCTTATTGATCGCACGGCACATTTATCAGATACCAAGTTACTTGAACGCTATAAACTAAAAGCAAATACACGAGGAGAATTAGGTGCCGAATTGTTAGAGAAAATTACAGCAGAAGCTTGTGAAATGTGCGTTAATTTGATTTTTTTTTTTCTCATTTATTTAAAATTAATAAATTTTGTAAATTCATTTTTTTTGTAGTGTTAATTGTGCAGCAAATCCTGGTGGTTCTGCATTGAACACGGTTCGTTTGTTAAAACAACTGGGTACTGATGCCACATTTTTCGGAGCCGTTGGCGATGATAAAAATGGTGAAGACTTAAAGTATATGCTACTACAACAAGGTATACAAGCTAGGTATGTAAGAGGGTTCAACCAGGAAGCTAAGAATAGCCACTTAAGTATGCAAATATTTTTTAAATAGTGATGATGGTATATCCTCACCAATATAAGGTGTTTGATTTTTCGAACACTGTTACAGTACCTATATTTTCCCCCCTTCAACATCCCGTAAGATTAATATTATTATAGGAATGAGCTTATGAAAAGGTTTTTACAAATTCCCGCTGCTACTGCCCGCAGTTGATCTTTACTTTAAATAACATACATACATATGTACTTATTCGTAACAAATATTAATTAGATACTTATTGCAAACAATGAAACATTTAGCAGATATATGTTTATTCATATTTCAGATTGCAAATAGTAAGTGAAGCACCCACAGGACAATGCATATGCTTGATAACTGGTGATGATTCCACATTGTATGCGAATATAGGTGCTTCTGCAAAATTTTCCATTGACTTTCTGAAAACAATGGAACGTGATGACACACAAATATTTTTAAGACCCAAACAGATTGTATATATTGAGGGTTTCTTTTTACCATGTCGTCAAGAGGTTTGTGAATACATTGTGAATAATTACATACGCGAACGACGACGTTTGGCGTTGAATCTTTGTGGAGTGTACATTGTTAGAGGACATTTTGAGCAAATTGCATTCCTAGCTCGTAGTGCCTTTTTCATATTTGGCAATTTGAGCGAATTTGAGGCTGTCGCAGATCAAATGAGGTGTAAAACAGTTGAAAGTGCGATACATTCAATACTTGAACAATATGGTACAAAAGTGATTGCCATCACCAAAGGTGCTGATGGTGTAGATCTGTATACGAATTTCGTTGATGAGAATTCGCCAGCAGGACCAATAACATTTAATAGCTTTAAGGCACCACGTGTTGAGAATATAGTGGACACAACGGGTGCTGGTGATGCATTTGTGGCTGGTTTCTTGCATGCCTGGCTCGAGAAACGACAATTGAGTGAATGTGTGCGTATTGCAACAGACGTATCGGCGGAGGTGTGCACACAAGTCGGTTGTAAATTACCATCATAGTATTATTGTATTAAGTGTTCCTTAAAACTAATCTCATTTACTTATACAAATTTCTTTTTTTTTTTATTGCCTTTTCTAAAACGCAACAATCTTATCTCTGAATAATTTATTTAACTGTGCTCACATGCACTTCTTCGTCACATAATTTCTTTACTAATATCAAATATTTCCGCACACTTATCTTATTCATGTAGTCATGAAATTATTTTTATTAATTTGCCTCATTTAACATTAAGTCGTTGTATTATATGTGGGTGAGCAATTACCATTTTTTCTTTTTTTTTTCATATTAATTATTTGCACACCACACACATTCTGTTCTCATATTTAACTATCTATTTATTTATTTATTTATAATATTTGAGCTGTCCAGAAGTCAGTGTGATTAAATCCATTTTTTGAAATCAAACAATTGATAGTAGTTTTTTTCTCATATTTAACTATCTATTTATTTATTTATTTATAATATTTGAGCTGTCCAGAAGTCAGTGTGATTAAATCCATTTTTTGAAATCAAACAATTGATAGTAGTTTTTCTTTCATTATAAGATAAGGATCTTATCAAAGAAGATCATGTATTTAAAATTTAGGTTAGGCTAGGTTAGAGCGGCCGCCCTCTCTGATGAGAGAGAGCGCACATAGGCCAGAATTAGGCCCGTTGTGATACCGTCGCACGGATTTTCCTTCACCTAGCTACTCGCTGAACCAACCGGAACGTTGAATAAATTTTAGGAGATTGAGAATATCAATCTGGGATAGTTGGGCTAGGTCACTCAAATGGTAGTGTCCTAGGAATTTTTTACGATTTTTGCATAAAGCGGGGCAGGTGCATAGCAGATGTGAGATCGTCTCGAGTTCCTCCTCATCCCTGCAGCTTCTGCAGAAGTCATGAGTGAGGTTGCCCAGACCTAATCTCACAGCGTGAGGACCTATGAGGCAGTGACCAGTGACCACTCCCACACAGGTCGAGATATCTACCCTATTAAGATCGACAAGTTTACGTGAACGTTTCTTGTTGAGTAGGGGCCACAGCAATTTCGCCGTTCTACAGATGGGTGTATCTGTCCATCTTTTCTGAAAGACGTTGGTGGTGATATCCTCCAGTTTAAGCTTGCACGTGGCTATGGGGATCCCTAACCGAGAATTCTCCTGGGTTAGAGGCTCGTTTGTACCCTGTCTTGCAAGCTCTTCGGCTATGCAGTTTCCTCGTATACCCCTGTGTCCGGGTACCCAGCACAGGAGAATATTGTGCTGCTCAGCCATCTCGTTAAGAGATTTGCGGCAGTCATGAATGGTCTTAGATTTCACGAGAAGTGAGTCCAGGGCCTTAATTGCAGCTTGGCTGCAAATTAACATAAATTGTTAAAATTTTCGTTTAATCACATTGCCTTTTGAGCCGCTCAATTAATGCTGTTTAATGTGATCGTCATAAATTAGAATTACTATTGTATTATTAACTTTAATTTAAATTACTTTACTGTACTCACAATGAAAGCACATTGCAAATTTCTTTAAAAAGTGCTCAATAAACAAATGAATTAATAACGAACTATGTCGTATCTTTGAATTTCTTCCTATTTATTTGAAAAATATTTACAGTTTTCCGAATTTCCAAAGTGAATAAATTTACATGGTAAATTGTAAAAATACAATTTTGAAAAGCAAAATACACAAAAAAAATAACCAGCTTAAGATAACTTTAGATAATTTTAAATTCAAAATTTATCCGTTTGTACTAAAATGGTGATGAAAATTGTTCGAAATACAACACTGCGGAAATTGGTGGTTTTAGAACATTTTATCGCTTTTGACACTTCAATAACACGGTGAAATATATACATATATAAACTAGAAGTACAACTATCCGATAAATGTAGCAATTATTTTAAAAAATACACCGATTTTATATTACTTTTCTTGATACAGTACAAATATGGATAATAATGAACACATTTTTGAAGGTAAATATAGTTCAACTCACTTGATAAAAGCGAACACGTCTCTCGCGACACTCACGTGGATTCAGTAAGAGCAACAACAAAGTATAAATAACATAAGGAAACATTTATAGAAATGTTTTCGAAAGTAAAAATATTTTCATTGCTAGAAATAACAAATCAAATATTCTTTTTTGATTTCAAGAACCAACCGAGGAAGAGGAAGAGGATAAATCTTTGATGCATGATGAAGATACGTGCACTAACTTGGAAACAATTTTCAAATTAAAATACAAAATCCAAGACGAATCATCTGTATCACTGAAAAAAGATTACATATTAAATTTAGGTAAAGACAGGTAAAGCATTAAGAAATGAAAGTAAATGCCCAAAGTTAAAAATTTGTATCATTTCTATTAGCGCCTTCACTCGAATTGTTGCTGGGCTCTCTAATGCTACAGTGCAAATCTTTGATATAAGTTCTACACATACACTTAACCATACCGCAATCGATTGCATATCCACACCAATTGGTTCCACAACGAACACCAATACTATTTGTGGAGTACGATTCCTTGACGAAACACCAAATTGCTTGCTTGTTGGTACAACAGATGGCTTAGTGAGACTGTTCGATTTACGCACACAAAACGAACAAGCACGTTTCGAGGATACTTCTGACCCAAATGATGGTGGGAATGGTGAAAAGAAAATTATCACTTGCTTTGATCGCAATGCAAATGGACGTATAATTTGTATGGGAACTGAACAATATCTGAATAATGTCTATTTATTGTTCTACGATGTACGTGAGAGAAAACAGTTGGGCGGCTATTGTGAGAGTCACCAAGATGATATAACCACCATAAATTTTCATTCACAAGATCCCGATTTACTGTGTTCGGGTGCAACTGATGGTCTTATAAACATATTTAATATTAAAAAAACCACCGAAGATGATGCTCTCACCACCACTATCAATACTGAAAGTAGTGTACATAAATTGAATTGGTTAGTTGAATTGAAGTCATATTAAATTGAAATTTTTAATAGAATACTTTTTTATATTTTCTTAGGCACAAGAAAGATCTAATTTCGTGTATAACACACACCAATGATTTAAAGCTCTACGAATGTGAGGAAGGCGATTTAGTAGCTGAGTTTGAACGTCCTGAAATCACCAAATCTTTGAAACGTAAAAATCCAGCCAATTTTAATTTAATTGACGTTCATAACATGGAAGATGATGGTATTTTCATATTAGCAGGCACTAACTTTAACAAAGGGTATGTATAATTTGTCTTGCCACTTTTTTACATTATAATCGAGTTTGGGTGTAATTCTTACAGCGAAATCATGAGATCAATGGTTGTGAAAAATAAACAATTACTGCCTTTGGCCGATTTTGATGGAAATAAGCAAATCATACGCGATAGCCTCTGCGATTTAAAGGTATGTGGAGATATTGTGAATAGATGTACACTGAAATTTTGTTAACAAAATTCACACTATTTAGAGTAACACGATTGTAACGGCCGGTGAAAGTGGCATTGTTTCATTATGGAGACCAGAAGTCTTGTGCAATCAACAGACATCATCTGGCCAACTAAAAGCGAAAAAACAGAAATCAGTGTCACATAAAATGAATCCATATTGAATATTGTATTTAAGGAGATTAAAAAATTGATTTTTATTATTTATTACTTATACATTGTGCTACTTATGTTAGAAAATAATATAATTAATACATTGTAAGGTGTGCTTTGAATATAATTTTTAATGTTTTTTTTTTTTTTGACATTGATATTTAGGATTTTGGTAAGAAATAGACAATTGGAATGCTTAGTGTAACTTAAGTGCATAATAAAGCATTATCTAATACAGATGCAAAAATACTAGCAAAACAAAATATAAACAGCCGATGACAAATTTGGTGGCAATCTGGTTTCTAGAGGAATTCTATTGTATTTTTTTGGTTTAGGGAAGTCCATGTAAATTAAAAAGTTCATATAATTGGTCGGTACGCTCGTAAACAATACTTGTGTGCTTGAGCATTTCTGGTAACATTTCAATAGCATTTTGTACATTCACACACACACGTTTGAGCAGTTCACCTTGTGTTGGTAATGCATACATTGCCATCAACGCTCCTTTACGTATCACCCAAGGATGATGCTTGGACAAAGTTGCAAGGTAGGCGTCCTTGCAGCATTTGTTAGTCTTATCCGTCTCACTTAGCTCGGCAAGACGAAATAGAAATTCATAGACAAATTCTGAAATATTAAAGTATACATTTTTCGATTTTCTTAGATTAGATTTGTGCAACGTAAACAACAGCTGTTATAATAATAATGACAGAAGCAATATAAATTATGCAAGTACACTCGCACCCAGAAGATCTCACCTAAGCCACGATGCAAACGCAGTAGCGTACGACTTCCAGACACATATTTTGAATCTTGAAACAGTCCAGACCGTACCTCATATTGTATCATTCGCTTCACCGTGCTAAACTCTTCATTCACATCCTCCTTTTTACGTAGAGCACTAAGTAGATCAATTTTATTACGTATATCGCTACTAACGAAACCAAAAACACTGCCCATCAAATGAAAGAATCTACAATTGGGAAGGATAAAAACAAAACATTTTCATTTTTTGTGGAATCTGTGAATTTCGAGTTAGTCACACTTATTGATTTCCTCATATGCCTGCAGGTATTCATCCATTAGAATATCATCCTTTCCATGTAGGCTACTCTGAAATATGGTGGTCACCTTTTCAATATCAAAACGTTCAACAGACATATTTTAATTGTTCCTTTTGGTAAATTTATAAACGTTTTGAATAACTTTAATTTTTATTTAGGGCTTGTATAAATTGTTTATTTTTGTCACCACTAACACGTATTGGATAAATGTTAGATACACAAATTCTGTACAAAATAATAGGAAAAAGTCAAAATATTCTATCTTCTTTTCTCTGAAGAGAATCAGTTGACATTTCTCTTTGCGCAAGGTTGCATTTTGTGCTTGAGAGGAATACAAGAGTTCGCTGTGATAATTGTGAATTTAAAAAGTCGTTATAAAGTTCATTTCATTTTTTCATTAGTTTCATTCAAATAATTATTAATTACCAGCTTAATATATGTAAATCATAAATTTTAAACAATTTAATTGAAATTAAATATAAAATTAAGCGAAATATACCTGTATTAAGCGAATTTACCTGTAACTCGCACACAAACACATTCACACACACACACAAGCACTTTGCGCTGCATACAAATACGCCATCTTAATTGGTGAACATTTGAATGGAATTGAATGAAACCAGCAATTGTACGAAGTCTGTGTCAACGATATATACGAACTCAACCGTCATTCACTGTGTAACGTTCGACTGCTGGAGACGTGTTCGCGTGTGATCGGGCTGGAAACTTGTTTAGTATAAAGCATAGGTAACAAATAAACTGGGCTTAAAGCGAACAGAAAATAAATTGATGTGAAGCAAGAAAAAACAAAATTAAGTGTAGAAAGAGAAGCTCTTAAAGTAGTTTTGAAAATTAAAAAGCCAACAGCATCCGTCGAACAAGTGGAATAGAAAGAGAAAATACGATTGAGCCAAGACATATACGTACATATCATATAAGACAAAGTTTTCGCTTTATGTCTAGTCTTCTTTCTTGACTTGAAATCTTATGAAAGAAGCAACAACAACAACAACAACAGCAACAGAATAAATAATTTTCAATAATAATCTTAGGGTGTGGTGAGCAAATGATTGAGGAATTTATTTCCATTTAATTCTATTACTCAACGACAGTTCGAAAAACGTTAAGTCTTACTTCAATTGAATTATCGAAAAATTTCAAATAATAGGAACAAGTGAATCAAGTGCTAATCATGTCGCATAAAAGAAACGAGAAAAGTATGTGCAAAAGAAAGTGCGCCAACAACAATGCTTGCAGCAACAGCTCCGCCACCACCACCACCACCATCACCACCCTTGTCACACTGGCCATTGTAATGTTGTGGCTTCCTGCAGCCACGCAGGCGCAACGTACACCAACAATTTCATACATTACGCAAGAACAGATCAAGGATATTGGTGGCACTGTCGAATTTGATTGTTCCGTACAGTATGCCAAAGATTATTCTGTACTCTGGTCGAAGGTGGACAAGGAGCCTGTCTTTCTTTCGACTGGTTCAACGCTTGTCATCAAGGATTCACGTTTCTCATTGCGTTACGATCCCAACTCTTCCACATACAAACTACAAATTAAAGATATTCAAGAAACCGACGCTGGTGTCTATTCATGCCAAGTGATGATATCGGTGGTGCATAGGGTTAGTGCCAATGTGAAACTCTCTGTACGTCGTCCACCTGTGATCTCTGATAATTCAACACAATCTCTGGTTGCCAGTGAGGGCTCTGAAGTGCAGATGGAATGTTATGCCAGTGGTTATCCAACGCCAACAATTACCTGGCGTCGCGAGAATAACGCCATTTTACCAACAGGTTTGTTTTTGCTTTTTTCAGTACTCACTGGGGTTAATTTAAGTACGTATTGTGCTCTCTCTGGTTGTCATTCATCGTTACACTTGTGTTAATTGTTTAAAAATTATTGGTGACGCATTGTATGCATGAGCGTTTGCTACGAATAGTAGTGAATAAAAGAAAATAGGTGATGGAGGCATTTCATTATAAAACACACACATTCTGAATCACTGATGCGTTTCACGCTGTCGCATTGGAATTATAGTTGCGTGTATAGTGCGGTTATTGCCATCATATGTGTACAATATTTCTTAATTTTTTATTGCAATAATATAAATTTCCATTTAGTTAGAACTTTAACGAGAGGAAAACTGAGTGACTTTAAAAAAAATTTGTTTTCATAAATTTCATTGTATTTTAGCGTTGTCCATTGTGATGATGCGCAGTTCGATTAATGACACATTTAGCACTAGCTTGTTTATTTTAATGTTATTAATTTTTTTTTTTTTTTTTGTATTGATAGCTAACAATCATCAACAACAACAACAACGATTTATAAATACGACTGTTCTCAGTTGGATTTTTATTTTTCTATTTTCAATTAAACCGGAAAAATCATCGACTCAGGTCGATAGTGAATAAAGAATGATTCTCTTTTTTTTTTTAAGTGCCGTAGTTTCGAATTAAATTGAAAAATATAACATAGAAATTGTCCATACGTCCATTGCTTGAATATATGGGCGCAGAGACAAATCGTTCATCGAACATATATGTATATCTGTTGCCAAAATAACAAATAAATTTTGTGACTGCACTAGGTTTGATAATTTACGAACAAGTGCACATTGTATTATATTGTTCTTCTTCTTCTTCCTGTTATTTTTCTCGCACGTAAATACAATATGACCCATACCTGACCTTCGATAATTCTTTGTTAAAAATAATCTTTAAAATTGTTAAGCACCTACTTACTTTATTACCCTGACAATATAATTTGACGAAAAACGTATATTGTTACTTCATTGTAGCGTATTAAATTCTTTTCATAATTTTTCTCTTCTTCAACATTTTGTATTTTAACTGAATTCTTTGGTTATTTATACAAAAAACAGCATGATCTTAGTAGAATTATAAGATTTACGATAGCTACCTTTTTTTTTGTCTTGCCACATTTAATTTTGTATCTGATTATAATCCTAATAAATAGCTGCCTACAAATTACTTTCTTTAGTGCTTCAATAGAAATATAAATAATGAATTGAAAATTATAAAAACAATTCGTACATTTTCCAAACTTCATTTTTACACCTGTTTTTTTATTTAAACATATTTTTACATATAAAATAGAAAAGAAAATACTTGGTACTATGCGCCTCGAGGGATCTTGTTCGAGTCTGCATTCTACTAGTGTAGCTCGTATTAAATTTTGACATCATATTAGCCGATTTATTATCTCATATGACATAAACTATATGAGCTTTCTCAGAGAGATTTTACAAAATCTTGCTTCTTAGCAAATTAACACTGTCCATCCATCCATATTTCTAGGGTTCCAGGCTGGAACGTAGGGTCTATTTTGTGCCAGTCTCTTCACTTCTAAGGCGCATGGCACGAGTTTCCAACTCTAATAGTCGTCTCCAGGTGTTTGCTGGTCTTCCTCGTCTACGACTTCCTTGGGGGTTCCAGCCTAAAGAATTGCCAATTGAAAACATTCTGTTCAATTGACCTTACATATATGTAGATCGCGGAGGTTTGTTATCTGATTTGCATAATGGGGGAAAAATCGATAGCGCATGTATAGTATTTCATATATAATTTAATGGCAAAACAAGGATCAAAGAATCGAAAAATTGGTGCAAAGCCACTCTTTAAAGTGTCGAATTTTTTCTGAATTTGTCTTTTTATTTTGAAAAGTCTTGTGAATTCTTTTTTTGTAATGAAATATTTGCCCCATTGAAATTAATAGGATTTTGACAAAAAATGTCTATTATGGAAGCATTCATATGCAACTCTGAATACCTTTTCAAAGCTTTTATAAGGTATTCTTCAGTGGTCGTCAAATACTGGCCTCATCGCTTATACAGGGTGATTTTTTTAATTAAAAAAAAAACACATAAAATTTAGAGAAATGTATGAATCTTTATTTATATATAATTCAATGTTTAAAGATGATTTCATGTAAATGTTGACCGCAGCTGCGCCTCAAATGGTTCATACGCTCGGTCCAATTTTGACATATTCTCTCCAACATATCGGCCGGTATCTCACGAATAAATTCTTCAATATTGGCTTCCAGTACATCAACCGTTGCGGACTTGTCGCTATAGACATGAGCCTTAACATAGCCTCACAAAAATAGTCTAAAGGCTTTAAATCGCACGATCTAGGCGGCCGGTCTCAAACGTGAAATAAACTGTTCACCGAACTCGCCTCTCAATTGGGCCATTGTTTCGCATGCTGTGTAGCATGTGGCACCGTCTTGTTGAAGCCACATGTCAGCCAAGTTCAGCTCTTCGATTTTGAGCAAAAAAAAATTTGTAATCATCGCACGGTAGCGCTCGCCATTCACAGTAACGTTCCTGCCTTCGTCGTCTTTGAAAAAGTACGGTCCAATGATGCCACCGGCCCATAATTCACACCAAACAGTGCATTTTTCGTGATACATTGCCAGTTCTTGCAATGCTTCTGGCTGCTCTTCAAACCAAATACAACAATTTTGATTGTTCGCATATCCATTCAACCAGAAATGAGCTTCGCCGCTTAACACAATTTTCCGGAACAAAAAATTGCATATTCATTCAACTTTGCCAGCGCCCATTCACCGAAATTTAGCCGTTATGGTAGGTCGTGTGGATTCAATTCTTGCAAAATTTTCCATGTAGTGGAATAACAGAGGCCCAATTGATGCGAACGGCGCCGAATCCATAATCCACGATCATCAACAACACTGGCGGATACAGCTGTGATATTTTCCTCTGTTCGAACTCTACGTATGCGTGTTGTTGGTTTAATGTCCAATAATGTAAATTTGGTGTGAAATTTATGCCCCTATTGCGGTTCACAACTTTTGTAACAGTTTGGTCGCCGTCGAGAAATTCATATTGCCGTTCTCAACTCGACTGGCGGCTGATTTTTTTGATTGTGTTCATTATTTTTGTGGTATTGCCGTTTGCAACTCTGTTTCAGTTTGGTCGACAAGCACGTTAAATATACACCACTGCTCATAAGCAGTTGTGTTTGCATCAGTTGCAGTTTACTTTAAACTAATAAAGCCAAAAATAATGGAGAGATCGTAAGTAATAATTAGCTTGGCTTCATATTGTAATTTCTCAACATTTTATACATTTTCAGAAGTTTAAAAATTACAACCAAAGCTCAATTTGAGAGGCTTGTTCAACTAATGGTCCAGAATCCAAGCTAACAAAGTAGACGTGAATCTAAGAAAATAAGATTTTTTTTTTAAATAATTAAAGTTATCTTCCATTTCCATTTAGACTGAAATAAATTTAAAAAATAAATAAGAGATAAATTTATTGAGCTTGGAAAGAACGCATTATATTATTTCTGATACTCCTTGCAGCGTCTGTTTCGTCTCCAATACATCTAATACTTCTTTTAAAACAAGTGACATTGTAGATTGAGCCACTCCTATATTGAAGTCATTGCCGCTGCTCTTCTGGTAGCTTCCATCAGCGAAAAATCTAAGAGCAGCACACAATTTCAATATTGGTGGTATAGATACGACACGCACAGATTTCTTGAAATGGTGTTTTACGTCATCTAGCAAAAAGCAAAATGCCTCTTTGCTCAGTCGAAAATAGCTAATAAATCTATAAAAAAATTTATTATTTGCTTTTATTTATTTTGAACAATATTTATACTTTTCGCTAGGTAGTTCAAGAGGGTTAGAGTCATCACGAATTTTTCTCCATAAGCGTAGCAAATCAATTTTCGCGTCTTCGTTTTCATCTTCATAAAACAAATCTACACTAATATCCATTTTAAATAATTTTCACAGCAAAACACAATTGTATATTTCCTTTATTTTAAGCTGGTAACGCCATAACAATTTCAACCGAAAACAGTGGTGTACCACAATACCAAAAAATAGTTTGGTCTTGTTGAAGTCGGGTCGACTCTAAGACGTCCAAACTGGGTTGAGTGGTGAACCGCAATAGTGGCATTAGTCACAAGATTCCGAATAGCCGCCTCAGAAGGTCGCCCAAACTGACCATAAAATGAATGAATGAATGAACCGAGCATGAATTTTGATAATAAGATTCAATAATCTGCAAGCGTTGTTCGTTTGTAAGTCGATTCATGGTTAAATTTAATACGTACAACAACACTGGAAGTTCGGCTAAGATTTGTGGAAGTATGTTCTTTTTTAAAACATGATTGTTTAATTGTGTGTATTCAATTCAGAGGCTATTTAAATGACCCTTTTATTTTCTAATGTTTCACATTCACAACTAATAGCTTTATTATAGAAGTAGGGCTTTTATTATAATTGCTAATAGTAAAAGCAAAAAGAAAAATAAGCACCACAGTACTATACTTCAGTCATACTTCACATTGAACCTTTGAATTGATCATGCAGATGGATATGTGCAAGTATATTGAAAAAAATAAAAGTTAGTAGGTAGGTAGGTAGGTATTAACTGCACATTTATGATAGAGAAGTTCATTGCTTCTGCTTCGGTCTCCGCCACAGCCAGTGTTGCCGCGACTGCAACTGTTGTTAGTCAGTCGTTGAACTAACTAACAAAGCTTATTCATTCGTTACTAAATACATATGTACATACATATATCCTCATATCTACATACATATATATCAAGTTAAATGCACTACCTAACTCATACCCAGCAAGGAATTCTGTTACCGCCTCTAAAGGGGAGTTTCACACTTTATATATATAAATGTGTACTTTTTACTAGGTACGACTATGTACACACACACACACACACACACACACACACTATATGTACATGTGCAACTACGTATGTATGTATATATGTGTGTATGTGTATGTGTGAATTTTTGTATCCCTTGTGAATGAACTTCCCTTTGAATGGCTGAAATGGTAAAACTGCGACAACGACAAAGACCACGACTGATGATGATGATGATGATGATGATAATGATGACGGCAACAATATTCAAAAACCCTTCCTGCTTTGGTTATTTTGTGTGTTTAGTTTCTTCTTGTATGTTTTTTTTTTTTTTTTTTTGTATTTTTGAACCGTATTCGACATTCGACAACTTCAGCACGCGCAATTGCTTCCGCAACTTGAAAATGTTCTCATGCGAAAAATGGGTGGAAAAGGTGCTGCTGCTGCTGTTGCTGTTGATATGTATGAATAGTATTATGCATGCATGTATCGTATAATACCAACCCAAAACAGTTTGCAACTAATGTAAACAAATGCAAACAAAACAACAATAATATGTAACAAGAACAACAACAAACCCGAAATAATGAGTTTGTAACAAAGCTTGTGTATGCTATACCTACATAATATGCATGCAGATCATAATTTCTGAAACTGCAAAAAAAGCAACAAAACATAATTTTTATGATTACACTTATACGTGGTATGTAGGTACCCAAAGTAAAAGCTATACGAAAATTGAAAATATAAATTATAAGGTAAAATAACAAGAAGAAATAAAACAAAAAAAAAAAAAAAAACAAAAGCAAATAAATACAAAAAAAAAAAAAAACAGAGAGAAAAGAAAATTAAAAGGACATATAAAAGCGCTGTGAAAATAAACAAACATGCTGAGCAAAATGCAAGCAGCTATGACGACGATAACGACAACAGGGCACAGTGTTTCAGTGTTGGCCAAACATGTTGGTAAAAAAGCGATTCAAAATCAAAATTACAGTGTAATTCGTTCGTAATAGGTTCTTTAGAATGTTGCTTCAACATCTCTACCGCCTTCACAGTTTATACTAATTTGATTCTGGGCCAAGTCTGAAGTCTGTTGTCAAATATAATTTATCCATGAAAAGAAAATGTTTTTTTTTCCAATATCTCTCAAACAACAAATACAATTTCTTTTAAAAGAGTTTACAAAATATACCAAAAACGATGAAGAGATTTTAGCTTAAGCTATATCTGACAAAGTACTAAGCACATTACACCTACTTACAATAAGGTGAAGTAAAAACTATTTTTTTGCTTGCTACGTTTTGGGCATACCTCAAGATTGTGACAATTTTAGACTAAAAATAAAGGCACAAATTTTTTTTTTTTGTTTTCTTACTTTCGGCTCAATGGTATACAAAATGAAATGAAGTAGGTGAAGTATTCCCACAGAGGAAGTAATGAAAGAAATAAATGAAAAAAATACTAAATGCAACTACGTAAAATTAAAATGTTCTTGACAAATAATGACGAAAGTGAAGAAAAGAAAAAATACTAAATGCCACTAAAAGATCAAAAATACAAAAAATTAAAAAAAAAAAAAGACAGGGCTACTTTGAAGAAAGTACTAAAACTTAAATAAAAATTTCTTTTCGTGGTCGTCCCCAAAGAAATTATCAGCAATACATTATCAAATAACTCAGTGGTTAGTGTGTTGACCTTCTGATCTGTAGGTCGTGGGGTCAATCCCCGGCTGAAGAATAACAAATTTAATATTGAAAAAAAAAAAAGAATTATGAATTACTCGCCGGCTCTGTCCAATCTGGTCTTTAAAATAATCTTACAGTCGGCCTGAGTTGATGGATTTATACCCTGCACACATAGATATAATTATATAAAAATTGGGTTCGCCATGTCCATCTGTTGTACAGTAATCAAATGTTACGGCAGTATCTTAAAATAGCATGTAGCTACTAAATTCTGTAGGTGCCGTCATTCAGTTAGAGTTAGAGCGTTGGCCTTCTGATCTGTAGGTCGTAGATTCAATCCCAGACTGAAGCCCAACATTGATATCGAAAAGATTTTTCTTTAGAATGGTACCCACCTGTCGGCAAACAATTGGCAATTCTTCCGGCAGTAACAACTTTGTGACAAAACTCAAAAAAAGCGATGTCGCAACAGTTCTGTCGTTCGACACCGGCTCAAAATAAGTAGGTCCCTTCTAATACTGTCCAAAATTTAACACGCACAACAATAATGGAAGAGAAGCTCGGCCAAAGAGCCCTTCGGGGCTTATAACTGCCACATATTTATTTATTTTTGACATCATTATCAAATCAATAAGTGGTAATTTCTTTGGCGCCAACTTTGAAAATAAATTATTTATTCCATAATTGTCCATAATTCTTGCTATTGTTGTAATTTCTTTGACGCCGACTTTGAAAAGAAATTATTTATTCCATAATTATCCATAATTACTATTACTATTCCATTAGAAAAAATACTATAAAAGTAAAAAATCCCAATACAAAAGCACATTCTAATCATATAAGATAAATTTGCAACTGAAACTACAAACAAAAAAATTGTAAAAATTCAGAATATTTACTCCAAAATTCTAGCACATTCTTTATAATGGGCAAAATAGTACAAACATTTTTTATTAAAAGCTATAAAATTTTCTAGTCTTATTGCTAGACGGTTTGTTATAAACGTCTAAAGTAGACATAGCAAACTCTTTAGTTTTGTGGGTGAAGTCATGGTGGCTTTCGGTAAACAAATAATCATTGAACTGATAAGAAAAAATTTGTTCAAATCTTATGCAACGTGGGCGTGGCAGTGGTTCTATCTAGCGAAATTTATAATTTCTAAACTAATTTTAATTAGATTATTACTTGTACCATCAACACAATTAATTTGACAATATTCGACCACAACTTATATGAAAATATGACACTGTCCGACGACCCTTTTGCTACTCCTTTTACCTTTAATGACACCTTTTTTTGTGTGTGCAACGGTGCATTATGGCTGCTCCTGCTGCATTACACAATAGGTGTGTATGAGTGTTTGTTTGCAACAAAAATAATACAAAAAAACAAAAACAAATTATAATCAACATCATCGTGGTCGACGTCATCGTCACACTAAAAAGGGCGCGTAACTATATACTAACTACATATTAACGTGTTAACGTATAACATAGCTTTTGCTATAGTACAGGGTGTGCCGTCGAACATGACAAATATATAGAATTGAAATGATAAATATGCATATTTATTATTATTATTATTTTTTTTTTAATCAGTTTGCTCATGTTTTTGTTTTTCTTTAACATTAAAATGCGTAGTCATCAAGGTAATTTCATTTTACACGGAACATTGGCCATCGTTGCACATTTTTTTAGTTTATTGTTGTTGTTATTGTTGTTACTTATTGTCTTGACTTATAAGTAATCGTGGTTTGTTTTCATAAAATGCAGCTGTTCGGCCCAACAAATCATTTGGCTGATGACTGACAGTTTTTATTTTTTTTTTTATTTGGTTTTTCTTTGCTTTAACAGTACCCAGCAGCTAGTTCACGTGTTTAATAAGTGTATGTGTGTGTATGTGAACGATTATGTGATATGAGTTGTTAAATGATAATTATTACAGCAACTGTCAGCACTGTCTTTTCGCCATATGCACTCATTAAAATAGGCATTTGTCAGTCACCCCATTCAATTTATGTTGTACTACTTAATATGTACAAAAAAGAATAAGCACAACCAACAACCAAGCTATATTTACATAAAATACGTTCGAAAAATAGCAGAAGCACCCACAAGCCAAAAACTATTATTTCACACTTTTATTTTCTTTACCTAAAGCTTTTTGCACTGCCATATGATATGGATATGGATTTGTTTGTACGAAAGTAGTATTAATACCATATCTCTCTACATACATGCATACTCGTATATATGGTTGAGTACTCGTCTATGTATGGCACAGAAGAACATATTGTTTTTGGTTACTCAATATGGTTTATTATTACAAGTGTCCACATAATACCCTATCGTTTTTATTATTATTGTTCTCTTGTGTTGTGTTGTGTTGTGTTGTCTTGTGTTGTCAATGTCAACGAATTTGTTTACAATAGTATTGTCTTTAAATCGCATGATATTTAGCTATTTTCTATTATATCGCATTGCTTCTGTCTGGTAAAATGTATATTATGTATTATGACAAAGTAAACGGATTTTAGAGTGCAAAGTGTTGTTGTTGGGGTCAAGTTATTCCACCTTTATTTTTTGTTTATTCGATAATATGAAGAATTTTCACATTTTCCTAATTATTACACCCACCAGTTTGACATTTTATTTGAACTTGAATTGAATTGAATTGATTTGAGTTAATTGAGAAAAGTTAGAATTTCGTTAAGGTCACATATTGTGTCAAATTGTTGAACATCGAAATTTATAGGCAAGTAAGACAACAATAATTAATTTAAACGAAATGATTTCAGTTTTGCGAAAGTTTTCACTCAAATAATCATTCGACAATTAAATGTATATAAATTAAGCTCCGAAGAACTCTCTGGCCAAGCTTCTCTTCCAGTACTGTTGAGTGTGTTGAGTTTTGAATAGTATTATAAGGCACCTATTTATTGTATCTTAACGGATTCCTAAGTGCTGAGTCCTAGTGACATCACTTTTTCTCACTGATCTCTTTTAGGAGCACTTTCATGGCAAATTGGTACAGCCGGAAGTTTTGGCAATTGCTTGCCGACAGGTGGGAACCGATCGAAAGAAAAATCTTTTCGATATTTAAGTTACCTCAGCCGGTGACCGAAATCCGTTAGCCGTCTGTGCATGAAGTCTAAAAATTCGACTTTATACATTGAATGGCTACATGGTATATTCATTCCGGTCCAACGTTTTATATCACTTGAAGGAAGCTCCGAAAATATAGAAAAGGATATATATATTCTTGATCAGCATCGCCTTAATCGTGGATTTAATGATGTACGTCCGTCTGTCTGTTAGTCATCTGGCTGGTTTGGGTCACTGAGCTATTTAAACAAAATTTGACATGAGTAACCTAAGGTTCTTGGACCCCCCGTACAGACGGGGTTAATAATAGGCATGATCGGTCAACCGTCAATCCCACACGAAGCAATACAACATATTACAAAAATCTTGTCTAATACTATGTGGTACTTATAAACCCCGAAGGGCTCCTTGGCCGAGTTTCTCTTTCAGTACTGTTGTACGTTGAAAATTTTGGACAATATTAAAAGTGACCTTATTTTAGCCTGTTCCAAAGTGCAGAACCCTTGTGACATCACTTTTTCTGAGCTTCATCACAGAGTTCCTTCAAAAGTCTTTTTCATCACAAATTGTTACTGCCGGAAGAATTGCCAATAGCTTGCCGACAGTGGGCACAATTCGAAAGAAGAATCTTTTTAGAAAAAAAAAATTTTTATATTAAATTTCGAATTAAATTAATTCAGCCGGACTGAACCCACGACGTACAGATCAGCAGGCCAACGCACTAACCACGAAGCTGCGGCACGCAACATACTAACCTCGGAATTTAAAAAAAAATGTTTGTCATCGAGCCACGCCTACTTTTTAATATAGCTCCCATACAAAGTCGTAGAGTTTTTAAAAACTTGAAACCAGCGTAACTTACCTAGTTACCTAACTATGATAACCATACTAGACTTGTAGATAGAAACAGTCTTTCAGAAATTGAAGAGCCAATATTAGAAGTGACCTACTTATATATATTAGCCGGTTCTAAGGGTCGAAACCCTTGTGACATCACTTTTTCTGAGCTTTGTCGCTCTTTTAGAAGCTTTTTCGGGGTAAATTGTTACTACCGAGAGAATTGGCAATCGTTTGCTGACAGGTGGGTACCGCTTGTAAGAAAAATCTTTTCGATATTAATGTTGGGCTTCAGTTGGGGCTTGAACCCATGACCTACAGAACAGAAGACCTAACCACTGAATCACGGCACCTACAGAATGTTTAAGATAATACCCTCAAATTCATTTACTCTATAAAAGATGGACATGGCGAGCCAACTTTTTATATAATTCTATCTACGTGTGCAGGGTATAAATCGATCAGCTCCAGCCGACTGTAAGATTTTTTTAAAGACCAGGTTGGATAGAGCTTAATTCTTTTGAGATTCAATAATTCTCAGGACAAAAATTTCTAAAAGAGCTCTGATCGTACAAAAATACTTCACTTCATTCGTATCAGATAGATATATATATATATATATATATATATATATATATATATATATATATATATATATATATATATATATATATATATATATATATATATATAACTGTCCATGTGAACTCAAGAATTTGATGTCATCTCTCCATATCCTCCTGGAATTTTTTTCATCGAAAATATGTCGCAATTTATCGTTTAATCACTAATTCATGCGCTTTTGATTCATTTCAAACTATGGGTATGCACTAAAAGTGGCAAAAAAAAACAATTACTCTGAGTCCTCTTTCTCTTAAATATACGTACCGACTTATATGTCGGGTATGTTGGTTATCTGACTGCCGAATACGTTACAAATACCTGCAGCAAATATTCTAAAATATTAAAAATCCTGTTGGAGACTGCCTTAATTGACCATGTAATACAAAGAAATCAAATCAGTGGACACCCGTTAGGGAACTTCTATTAGTGCTCTCGTCTTTTCCAGCACCATCTGTCTTAGCACAAAAGAAATTTTAGGTCGCAGTGCTTTGACTTTTGAATCGAGCCTTACTTAATAAATAAATAAATAAATAAAGTGTCATCCGTCACACAATGCCCCAACAAAATAGTATCATTTGCACTATAAGAGTATGGTAAATGTATGAAAAAAGTTTATTTATTTTATCGACTATATCTTTTTCATGTGCGCCTTCAATTTGCATATGTCCTTTTTCGCCTGAGGTCTCATTCAGATTTTTCAGTACATTTAATAACGTTAAAAAATCGATATAACTTCAATTTATTATGCAATTTACAACAAGAACTACTTTTTCAATTATTAGTTATAACATAAGTGGTTTGTTTTGCAATTTTAACACCATAGCTTTATTGAGCATTTGTACCATTTGTATATAAGAATTTTGTCATAATATCATAGCATATTGCCTTCAATCATATTTTGGAACTAATTGCAATCCATTTATGTAAATAAGGGTTATTCGCGGATGTATGTATGCAATTCAGCTTTATTGTGTTATTATACCAAAGAGGCTTATATCATAATTTACATGATGCGCATTGATGCGCAATTGATTTTGATCTTGAAAATGCAATCATGCATACAAAATGAAATTCTCCATATTTACAGTGGAAATATTATTAGATTGAATAGGAAAATAAGCCCAGATTGGTGTACAATGTATTGGCTGCAGTAGAAAATTATATTCAAAAATATATTTTGTCTACTTGTTTTTCAATTTATTTAAGTGTATTTTTTTTTTTTTTTTTAATTGCAATTCAACATTCAGCATGACAAGTAGGAAAAGAAAAGAACACAAAATGAAACAAAAATAATATTGACAATAGCAAAGAGGGCCTAAAAACAATTGCAAACATATCAAAATATTTATATAAGCCTCATTTAAACAAACACGTACACATACACACACACACCAGCACATACTTAATACCTAAGAAGTGCATTAAAAGGGGTTAACTGATATTGCAAAATAACAATAACAACACAATAGCTCGGTAGAGTACAAAAGTCACACACATGCACATACGAATGCATAGACAATATGTAGGTAGTATGTTTATTAGGGTGTGTCGAATTTTATGCTCGCGTATAATTGTATAGCAAAAATAGACTCTTCGATGTTTCTAAGCATTTTTAATTAAAGTAACTTTATTAAAAATAAAATAAAAAATTTGAATTAAAAATTTGGTACACAAGTATTGCTATTCATACAAAAATAAATAAATTTTGTATTCTTTTTTTTTTTTTTTTCGTTTAAACAATTTTAGACCAATGATTTCTTTGGCAAATATACTTCAAACTAATATGATAGTTTCGTGCTACGAATTGTCACTAAATTTGATCCAATCTAATGTACTTGTATATACTAGGTACCAATGTGCAATTGTAAACAAGAAAAAAAGATGAAGAAAATGGTTAAATAAAAATCTATATAAAAAAATAGGAGGAATAGGGAAATTTCAAAGAATTGTTGTACCTGCTGTTGTAGCGTTTAAATTGAAACTTGTTTGTTACCATGTTGCCAGTTGTGATGTGGCAACAAAGGCAATGACGAGGCATTGAACACAATGTGAAGAAAACTCTAAGAATAGCAACAACAACAACAACAGCAACAACAACACCATAGAAATTATCGGGCAAGTGATTGTTGCTAAGAAGGCCCTTAAAAAGGTATTGAAGAAGAAGAAGAAGAAGAAGGAAAAAAAAAAAGATTCCTTTGCAACTAAAGAAGTAAGATGAAGAGCAGCAAGTGTTGAATATATACACATAGAGCACAAGATAGAAAAATACTTAGTGCAATAACAAATGCAAACTATAAAATCTTCTTAAAGGGGTATTATGTCGAATACGTACAAATATACTTACGGTTTGGCTGTACAATATGTAAGAATTGGTATTAATTTTCAAGTGTTCTTTTTTTTGTTCATGTTAATGTTAATTGTTCGTTTCTAAGGAAATTTTTAAAGCACAAATTATTCAGTGTACAAAAAAAAAAATATGACATTCGATGAAATAATACCTTGAAGTCGCAAAATTATAGGAATAATTTTGATTAATTGAATAATTGATTTAAAAAAATGTTGATTAATCGAACAATTGATTAATCAGATTGTTCGACTAAGCGATTAATCGCAGAGTTCTAGTTAGAAAGGTTTTATAGTCTTCTGGCTGTCGAAGTATAGCCTAACGTCTCTTATGGACATTCTGCTCTTTCTCTCTCCCTCTCTCTCTCTCCGTCTCTCATTTCCTCTCTTTCTGACGATCACTAGAACCCCTTGTATAGACACTACAGTTTGGCAACCGCTTTATTCTTAATGTATCCAAATAAATCACTTCATATACTCTATATCAGATTTCCAGACCATCGTTGGTTGACAAATTAAGATTTCTCTGGAAATCAATGGAATCCTGATTCGTATCAGACAATCGTATGTCACTATTTGGCATTTATAAACTCCGATGGTCCCTATTGTCGAGCTTCTCTTTCAGTATAGTTGTGCGTCTTAAATTTTGGACAGAATTAGAAAGGTTCTACTTATATTCGACTGTTCCTAACAGCAGAATCCTTGTGACATCACTTTTTCCTGCGTTTTGTCAGAGAGCACTTTTAAAGCAATTTTCATGGCGAATTGTTGCTGCCAGAAGAATTGGCATTGGCATTGCTCTATTCAAAGCTTTGCCACAGAGCTCTTTTACAAGGTTATTTTTTTGGCATCTTTATTTGTGACAACCCTGTTTTTAGCAGCTCAGCTGTTTTCGTGTAACATGTTACTGTCAAACATGTTCAGTTTGGTCTATAACTTAACCATGAATCGATTTACAAACGAACAACGCTTGCAGATTATTGAATTTTATTATTAAAATTCATGCTCAGTTAAGAAAAATGTATTCAGCGACGAAGCTCATTTCTTGTTGAATACGTTAACAATCAAAATTTCCGTATTTGGTGTGAAGAGCAGCCAAAAGCTTTGCAAGAACTGCCAATGCATACCGAAAAATGCACTGTTTGGTGTGGATTATGGGCCGGTGGCATCATTGGACCGTACATTTTTAAAGACGACCAATGCAGGAACGTTACTGTGAATGGCGAGCGCTACCGTGCGATGATAACAAACTTTATTGCCCAAAATGGAAGAGCTGGATATGGCTGACATTTCAACAAGACGATGCCACATGCCACACAACAATCGAAACAATGGCCCAATTGAGAGGCGAGTTCGGTGAACAGTTTACTTCACGTTTGTACAATGAGTGTACAATGAATGTGAAAGAAATTGGAGAATCTGAAACCAATCTTTAGAAAATGCTGTTCAGTGCTGGTCTATGGTTCCTCCTTGTCCTCATATCTGCAGCTTCAGCGAAAAATGGTGGCACAGTTCCATTCCTAAGCTGAAACATTTTATAGCGACCCTATTCTAATATTGGCCAGTTATGTTACGCTCTCTTTTCGTATGATAGCTGGCGCCCAAAATTCCTTTGTCTTGACCGTAATTTTCTCCTTTATTTCCAGATTACAGATACCAAAAAAAAAACCTTTAAAATTAATTTCAGCCTTGAATTTATAAGATTTAAAAAAAAAAAAACAGAACCCAATAAGATGCACATTATGTACAGTTGATAAAACGATATAAAATCCATTTATGCATGTAATTCTCCATATATGCATCCTTAATGCTGTGATGGCGTTTTATTTAAACAGAAAAAAAAAATATACAAAAAATATGGAAATCAACAATAACACTCTCATATATCGTATATGAAGTGAAAATCAATTTTATTTCTGATTTGATTTGATTTAAAGTCTTTTTAAATGAGTACATACTTACTTGCCTACTTGCAATGCGAATGTTGTACAGAAAATCATTAAGATAATACAATTTCAATATCATTCTCCCTCACTCTCTCTCTCTCTCTCGACTTTTCCTCTGGGTTAACTTTATATTAAAATGAACCGAAAAAAATTGAAATTTTCATCTTCATTATGAATGTATTTCAATTGTTAACGTAGAACAAACAAAAACAGCACTTACAACAATCATATGTGGCGAGTGGTGCATATGTAACTCCCATAACTCGTCAATGTTTAATCAAGATTGCAACATTTTCAGCATACAAAATATGTACTACGTACTTACAATATTTCATATGTACGTGCGAACGATATAAGTTCGATTCATGTAAGCCCCCAGGCATTGTACGAATACAATTTCCACCACTACCGCCACCATCATCATCAACATCACCGTCATCACCATCATCATTATGTGCCCAACCACACAACTGCCAACAATTCTCTCACCGATTTTGTTGAGTGATCTTTTTCACGCGTTTATTTACTTTTTGTTTTTACCTATTTCCAAGTATTACTAGTACGATATGTACCCATCAGACCATCAGACCATCAGACCATCATACACTTGAATGACGACGGTGATACATTAGAATGCATACCTTTATATTTGTATATATCCAAAAAGGGTCTTTCATTTGTATGTACAATACTATTTAGAAAAGCATCGAAAAAATACATAAGAAGAACAAAAAAATTCGACTAGTTTTCTGTTTACATTTAGGCTTTTGCCAATATTTGTTTAGGATGACGCTATTATTTGATTTTCGTTCACGTTTTTTTTTTTTCTCCATTCGCTTTTCTTTCTTTTATTTAAATTGCTTGTGTACTCATTGTTATTTTAAGCCTAATTGCTATTTCTGATAGCATTTTAATGTCATTTAAACATGGCTGAATCGTCATTTACCAACAATAAATTTCTTCATACGGGAATGAGTAAATGATTTTTGTCACATTATTACATGGGTACGTACATGGTACATGCTGCATACATGCTGCTGCAATAGATGAGAGTAAGGCATGGTAAATGGTATATTGCATAAAACCAGGATTTAAAATGAAATTTATGGTATTTATTTATGTAAATTACTATGGTCATGAGGTGAGGCCATTACACAACAGTAGGTACAGTTGTTGTTAATGTGTTACTAGACTACTAGACCTACATATATGAATATTTAATGCAATACTGAGGATTAAAAGAGTATAAAACATCAAGTGACTTTTGATTAAAAATAATGAAACATGGATGATGAAAATCTTCAAGAATACTGAAGAAGCAATAGTGGTTATTTCGAATAAATTTTGTAATAAAAATTGATCAAAATATTTTTTCGTTTTGATTTCATCACAAAATTCCAGCATACCAAAAAAAAAAAGAAAGATTATTGTATTGGAACCAAAATACCGTCGATATCCCATTTTATAGCTTCTTTTGAGTTGTAGTTCTTATTACTTAAATGGGACTGAAGTCCACGGAAAAGATGACGATCGCAAGGTGCAATATCCGGAGAGTATGGTGGATGCGGCATTAGCTCCCATCCGAGCTCGTTTAGCTTGCCTAAGGTTTGTCTTGCGGTATGCGGTCTTGCGTTGTCGTTGCGTTGAAACAAAACTTTTCATCTATTGACTAAAGCCGGGCGATTTTTTTCAAGGGCTTCATTCAGTTTGGATAATTGATGGCAATAAGAATCAGCTGTGATTGTCTGGTTTGGTTCCAGTAGATCAAAATAAATGATGCCGGCCATATCCCACCAACAGGAGGCCATCTCTGGGGGATGGTTCTGTTGTTTCATTTTTATCTAACCACTGGCGTTTGCTAACAGGATTATTGTAAAGGACCCATTTTCGTGCCCCTTAAAAAATATGGTTCAAAAAACTCTAATTTTCAAGCTGAGAATACATATATTCACTCTCTGCTGAAAGTTTGCAACGGAAAGTTTATGCGTAACCCATTTTCCCAGCTTTACAATCTTGTCCAATTAAACCAGGTGCCTGTAAACTGTTCCATGTGATGAATTTAACCTTCCAGCCATCATGTCGACTGTCAAAGTTGGCTCAGCTTCCATGAGTTCCAGCAAGGGGTTGGAGTTAAAGATCTCAGGACGACCACAGCGCAGGGGGTATCCTCAATGTCACAATCACCACTTCAGAATTTTGAAAACCACTTTTGCACAGTCTTTACACTCACGGTATTCTCCCCGTTTATTCCTCAGCAGCAGTTGTTGCATTTTTTCCACTTTTATAAAAAAAATACAAAATATGCCTCTTATACTCGTTCGAAGATTCCATTTTATTTTTCTACAACGCGTACTTCAATCCGCCATTAAAATCACTCGTTGAATGCACAATGCATCAGTGAAAATAAAAATAGTTCCTTTATCTCCCACGAATATTTTTTTTTTTTTTGTACGCAAAAAGCGCCTACTGTAAAACTATTGAAAAAATAACGCACGAACTTATGAACTGACCTGATATATAGCTTTGTGTAATATGAAATGGTTACGAAATTGATATTCCGGAACAAGTGATAATTGGAAGGAGCAATGTCTGGGCCAATGGGGTAGGACTTCACATTTGAGCGTTTCTAAGTACGTTTTAACGGATGCCGCTACTTTTGGTCGAACGTTATCACGTTGCAAAGTTTTTTGTCATGTCCATCGTCGAATTTCGATCATTATTCCTGCAATGCTCGGCTCAAACGCATCAATTAACGTCGGCATTAAATTTTCTATCTTTCGGATCATTCCCATTGCGTGTAAACGATATCAAATGGTTGGCTGAGTGACTCCAAGTATTTCTGAAGGTTCATCTTGCGTTTGTGATGGATCTTCATCGAGCCATGTCCCCAATTTTTCATCAAACTTTGGTGTCGCTCCGTTCTTCGTCTTCCAAATCAAAATTGCCACTTTTAAATCATGCAAACCTCTTCTGACATGTTCGTTCATCTTAAGCATGGTCACCATAAACTTTCACTAAAACACGATGACTTTTAGCAGCATTGTTTTCTTCATATTGAAGTAATGAAGTAAAACTCTCCACAGAAACACATTATTCGGTAAAAAAGTTGACATTTTCACTCACACAGCACACAGAAACTATGTTGTTTACACTTCTGCGAAATGACAGATGCTGAAAAATAAAGTCTATTGATGACGCTTCAAAATGACGGTGTTGCCATACGAAACAATGGAATAATAAATTAGTAACGACATACTTCCAATAGTAGACTACTAAATAATTGATTCGATAATATAGAACCTACTAAATTATTAATGAATTTAAATGCCTTCGATAGTAGAGAGCCCATAAAATACAAAAAAAAAAATATCGTTGATTTTGTATCAAAGGTAATCTCATTTTAAATATGTGTTTCTATTGCGTATTAATCTTTTTTTTTTTCTAATACATGTGCTAGCACAAAACATCACTCACGCTAGCATATATTTTGGTGATCAATGCTTATAGCCAAAGGGTGATTTATTACAATACGATTATAGATTGTACTTGCCTACACGTAAACTTAGATGGAGAAAATGTAATTTGTACTTGTTCATATTCGAGTACTTATCATTTGAAATTGTAATTTCACAATTGAAAATTTAATTATACGATACATTGTAATGTGGTGCTTTAATGCATTTAGGTATATGAATATATTTCCTCATAGAAATATATGTTGAAATTGAAAATGCATATGGACAATATGACAATATTTGTAATTACATAAAGAAGACTTGACAAAAAATGAAAATTATTACAAAAATCTAACTATGATATTTCTGCTCGAACTGTTTGTCATGTCATTAATATGAATTTGTAAAGTATAAGTAGGATGCTTGAATGTATGCATATTTGTACTTGAATGCATTTACTATATGTACACATGTGTATATTCGACTTAATTACTATATAATGGCATTTTTGAATCAACCCAATAAAAATATCTACTTATGTTGTGTACATTTATTCTAAAGCATCTCTCTCAGTAAGGCAAACACATCAATAATATTGTATAAGCGATACCAAAAGAAATATTTTTTTTTTTAATGATTATTATTATATTCATCATCGTCAGCAAAAGAATCATCATCATCATCATGATCATCATTATTATCGAAAATACAGAATAAGTATGTACGAGTACATAGAGTGACAATGAATATGGTTGAGAGAGAAATTTGTATGGGAAAGCAGAAAGTCGTCTTAAATCAAAGTGGGTGCATTCACATGTCTCAAGAGCTTCTTATTATATGCTCGATATGCAATGACAAAAATATAAAAAAATAATAATATGTACAATCTCATCAGGAACAACAACATATGTATGTATGTACATATAATATGCATAAGTATGCAATTTATAATAACAACAATGTCAGCCGACAACATTTTCATACATGAATCTGTACGTACAAGTATACGTGCATATGTGTGAATGAGTTTCAAAATGCACTTGGTCGGTATAATGCGAATATTCACAATTACATACATGCATTTATGTATTTAGGTGTATAGTAAGGAATGTATGTATGGATATGTATGAAAATGAGAACGTTGAAAACAGAATCAGACCAAGGTTTAAATTGATAAAATGCTACACGAATAAAAACAACATCAAATCACAAAGAATAACGGAATGGATGGTAAAAAAAAAAATAAAAACAAAGCAATACCTAATAGAAAGAAAATGCATACAAAGTTGATATCTACCTACTACATACTTATCCCACACTGAAAAATCAACAAACCTAAGCCAAGTTCACAAAAAGTGAAAATTTTTATTTATATACTAATACATATGCATAGGTGTACATACATATATGCATATGATATATGCAAAAGCGTCAACAACTGAACCAACAACAATATTGTGAATTCCAACAGGAACAAGAAAAGTAGGAACAACCCATTTTATGGAGACATGTATCAGTGTAGGAGTGTGTAAAGCTTAGAAAAATCCAATATAAAATATGTAATGAGTCGAGGAAAAAGTATTGAGCTTTTTTTTTTGGATAGAAATATTATTCCATCATTGAAGTTTAGTCAAGTTGAATATTGAGTCAATATATTTTCATCTTTAATCACTTTTGAAGTCATGTGTCATGTGAAGGATGTGTTGCAAATGCTAAAACAAATTATAGGCGCTAGGGTTGGGTCCAAGGTCGAAAATATACAATGAATATGAGTATATGAAAACGTTCTCATCAAATTCCTTTAACCCTTAAGCAGTTCTTTCAAAAGTGTCTCAATTTCATTTCATTTCAATAGTGAATTGCAATTGAAAACACTATCCATTAAATTTGTCAATTCATTTGATATCAAAACTTTTAGATTTTGTTTATATTCACATTGTTTTCAGTTTCTCAGAAAAAAAACTATGAAAGAAAACTCTGAAATAATGTAAGAGATTTGACAGAATATTGTCCCATAAGCCCACCATAAGGTCACCAGTTATGGTAGTCCCTACGTGGACTACTGTAGAAATTACGAATGAAACATGTGCTCTGCTTCTGATCGAATCTTCAGAGAAGACCAATCAGATATATTGACGCATTATACTATAGGAAACTTGAGGAACTTTCAGATATGTGGCTAACCGAAATCCCCTACTTTCATATCACAGAACACACAGAACACAGAATACTAAGGTTTCGCCCATCTTTTGAATTTGATGGATTGTGACGTCACAGTAGTTCCTAGAGTTGTATTATTTATTCACTATTCCGTATTGTTTACATTTTCTCCTCCATTTGATTGGCATTTGGTCATTTTGTTTTGCAGCTGAACTACTATGACGTCGCAACTAGAAAAATCCCCTATGATGGGCGCAAACTTCTTTTCTATCATTTTTCTTTTCATATAACATGTCATCAGAATAGACTAAGAGTTCTCCGAAGCCAAATGGCTCAACCAAACTAACATGCATAACCTGATCTAACTTTCAGATCCTTGGCAATGATATGAAATGGTCGAACACGTGTCGATCTTGCTGAATTTTTCAAATATTTCAATAACTTTCGTTAATCAGTTGAACAGGTGATTGTATTTCATCCAAACTCATATCAAGGCTTCTCGACGATAAAGAAAATATTTTTTCACGGGCCCATGTCGCATTTTTCTCTTGGACATAGTTTTGACTTACCTCTTGAATTATGTTTTTACCCTAGAGAGCTATAAAATTTATATGCCATTTTTATAGATCTGGTCGTGGACTATTGCATATTTTTGGTTATATATCCTAATGTTTTTAACTTCATTTTAGTCGCTTGTAATTTTAGGCCACATATGTCATGCGTCATGTAAACAATAAGAGCAACAAATCATTTAAAATGTAAAATTGTATTGAAAAATTGTAATGAAGTAAACAAAAAGTGATATTACTTACTTACTTATGTATCCATTATCACCGAAAATCGATTTAAGCCGAACCTAGCATGCTTCGCCAAGCAATTCTACCTTCGCTTTCCTTAGCTAACGCCAGTTAGATATTCCAAGCACTGATAAGTACTTCAGTACTTGGTTTTCCACCGGAGCTTGGGTCTGTCTCTACTGCTTCGTTTACCTTCTTAGTCGGATTGCATTCTTTTCTCTTCGCTCGACATGACCTAGACAGCGCAGCCGCTGAAATTTAATGCGCTTCACTATATCGGTGTCGGCATATAGCTCACACAAGCTTTACAATGATGCCAATATTAAATGAAGATCTTTTTCCGTTTCCTTCCTTACTATTATAAAATTTTTTTAAAGATCAAGATCCCCTATTGCCTGTACAGTGTTGAAAAATTCATGATACTCAATCAATTCACATAATTACTTAGAAAAGGGTAACAAACAAGAGTTTTAAGTTTCTTCTGCTTAAAAAACCATTCGCTACATTTTGCACTGAATAAAACTTCGCCCTGGTCGCCCTATTTACATAAGGGCCTCACTTTCATGAAATTACCCTATTCAAATTGCAAAATGTTGTGAATTTTTGCTGGATAGTTCATTCATTTGTAAATAACTGAATAACTTTCGCTATATTGCAAAGGTTTTAATAAAATTTTAATTTATAATTGTAACTTAATGTCAAATATAATTACTCGTTACAGAATTACCATGTATAGTGCATTAGAGTAATCTGCTTAAAATGAGATCCGATATTTTTTCTTAGCCCACAGAATCCACATACCATCATATGTAGTGTATTATGATTATTTTTATTTATTTTTTTTTAATTGGATTTACGTATGTGTAAGAATTATGCCGCATGTCAACGTTGTTGAAGTGTTTACGTGTGTCTTCATACATGCTAGTATATGCACGTTCCTTTCGCTCTATGCTCTTGTAACCGGAGGGTTTCTGGCTTTGCGTTGTTGCACATAACAAAGCATCATTATGCCACAACCACAGCCACAGCAACCTACATACGTTATTATGATGAGTCACACGTCACATCACATCAGAACGCATCGCACATCAGCATATCAGCACATTGCAGCAGAGAATGAGAGAAAACGCAATGCAATGTAATGCATCATAAACATAAGACATTTCGTCATCATCAAAATATTCTATGCAGTATCATCATGATGATGATGATCATCATCATCATTGTCAACATAACAGAGCCATAATATATGCATATATCATAGCAATAATCATTAGCAACACCGCCAAGCTTGGTTACCTCAAACAATGGGCAACAAATACTTTCCCCAAACGAAAACTGATGAATATATGATATACTCTATCTAAGAATGTGTGCTATGTACGAGTAGTATGCATTTGTGCGTTACATTTACTTTCGACATCGCGTGAAAATCTTGTTTGTTGCCCGCTTTTTCTACTTCTTCTGCTGCTGCTGCTGCTGCTGCTTTACTTCAACCCAAGTTTTGAGTCATTGACGCCGTCATCGTTGACGTGCTATTTTTTATATATTTTTTTCATTCTACTATATAGCTTTAGAAGCGTGCAAAATTGCAGGAAATTGAAAGAAAAGCAAAATATGGCCGCCAGCCAAATAGACAGGAAACAAGCACGGAAACATGAAAATTACAGCAAGTCTCATTTTCTATGCGTACACGTACTCGTACCCTGTATTATTTTATTTATCATTACCTATTTGATTTTTTTTTTTTTTTTTTGTAAGCATGAGTGTGAAAGTGTGTAGCGACATTGCGATTGGTAAGATTATTGCGAGGTTAAACAAATTTCGTCCCTTTTTCTTTTTGGTGTTTGTAAGATAAAATGGCGTCTTGTATGAAATTAACGAAAAGGATATGCCAATTTTTTGTGTGTGCGAATATGTGTTTTTTTTTTTTTTTTTTTTGTAAATTTCTAATTATGCATTTATTTTCATGTATTAGAATGTGTAAGCTTCTGGCCATTTTTGTTTAAATTTAATTTTCATATAAGTCAAAAGCGAGTTTATAATAATTTATTATTTGAGTATCATAAAAGCCTCTTTGACGTAATGAAATTTATAAATCACAGGTGTAGGCCCATCAGTTTTCATTCATATGGCTGCCTCAGCAGCGTTTGAATGTCTTTGGCCTATGCAGTAGCGTACCGTATCAACTCAATTTTACAAGACCTTGCGGACAATTTCTGACCTTCTCTCACGAATGGCTAGGATGATATTCACCTTGAATTCTCTCACCAATCCTTTCTTCGACATCGCCAAGAGGGCTGATGACTCGACTACTGAATTTAGACCTCAAAAGATTGATTGTTTGATGAGCTGTGGTAGCTGGAACCCACAGATCGTCCAAGTTTACGTAATTATGAAGTGTGAAAAAATCTGTAACCGCAAATACAATAATAATTATTTTCTAAAATTCGGAGAGAATACCTGAGTACAAAAATTTGATACTGGTTGAACTGTCTGTTGGAACCAAAAGAAATTTTGGTGCTAAGAAATTAAATGAAATTATTATTTATAGATTTTTAGTTTTTTTAGTTGTATAAATAAAATATAAAATAAATATGTGGCGCTTATAGGTCCCGGACGGCTTTATGGCCGAGCTTCTCTTCCAGTACTGTTGTGCATCTTAAATTTTGGACAATTTTAGAAGGGTCCTACTTATATTAGCCGGTTCGGAACGGTAAAACTCCCGTGGCATTACTTTTTCTGACTATTATCACGGAGATCTTTTAGACGATTTTTCATGGCCAATTGTTACTATCAGAAGAATTACCACCATTCGAAAAAAAAATATTTTGGATATTAAAGTTGTGCTTCAGCCGGGTATTGAACCCATGATCTACGGCGCTCACTCTACCAAAAAACAAAAATTACTTTATAATGTCTATTTTTTTATTGAGTTAAATTTTTTTTTTTGAAATATAAAACTCAAAACTTACAGTTTTATTATTATTTTTTTTTTTTATTTAAATTAAACTCAAAATGAAATTTTTACTTATAAGAAAAAAAGTAAAGTTAAAGCTTTTCAAAAAAATTGATTGAATAATTTTTTGGTAGAGTATAATAATTTAAGTTTTATATTTCGAAAATAATACATAAAACTAAAAAACTAATATATATCTCCGAGCAAGAAAAAAGGTAAAACTCAATAAGAAATTTTTATCCTTGAGCACATTTCTTTTATTCTTAAAGAAAAAATTTTTAAATTTTTTAATCATAGAACAGTTTGGTAGAGTAAAAAAAAAAAAGAAAAAAAATATTTTTTGAGGATCGAAATATTGCTCTTCCGAAAACTGACGCCTTGGATTCGGAAAATGTTTGCATTCGTCTTCAATGTAGGCAAACTCTCAGTATATACGCATAATTCTTAGAAACTTAGACGGAGATCGTCCTAATTTTATTCCATCGTATTATGATCCATGCTCCGAAATGATATCCTTGTCTTCAATCCAGATGCATTCTAAGAAAGTCCAAATGCAAGTCATGACATGCAAGTTTTGTCTCGATACGCAAAACCTACCTATTTTTTCCCCCCATTTCTAAAATTTGTGGTAATATTTATTTAACAACTGATCAAGCAGAAAAATAAAAGTGAAAGTAACGTCAAAACGAATATCGACTATTAAAAATCCTGCAACAAAAATGTAACCACTAATTATGGAAAATAATACTTGAATATAAATAGCATTAATTATAGTTTCTATTTTATGTCCACGTATAAGTTTTTCTTTTTTCCTTTTCATTTACATATTTGTTACCAATATTTCAGTATGATTGTCAACAATAAAATCATTGAAGCATCAAAAATATGAGCCTACGAATATATTTAACGTAAAAACAGGTTAAAATATATATATATATATTCATGTTTTTGTTGTTGCTATGCGTTATTGTTTTTTTCATTTACTTTTCATTTTTTTTTTTTCTGCTTCTCCTTTATAACCGCCAAATCGACTTCCTCTCTCTTATTTGGAGTATAGGGAGGAAAGATACGCTTCATCCTCTGGTATGGTACATTCTTATAAATACGTTAAGGTATACGTTATATACACAAACACACCTTACCTACCTTGCTACAAACAACATTCGGTTATCCTTTTATCATTGAAATAAATATATTTTTATCATGTTGACGTCAGACGTCAGTCAGGTAGTACACCATTGACTTGGCTCTTATTGTCTCGCCGTCGTTTGTTATAAACAACAGTCGTTCATATGGCAATATTTGTATAGATGTATGTGTGTATATGTGTTGGTACACATAGCAGACGGTAATTTCAACCAGTTTGTTATTTTTTCATTCCAAATGTATACATTTGTGTGTGTGTGTTGTTTCCATGTATTGCTTCGCTTTGTGCAACATGCAACCGTCGTAGCGTGTTTTATTCCTTCATTTTCCTTTTTTTTTTCGTGTGTGTTTTGAAGGCTTATTTCTTGTGCATATATATTTGTGCATATACATATGCACATACAGACAGGTTCTGTTAAAACAAATGTTGTTCTCTGTTCTTTTCAATTTCAAAAGATTTCTCACTGAGTACCTACCACCTACATATGTACATATGTATGTATGTATTTGTTGTAAGGATATTTTGTGTAAATCATTTTTATTTTCTTCACTTCTCTGTGTGTTTGGGCAAAGTGTTTATAATTCTTTCATTAAAACGCTACAGAAAAAAAAACAACAAATAAAATTGAAAAGGTAAAATCTTACAGAAGATAAATATACCTATATGTACCCATATACATATATGTATATGGTTGTTACAAGTAAAACTGTTATTGCACTTTTACAAAATTTTATGATGCAGTAGCACAATAACACAACTACATTTTGCACTTGTAGTCATGTACCCCATGCATGTGCATATCGAAAGAAAATGAGAAAAATCTTTGAATGTTTCTTCAAAGACATCATCAACATCATCAATGTTCTTATTGATGTTCCTAACACTTGTTTATATACATGTATACAAATGCATACGCATCATTTCAAATAATGTTTCAATGACAATTTTACTTGCTAAGAAGATTTGCACAATATGCATTTCGAACAAAAATGAACGGCTGGTGTCTTTTTTTTTTTTTGTTTTTTTTTTCTTTCATCAACATTAGTATCGCATAAATGTGACTGAATGAATGTCACTATAAAACTCTTAGTGTATCGAATTGTAATAAAATCTTATTGTAGGTAAATATGTATGTGCATGAAGTCAGCATATGTACAATAGTATAGATTTGTTACTTTTCTATTGTTAAACTATATTAAACTGATTTCAATCGCATCTAATGTCATAAATTTGAAGTTAATGATCTCCAAACGATACTACGTAATACATTCTTGTTCAATGGTTCATGTATTGGTTTTTCAGTATGTGACAAACGCAGTAAGAATAAGTCATAAAAAAAATTAATTTATTATTATGAGCAAATATTATTTCAGTTAGACCATTAAAATTTTCATGAATAATGTTCTAAAAAAAACTTTGTTCCGTTGCCGTTCGAGAAGTCCTTTTTAAGTCTCTTTAAAGAAGTCAATTTTAAAGTCTTTTTTAAGAAGTCAATTTTTAAGTCTTTTTTAAGAAGTCCCTTTTTAGGTCTTTTTTAAAGAGTCCCTTTTTAGGTCTTTTTTAAAGAGTCCATTTTTAGGTCTTTTTTAAGAAGTCCATTTTTTAAGTTTGTTCCGTTACCGTTCGAGAAGTGCTTTTTAAGTCTCTTTAAAGAAGTAAATTTTTAAGTCTTTTTAAAGAAGTTCCTTTTTAAGTATTTTTTAAAGAGTCCCTTTTTAAGGCTTTTTTAAAGAGTCCCTTTTTAGGTCTTTTTTAAGAAGTCCCTTTTTTAAGTTTATTCCATTGCCATTCGAGACGTCCTTTTTAAGAAATCCCTTTTTTAAATCTTTTTTAAGAAGTCCCTCTTTTAATTTTTTTTTTTTAAGAAATGCCTTTTAATTTTACTCGAAGCCTCAAGAAATACAATAAGACTGCAAGATATCATCGGCCTTAAATCGATCATGTACTCTTTGGCTTTAGCTCTCCTGTCTTTGTTGAAAAGAAATTAAAATAATATTCTTTAATCACTATAATTTAGAGTATTGATGACATTTTTCAACAGCAACTAGCAACAGTGAATGAACTTATCAAAGTTTACTCTAAATCGATGTGCCATTAAGGGTACTCATATTCAAATGTTTCTTATCTCTCACATCGAGTGCATATTAAACCGGATCAGTAGCCAAACAAAAAATAAGACAAACAATTAAAGAGTCCTCCCCGATTTTTAAAACTTTACTAGAAAATGTTTAAAAATTAAGATATAGAAATTTGGTTTCCAAAGTGGGTGTGAAATGTGTCTACCGTGGCAGAGAGCCTGCAACTTAATCCTGGCACACCAAATCGTCATCAATCTCAATAACTCAACATTTTACACATCAAATCTCAGAATTATTCACTTACAGGGTCTAATTACATTAGCAATTGAAAGCAAACGACCATCCGCATTGTTATTGCTTGCCAATTTGTGACACGAATTTGGCCGAAAAATCATCTTCTCTTATTATTATTATTATTTTCATTTTCACATTTTCAACTCCGAGGTTATGGTAACTAACCAAATTACCGCATAAGGGGATTCGCAAAACCCGCACGTGATTGATGAAAAATCAATGCAACCACAGAGAGTGTCAGACTCCGAAGTGGAGGGTCACATTTAACCGGAATACTATTGGAAACATCCCATCGATCAACGTTGAACGCTACAGAGCCATGATAACCTATTATTTGTGGTCTGAAATTGAATGGACTTGGAATTGTATGATCGTTGATTTCAACAGAATGATGCATGATGTCACAAAGTTAATCAAACTAACGATATTTTACGTACTGAATTCGGCAATCGCATTGTCAGCCGTCATACTTACTTGCATTATTTGGCCATTATCCCTTTCCTTCGTTAGTTGGCGCCAGTTGGAAATTCCAAGCGCTATCAAGTTTTACAGTACTTGGTCTTTCCATCGGAAGTTAGGTCTGCCTCTTTTGCGTCATAACGATGTCCATTGTTCGCTTAGGAGCTTAGATTTAATTTTGTTACATTTTTTTGTGGCATACGATTAACTCAAAAACGATTCAAACCCTAAGGCCAATCTCGTTCGAGCAATTGGTAACATAGAACCAGAAGCTTCAACAATGTCTTACGTTATTTGGCTAATATTTTGCGCTATTTCAAAGCCAGGCGAGTCAGTCTCAGATAAAAAAAAATCCTGTTCCATAAATAAGGAGAATGTTTGCGCTTTCTAATACATCGAAAATTGATTTTTTGTTGATTTTATTTTATTTTTAAAAATATATTTTGATTTGATGGCCTGAAGAAGGAATAAATGTAATAAATGTACAAAAATCCATTCAATTCAAATCATTCGAACTACGCTTTTAGTAGATCACATACATTTTGATGAGATTTAGCTTATATTACTCATATTTAATTCTATCTTTAATATTCAGATTCAATGCAATTTATTTGTATTAACGATTTCGAACGATAGGACTATTGTGACGTCACTTTGTCTAAACATTAATGTAGAAATATCTTACAGAAGACCACAAATGCTCAAACTTAGTTAATACAAAATAGAAATTGGCACAAACTGATTTGAAATATTCATAAAATAAATTAAAAATGAATTAATTCATTAATATTTAGTACACTTTTGTTCGTTCTATTTCAATTTTTTTTTTTCTTTTTTTTTGTTAGTCTCTTCTATCATGAATACATACTTACATAAATATATTATGTACATAAAACTATACTTTCTTAAATACAACATGTACAATATTATGCTTCATTCATTAATTTTTTTTTATGCCTGCATGTGAGTATGTCTTCGTTCATATTTTAATAAATTTAACCCAAATGTCACACTGTATCATTTCATTACATACAACTACATATAAACATACATAATTTTCAAGAAATAATATCGCCAACACCAAAGAATAAAAAAAAAATAATAATTCTATATATCATTCCTTTAATTCTCGATCTCTTAACTTTCCATATGAAAAAAGTATATGAAAAAATTAACTTTATAGGAGTAAGTGTAGGTATGTAGTATACATAGAATATGTGTGTGTGTTGTTGTTTATATTGTTGCTACTTGTCTTGAATGCTTAATTAGTGATTATTTAGTTATACATGTATATCTATGTTTGTTTTTCTTTTCTTTTGTTCTCATGTACACACCCTAATTGTGCTACTTCTTTCTGTAACGCTTCTATCAATATATACGCACATGAAAATAAGTTTTCAACAAACATTTTAACATTGGTCTTCAATAGTTAAAGGCATGCTGATTATATATGTATGTTATTATGTACACTATTTTTCTGATGCTTAATTCGATCAATTTGTAATTAATGCACGTACATATTTGTATTCATATTGTTTTTGTTTCACAATAAATGCTTCATTATGCAAATGTACGCAATCTATGCAGAGGTGGCTTCAAAAAGGTAGCAACTATGGTTTGGAGATGCTTCTGATTCACATTCACTATAGAGATTCACTTTTATTCTTGAACATAAGGTTTGTGTCTCCTAATCCGCTAATCCGAATCGTAATTGACATTAATAAGAACTATATGAGTATTGCAAGGGCACTTTTCGTTTTAGAACAACAATTTGAGAATAGGACTTTATGAAAAACATTCCCCTCATGATTTGGTTCATCGTCGAAAATTAATGAAAATTGCAATTTTTAATTAAAACATTTTTTTTTTTTTTTAATTATTTAAATGATAAAAAATAGCTTGAGCTTGAAACTGACATATCCAGAGCTCAAATTGATATTTCCTGGCCTCAATTTAGTAGTAATTGAATTTCAGCTGAGGTCTCATCTCAGTCTTCTTCAAAATATGTTCTCGGCAAGATTGCTGAAAATTGCAAAAAAATATTTCAAGAGGCAAAGCAGATATAAAACATGAAAATTCTAAATTTTGAGTTGAAAATTTAGGTTCGTTCAACTCAACCCCACAAAAAAATCGCTGGAAAATATTGTATTTCATTTAAAAAAAAATGCGATCAGAAAAAAGTTTGAGCTTGAAACTGACATATCGAGAGCTCAAACTGACGTTAGCTGACCTCAATCAACTAGTAATTGAATTTCAGCTGAGGTCTCATCTCAGTCTTCTTCAAAATATGTTCTCGGCAAGATTGCTGAAAATTGCAAAGAAATACTTGAAGATACTAAGCAAACATGAAATATGGAAATTCTAAATTTTGAGTTGAAAAATTGAGACCGTTCAACTCAACAAAAAAAAATCGTTGGAAAATATTGTAGAGTTTGAGCTTGAAACTGACATTTCCTGGCCCCAAACAAATAGTAATTGAGTTTCAGCTGATGTCTCATCTCAGTCTTCTTCAAAATATCTTCTCGGCAGGATTCCTAAAGATTGCAAAGAAGTATTTCAGGAGGCTAAGCAATCATGAAATATGGAAATTCTAAATTTTGTGTTGAAAAATTGAGTTCGTTCAACTCAACCACAAAAAAATCGCTGGAAAATATTGCATTTCATTTTAAAACATGGAAAAAAATCAGGAAAGAAGAATATTTTTCACTTATTGCATCTTATTGAAATTTATAAGTGACCATCTAAGGAGTTGAAGAGCCTAAGAGGTTAGACATGCTCGCAGAAAGGAAATGTTACGTATGAAAAATTAATGATGTCGAACTTATATTTCGTCCTTCTATAGTAGATTTCTAGACAACTTTGGGATTATTTGTTGATTTTCATTTGTTTTAGATTGATTTATTGGGGGAGCCCCCTAAGAGGTAAAGGTGGGAAGTATATATGTTCAGCAAACATATTGGGGAGTTATTTTGAATTGAGATCAGTCATATATTTAACCCTTCTAGAGGCACCCACGGTAAAAAAAAAATGTTTGAAATGATCAAATTTGTTGTTTTGTTGTTGTTTTTAAAGCAATAGATTGTAATAATTTTAATAATCCCATTAAAATGATGATTTTTAAAGATACGCATCTGCAACATATCCATAAATACATAATTTCATATACAATATACAACCACATACATGCACATACATATGATTATCTCCATATAATATGAAGGTTGGTGTGAATAAAATATACAGAAATGTCATTTGTTTGCTACCCTTACCATTGTTATTCTACTTTCTACCTACCTATGGCCACCTGCTTTTCCTTTAATTTGTATATTTAACATACACTACATAATATTATACACTATTGACACTACCTAATTACGTATGCATACGCAATTATGCATACGTTAATTGCATACAGCAAAGTAAAATTTACCAATTTAAATTAAAAAAAAAAAAAAAGGAAAATGTTCATTACGAACAGCTCAAATAATGCCTCAAATGAAATGACAATAAAAATGACAATTTTTGGCAATTTTGTTTTTTTTTTTGTTTTGGGTAAAATATCCCATTATATGGTATATAGTATATATATACAATATGTATTTTATATACCCACAAGTAATACAAGACTACTCGATTTAAATTAAATTTCCATTGATAATGATATCGTATATTGTTGTTGTTATTTTTACTTTAAACCTAACACGACCAAGTCACGCTTGAGTACTTAAAAGTTCAAAATGTTAGTTCATTTCCACTTTACGTACAACATACTATTTGCCATGTCTCTATGTACATATGTATGTATTTCTGTTCCTGTTTACTGCAATGTGCATATACAGCAAATACGCACATACATACATACGAGTATATTACAAATGTAACTAAATGTCACATACTGATGTTTGTATGGATAATTGTTCTCACGTCATTGCCATTGCCGTCGTCATTAACATCATTGTCATGATGATAGGCGTTGTTGTAATGCTCGTTACTGTTGTTGTTACTGTAATTTATACATGTATGGTATAAGTCTACTTGTTCTCGTTTAACGTTAGCCTTTTTTGTTGTTTGTGTTTTTGTGCTCCATCTTCTTATTATTATTCATTGCATTTAGACACTTCTAACGGCTTCATGTGTCATTCATGATGTTATTACTCAAGTACAGGTTAGTCTACTAGAAGACGGCATCCTATAATATGGTTTCATTGTTTACGAGTATTATACGCGAATTACTGAAAGTCGCATGACCAGTTGCAACATAATTTCATTCTAAAACGGCAATGAAAATGGTGGAGAACTTTTTTGATTCCATACTAAATTTCTGACTTTTCGATAAATGGCGATATCAATTCATCAAAAAATCGTCAAAACAAAAATTGCAACATTGCATAATTGTACTTGCAACTTTTGATGCTGATACTGTATCGATGTTTGCGCGATCACTTTCGCGATTCAATTAATTTCATTTGTCAACAACTGACTCTATTTATATTTTGTGGCAACACTCCACAATCTTCTCTTTTTTTCTCGATGGCTTGATCTGGTTATCACCAATTTCTTTTTGTTGACATTCATTTCGATGCTGCCAATACTCGTGTCATTCACAATTACTGAACATCGATACTCGTTACAATATTATGGATAAAAGACTAAGGAAATTACGAAAAGAGATATTTACAATTTCTTATAGATTTCAAAATGCATATCCTTGACAAGATCTTAAAAGCTATCGCCTTGGTGACGATTGTCGAATACTAGTCCGATTAGTAGACACGTAAGGTAACAGGAAATACAGTAAAGTAATATAAAAAACGGAGGTCTATAGTCAACACGGATATCTCAGTCCATATGCTATATAGAGGTAGGAAAGAGATAGCTAGTTTTAGTATAAAATAGAAATATGATAGAGAGAAAATAGGATGACTTTCATATGTTTCGTTGAAAATTGAATTTCTACAGATTCCAATGCTACATTACCTACTAATCCCTTTCGACTAACCGCTCTTATGACTTTTGTATGAAATAGATCGGAATAGCTGATCCGTTACCTACCGTTACCTAAATACAACCTGTATGCGCTTTCTGCTGATATCGACATAGCTAAGCAAATTCAAATGCTATTGTTGCGTTGACTCTACAGTCTCCAGTGGAAGAATCGTGGCAGCAGATAGTCTGGTAGTACTTTAAATTTCAATTTGACGCCAGAGAGTACGAAGTAAAATGGACCCATCGAAACGATCTGGCAGTGATCACATAAAAAAAGAAGAATATGCTTAATTTTTAAATAAAAATTATGCAATTAAAATAAAAATAGCAAACACGGCATTTTCTAGGTAAGCACAATTCTACCGTGAAATAGTAGAGTTACCTGTACAATTCTACATATGGATAAATGCATATAATATACATACGAGTAGCTTTCTTTCTCTTTTATTTATTAACCGCCCATTGTAACTGATGTGATGATTACAAACTACTAACGAGTAGTGAATACTTGAGACTCTTTGTGCTTATGAAATCAATGAGTGGATGCTTCTTGAAAAAAAAATCGAAAGAAAAATGAAACATCAAAATGGGATTGTGATTCGTCATCAATTAACTGTTTATGTACTATCATATATACGAGATATTGTTTTCTTTTGCATTGCATATGTATATTCCATACTTAGATATATAAAAATATTCCATACTATTATTTTCTGCTTAATGCAAATTAATCACTTTGGACGTATTTACATATTATACTTGTACATATTTACATGCGAATCAGAGAATAATGTTTTCTATTTAAATTGGAGATTCTCCTACATAAAAGGTTAGGTAAGGTTATGCGGCCCCCCAAAGGTAGGGCGCACTTAGGTCAAAATATTGGCCCATTATGATACCATCCAGCGTCTGCGCTGGCTAGGTCATGTCGAGCGAATGGAAGAACACGCTCCAGCTAAGAAGGTGTTATATTCGGAACCCGCTGGAGGACGGCGCAGAAGAGGAAGACCAAACCTCCGATGGAAAGACCAAGTACTGGAGAACCTGACGGCGCTTGGAATTTCTAACTGGCGCCAGCTAGCGAAGAACAGAGATAGCTGGCGAAGCATGTTATTTTCGGCCTAAATCGATATTCGGTTGTTGTGGCCACATAAGAAGAAGAAGAATGATACCATGCATCGATGATTCTATCTGTTATCGATAAAATAATGCTATAAAATAATAATTTTAGATTATGGTGGATACCTAAGATCTCTAAAAATGTTAATTGTTATTTTCATGATATATTTCGTTGTAACTATAAGTATGGAACGGTGTGTTATTTCAGTATTAGCAGTACTTTAAGAAAAAGTAGCAGCAGTTACCCGTTATTTTCTGTCGATAAAGCATACTCTATTGATTCTCTATTAATTGAATCCAAATATATTTCTGGCACTATAAAAATAAAAAAATAAATATGCGGCACTTAAGACCCCGAAGGGCTCATTGACCGAACTTCTCTTCCATTACTGTTGTGCCTGTTATATTTTGGACAATATTAGAAGGGACCTGCTTATTTTTGCCGGTTCCGAACGGCAGAACTCTTGTGACATTACCTTTTTGAGCTTTGTCACATAGTTCTTCCAGACGCTTTTCCATGGCAAATTTTTACTGCCTGAAGAATTGCTAATAACTTGCAGACAGATGGGTAAAGTTGAATCCAAGACCTACAGATCATAAGAAAATACAGATTGTGAATAATCGCATCAAATATAATGATATTAAAGGAAGTTCATTAGTCTTCTGCGCATTTGGTACCCATTTGAGATTGCGGCCCGGCCAACTGTGGAGAATTTGTTCAGAAATTTAGAAGCAATTCACAATTTATAAAATTTGTGTTGAAATTTCGAAAGAGAAACAAACATTTCTTGATTTAATGAGTTCGCCATGAAATTATTGTGAGTACAATTAATTTCATGCTTAGCGCCGATGAATTGGTCGCCAAGATCATGTATTTTCAAAACTCTGGGCGTTTTACTTTGGAGCTACGTAAATCCATAAATTCTTCGTGAAAAAGACACCTATAATATTGAATTGAAATCCATACCTATGAATTGCCTGAAGTAGTCAGCAAATATTGAAACCTCAAAAAGGATCACGTTATGCGGAGTTACGGCTAATATTTGAAAAAATAATCCTAAATTACGTTACTTTTGCATGATAATGAAAATTTTCTGATGAAATTGAAATTTTTTTGGAAATAGTACTTCTAAAGACAGTATTTATAAATCATTATAATAGTTAAGAATAGGAAGGCTTTCCGAAAATTTTGATTAGCATGTCATGCATAACTTTGCTCAAAATGTAAATACATTTTAATACTTTTTATTCAAAAACAGGGGATTTAATAATTGAAAAATTCCACAGAAGTAATCGTAATTGAGAACTTTGAACCAAACTGAAAGAAAGAAATATTATTGGAATGAAATTTTTTTTATTATTTTAATCTGTTAGATAATTTCATGCTATTTATTTGTTAAATATGATTTCGAGCATATGTCTAACAAGGCTATGAGTTATATGCTACATTCGATCAGTCCAATTTTTTATCAATTTTTCCAATGAGTTCCATATTGGGACATATTGAAGTTGGAGGCAACGAGCTAGCGGATAGGCTTGCCAGGAAGGAAGCTGCAACACCCTTTGCAGGCCCAGAATCCTTCTGTGGTCTGGGCAAAGGAGCTTTATCCATGCTCATTAAAAGGAGTGAAAAATCCAGGGTGAAAAATACCAGGGTTGTCGCCATACAAGACACTTTTAGAGACTTATAACCTAAAAGGACTTGAGAAATGTATCAGTTTAAATAAGAATAATATAAGACTCATCACGGGATTATTAGTGATAGGACACTGCAGGCTAACGAATTATCACCTAACGAAACTGAGAATCTTCTCGGATGAAACCTGCCGATATTGCAGGGAGGAGAATGAAACTACGAAACATGTTTTGGGTACGTGCCCAGCACTTATGGACACAAGAAAGAAAAACTTTGGGGAATTTATAATACTGGACAATCTGCTGAAGTCCATTAGGGTAGGATCTATACTAAACTTCCTTATGGATGCTGGACTTACAAAAATACTCTAGTCCATGATAAGGTGCACAATAGATCTATCGTAGTCACGGTGCAATACAACCCTCTAATAATAATAATAATAATAATAATGGAGAAAAGGCAAAAATTCGTTCAGTGTGTATATAGACTTGTTTGAGAGTTATAAAGCCATCGGTATTAAATGTATTCAAATATTACGATAGATGAGAAATTCTTACATTTTGATCTTCTGGTCTAAGAAGCATATAAATGTAAGTAGAACTAATTACATCTGTGATGGATTTTCAAGCAATACTTGGAATATTTCTTACTGTGTAAAATACATTCAATCATTCATAACATTAATGTTTTGGAATCGCATTTCATCATGTGCATATATAATTCCAAATTCTTGTGAAATAATAAACTTCAACAAGGTTGTTCTATCGATAGTGATTTTGCTTCTTTTATATCTCTGATATTTGACACCTTCTTCGGAAATATGCTCATAATAATTACTGATTAATTCCCATAATGGATAATTAAAATATATATGAAGAATTTCACAAATGTATGAGTATTTAGGTATTTTTGTTTTTTTTTTTTCGAAATGCATTTGAAAATTGAATAACAGAAAATTTAATACTTTAATAATATTTTTTTCCCTGTTTGTTTGCTTAGCAAATAAAGAGATTATTAATATATGTATAATTCATATACACATTCATTCATGCATTCAATCAATTACTCATTTAAATCCACTCTCACATATATGATTATGTTGCAAGTACATATATTTAATTATGTAATTTAATTGAAAACACGTTTCTGCAATGACTCATTTAAATGATAAGTAAGCATTCGAATGAATGCAATGATTAATGTGTATTTTATTTTACATACATACATATACGAGTACATACAAATATGTATGAATATTATGTAGATACATATATAATTAAATATTTATGGTGACAAATTATTATTAAATGTTTTTATTCTCTAAATTCATTTTAATGTTTCTATTAAATGTTGTCTTCAATTTTTGGTGCGTTTTTTCTTCTTTGCTTTGTGGGAGGTTATTATACTCTTCATGACCCATTTTTCGTTAAAATGCTTACAGAGAGTGTGCATGAATATATAGGCCCGCATATGAGCTTGATCTTTAATAATTATTATTTCTGAAATAATTTCCAATTTAATTTTCAAAATATTCTATGTACACGCAAGCATATTTTCAATTCAATGAAGGGTAAAACGAGCTCACTCTCCGAGTTATTTAAACACACACACACGCATATGTAGCAGTCAATCAATAAATACATTTATGCGGAGGAGTTAGGTAGGATTCCCAAGCGTAATTATTTTAAATGTTTTTACTGCATCCCTACATACATATGTGCATACACATATGCACATTTGATCTATTTGATGCTTCCATAGAGTCATAGGCCATAAATTACAATACGTATATACACATATACATACACAATATATGCATGCGTTTGTAAAATAAATAATTGTCATATTTGACAGTCAGCATCATAATCATAATCAGACGAGAGAACATAAAGGGTGTTCTTTTTTTCAAATGCGGGAACTTTTGTTAGGTCATCGAGAATTTGTTACAAAGACAGCGAATGAAAATCTCGAGGTACTATCAAAGATTTAGTGTAAGGGCGAAAAATACCATACTTAAGTATAAAAAATATAGAAGAACCCCAAGCGAACACTGAAACAATGGTTGAAAATACTTAGAAAGGTAACTAGCGGAAAGCCAACAGAAAATACGGACAACTTAAAGAAAGCATCCAGCAAAATCGACAGTAAAACTTTTTTTCAACTTCTAACAAATGTCACAACAACAACAACAAAAATGAAAATTGCAGCAGCACTGCACAACGGTCGTTATGGGTCAATAAGTCTCTAAAAACTGAAATAAGCAACACTCTTTAAAAAAAAAAATAAACATTCATTTTTCAACATAGTCTCCTTTTAGTTCGATAAACTTCATCCAATGTTTTTCCAAATTTTTTATTTACTCCAAATAATACAATAGCACTTTTTTTCATCGATGACCTCTTCATTCGACCCAAATCTCTTATCCTTCTTACAATTTCTTTATATATGAACAAAGAAGATAGTAGCAGTGGGCCAATTGTGGCGAATATGCAAGATAAAGGAGTACCCTAAATCATGCCATTTCACCCTTGCTTTTGAAGACTTATGCGCCAGCGCCAATGCGTTGTTCTGTAGGAAGATAATTTTTCCATTGCCAAATGCTATCATTTTTCCTTCAAGTCGATGACGAATTGATCCAACAGCTCTGCATAATGTGCGCCGGCGATTGTTCTCAAGGAAATCGATTTGAATTACACCGCGCGGTTCTAAAAAAATTGTCGGCATGAACTTCTTAGCTGACAGATTCAATTTCACCTTTCCCGACTGCGATTCGCCACGAGAAGTCTACTGTGACGATTTGCTTGGTCTCCGGTTGGTCTTGGTGCAACAACTCATTCGAATTGCGATTGTACATCGGCAAACAATCCTTTGAAGTTGTTAAACGATTGCTTTTATTAAACGTGAACAAGTGCGGGACCGGTTGTATCGGTTAACTTTCTTATTGCCTGCAACATCTCCTACTTCGTACACCTTTGCTCGCCGACACTCCGATATCATACCGTGGATTTCATCGACCATTTATGGTTGATAATATTTCTCAACGCTTTTCTTTATTTTGTATAATGGTGTTTTTCGATCAAAACAATTAAATGAGCACACTTTTTTTCCATTTTTACTAAAATATTCGTAGGCATTTCTCTCAAATGGCTACCACAATAAAACTATTAGACAGATTTGTGTCAAAATTTGTGTGCGTTCCCTTGGTGTTCCCTTAGTGCGTTGGTCTTCTGTCCTATAGGTCGTAGATTCAATCCCCGGCTGAAGTACAACTTTAATATCGAAAACATTTTTCTTTCGAACGGCACCAACCTGTTGGGAATCAATTGGCAATTCTTCCGGTAATAACAATTTGCAGTCCAAAATTTAACCCACACAACAAAACTGGAAGGGAAGTTCGTCCAAAGGAGCCTTCGGAGCCTATAAGGGCCACATGTTTATATGTAAATATTTTTTTTCTACCCTCACATAAAGGAAAAAATATTAATTATATTTAAAAGACAGGGACCTTGAGACACACCTTGACCAATCAACTTCACCTTCTTTTAAATATATATTCAATTCGATTAATCTGATTTAGGGAACAATCAGTCAATTTAATTTCATGAACGGATTATGTTTCATAAGTTTACAGTTTAAGATTTTGGTGTAAAATAGCCAAAAAAAAATAGTGGAATGATGGTGAGTCCACTGAAGCGATAATCATTTCGCTTGGTTTCTAGAACATGTTAGAAGATGCTGAGTATCTGTTCAAATTAACTCAATCGATAGTCATGTGGCTACATTTAATGAATGATCGGGATCTTGAAAGGCTTCAATCGTGGAATGATGGTGAGTCCATTGAAGCGATAGTAATTTCTATTCATTTCAAGAACTGTCCAATATAGTGAGGATCAGTTCGAGTTAATTCAATCGATAGTCATGTGGCTCTATTTAATGAATGATATGGATCTCGAAAGGCTTCAGTCTGAAATGATCAGATGATAAAGTTGAATGTCCTTTGGCTTTCTTTCATAAACTCTGAATCGTAAGTCCTTAGTGCAAGCCATTCACGTAAGATGTTCCACTCAGTGGATTCTTAGAGCAATATTTCCCAACAATAGCATAGAATTATACAATTATTTGTATCCATCGGTAGTTGTTCGATTTCGTTTAAAGAGCTCACTAAGTGATCCTGCAAATCTTCTATGCAAGATCATTTAATAGCATTTTGTACTCACTAGGTAGGTGGGAAGATTAAAAGTGCTTAGAACGCCGAATGAATCGACCAAATCGGATATTGAAATATATTCACTACTGCCGGTACTCCGCTCTGCTCTAATTCTGACTCAAGGTGATGATATTCAAATTACCAGCTTATTTGTGGAACTAAAAAAATTAACAAATAATTGTCACATAAAAATACTCCCACTGAAAGTGCGTTATTGACTATTGAGAGAAGAGAAAAACACCCTTTTTCATACATATAAATGAGTATTATATTTATTGCAATGGTATAATTGGCATAATTTTGAATGCTTGTTTGTTCTCATACTCTACACACCTACATAAATATTGAGCTACGTACTATGTGTACTCGTATATATGTATGATCTCCTATGCCTTTATCCCGTATCAATCAATTGATTTTTACATAAATGATTTAGGTATACTCGTATGTATGCATAAAGGGATATCAGTATATATATATATATGGGGAAGGGATGGTATGATATGTTTTTGTATTTAGAAAATTATAATATACATACATATATTGTCAATTGTGTTACTTGGTTGATTTTGTACATAAATACATACATAGTTGTGTGGTTTGCTCTCTGCTATACATTGTACATTGTACATATTTGTATACTGGCGCTTTATAATAGCCGTTGTTTTGTTATTGTTATGCTTCAATTGTTTAACACTTCAATAGCAGGAAGGAATTTCTGCATTCTTTAGTTATTCTGTTGTTTCCTCGATTGAGAGTAATATTTGAGCTCCTGAAGTGCACATGTCGATGTATTATATTGTATATGTATTGTGGAAGTGGATGATGATTATGATGAACATGATGATGATGATGATACCCACATATCTACCCACACTATAGCATTCACATTCCTTACATATATGTATACTATTATACTCCACCCTACATGATTCGCACACAAACACACATAACTATACTTCCGGTTATGGTTTCCACATATGCATGTGCATACATGGTATATCGTTTACTTTTCAAGTGCATAACAGGCTCGTTAAAGCACGTTATGTACCTACATATTGTATTTGGTTCAATTTGGTATTGATGGCGATATTAAATTGAACGATAATGATGATGTTGGATCAATGCATGCTTCAATAGCAAAAATTTGCAATAAGTATAACCACTAACAAATGTTCTCACTTTGAATGCATTCAAGTGCATATATGTGCACATATAATACATGGTTGATGATAGTTATAGCTAAACTATACATATGCATGCTATATATGCATTCATCTATAACAATTCAAGGGTTTCACATTTAACCATTATGGCATTTATCAATTGCAATTCTCTTCTTTGATTAGCAAATTGCCGATATTATGCCAAACTGGTTTTATAGCAAAAACAAACAACATTAATAACTAAATATGGTATGGGTATCATGACTATCGACAGCTGTCTACACAATACAATGTCCTCGTATACGCATGCGTAAGTGTAACAATTCACCTAATGGGTGTTTTTTTTCGATATATAGAACTTCCCTGTGTAATTTGTCGTTGTTGTCAAAGAATACAAAAATATCTTGCTATTTTCAAGAGTTCATTTTAATAATAATATGAATTTATACATTATTGAAAATATTGTCCATCGCTAGCCATTACTTTTTCCCCATTTTTCTGGTAATTTTCGAATACTATTTCGAAAAAAAAAACCATGGGTCTTTTGATGTCATCCACGAATCGACACAATTTTTGACTTCTTCGAAAGTACGAAATTGCTGCTCAGCTAAGCCATATGTCATCGACCTGAACAAGTAGTAGTCTCGAAAGGACCAATGTCTGGACTATACGGCGAGTGAGGTAGAACTTCCCATTTCAACATTTCCAAATATGTTTTGACCGGTTGAGTAACATGTGATCGAGCGTTGTCATGCTGCAAAATCACATTCTGTCGTGTCGCTGCTCGCATTGCGGCCGTTTTTCTTTTAGTGTTCGGCACAAAATCATCAGTTGTTGAAGGTAGCGATCGTCTGCGATAGTTTCGTTCGATTGAAGCA